>VDFB02000013.1:285980849-286195265 GCA_007258455.2 Sequoia sempervirens | reverse complement strand
GAGAGAGAGAGAGAGAGAGAGAGATGGAGTGGGAGGGACCTGAGAGAGAGAGAGAGAGGGAGTGAGATAGAGAGAGAGAAGGAAGGATGGAGAGAGAGGTAGAGAGATATGTCTAGAGCTCAAGGAGAGAAAGTGAGAAAGATAGGTATAAATGGGGATAAAGAGAGAAGTTCAAGGAGGGAGGGATAGGTCTAGAGTGCTTAAGGGGAGACATAGTGATATATAGAGAGGTAGAGAAAGGGATAGAGAGATATGATGATTTATGAAGATTTGTTCATCTCCTTGCTACAAAATATATAAATATTTCATTATTCATTACTTTTTCTAATGTTTCAAGTATTTTGAGATGAGTGTTACAAAAAAATCATGAAAAAAGACTTTGCATGTGAAATTAGCGAGCATTTGATGTTTCAAAAATGAAATATGAAGTTCAAATGATTATAATTATTTTTTGGTGTATAATATAGAAACACCACCTAGTCCATTGCGTAGAGATCTCAATCACCTTTCCAACGCCTGTAAAAAGTCAAAATTTTGATAAGAATACAAAAGAGGGTTTTATAGGTTTTCAAAATGGATATCCGTTTTGTTTTTAAAAAAAATGGGTTCTCGCTTTCCAAAACGAATATCCATTTTGAAAAAAAAAATGGATATTGTACCCAAGCCTGCAAAAAGTCAAAGGCGTGAATTCCATGTTTTTGGACATGTTAAAAACGCTTTTTTTCCCATTGCCACTTTTTGGACCCCCATGATCTTACACATACCCTTCTGTCAAACCCTAGAATTTGATATGCATTTAATGCATTCTTGCGATCATTCGATCTAATTCTAATCTTGACCACCTCTGCAATCTGTTCCATTGCCTTGAAGATCAAATCTTCATTTAATTGGTCGCTTGGTGCAACTAGACCAATTAACTCCTTTGTGTCGGTTACCAGATGAAACCCCTATTCACACGAACCAGACCATTGTAGATCTTCAAGTTTAAATACTAGCCATTGATCTTCTCTCTCGTGCCAAGATCCTATGTTCATATTGACACCTTTAAATCACCACCATTCGATTAGCTTCAGCTTGACTATCGCCATTGATCCTCATCTCATGCCAGTCGCTTATCCCCATCCAATATTTACCGCTTGATCTCCACTGTCGATCTATCATATCGCTCTGTCATTGGGACACTTTACCAACTCTCTCTGAAACAAGAAAATTGCATTGATATGCTTGCAATGTTATCTAATCAGGCCTACAACCTACATGTCATCCATGTCATTGCCACCTAATTCACAACAACAATGCAAATTAGCACACTAAGCAATCGTTCTTCACCACTTGTCAGCCCTTCATCACAAACGGGTCCCACTGACTTCTCACCTTATCGCTCCATTGAAGGAACATCTTTCAGACTCTCACCAATACATCAAAGTCACACTGATGAGAAATCCTTGCATCGACATCGTCTAATCTATCTCGTGCAATCTACTCGAGCTCCACAAACATCTTAACAAGGTTAGCGGGCTATTGCCGTGTGTACACCTCTGACATCAACATCTCGTCGGGTCCCACTTAGCATTTCGCCTTATCACTTCATCGAAGAGACATCCATCAATGTCCTGCTAATACACCAAAGTCACATCATTGAGATAACAATCGGGCTATCGAAGAGACATTGAATCCACTCTCATCGATATGGTATTGTCATGCTGATACCATTTGCTACTACAAACAAGTGGTCCCCACACCATCATGTCACCACATCTCACCATCCAATATTGCTTTCTGCCATGTGTCCTTCTGTCATTCGCTCTCTGACTGTACCCTTGATGCACATCAACCTTACTGGGTCTCGCAGTCAACATCGCACTCCCATTGCCCTGTCAAAGAGACTTTCTTCAAAGTCCTAGTGATATGCCAATGTCTCACATTTGAAAGAGTCATCGGGTTGTCGAGGAGACATCTGAGCAGGTCTCACTGACGACCATCAGTCATGCCAACAAAAGCCATTGACGATGTCACATGTCCACCTCATTGCCATGTCACTGCATCATAATCCACAACAAGGATGTGGATTACTGTTTATCTAGTCTCATTACGCCACGCGTCTACTTCATTATCTCTGTCACCCACGTCATCATGTTTGGGTCCCACTCGAGCACTACCTTCACATTGCCATGTCAGAGAGACATTGATAAAGGTCTCACCGATTCCATACAATCTCATCGACACCATACAATCTCATTGACAACACTTCCATACTCCTTATTGCTCCATCGAGGAAATTGCTCCCAATATCTCGCCGATCACACATTGTCACTCCGATAAAGTTCTCCTTACACCTCATCGCTCCATCAATAAGTCGCTAAGAGTCTGAACAAGAGAACCTCTAGTCAGAGGTTGTGAAATTTTACAAACCCGTGACATGTTGATAATAAAGAGAGCCTTCTTCCTTATCACTCCATTAGGTAAGTCGCCAAGTCGAGAGGTTTCAAAACTTGAGAACCCTATGACATAGGTTAGGAAAACTTAGAATCTTGCAACTCAGATCTCCTTTGTTAGATTTTCCCTTTATCGCTTCATCGAAGAGACATAGTCCAGACTCCTACCGACATTGAATTGTCTCGCTGATCTGCTAGAGATGTATAGCCTTGAAGTGCTAGGTAGAGGCGCTAGTCACCCTTATGACTATAAAGACATAAGTTGCACCTAATGCAACTGATAATTGCCGATACTAGGTCAACATCAAAATAGAACATTTTGAGGATGCCATGATTGCAACTCTAGGGTTTAACCAGTAAACCCTAATTCTATCTGAGAGAAAAAAAATATTTCTAGACGTTTTATACATCCTCTCACCCTACACAATATCTTTCTAGAAAGCTTTCGAAAAACCATGATGAATCTGCCACTCAATTTTCCATTAGATCCACTGCTGTCTCATCCATCTTCTGTCATTATGTCAACAAACTCCTTTACCCGATTTGCACTTTTGACATCAATGACAACCATATGCACTTTTGCACAGGATCAACACACTTCTCCTCTGATCTCCTTTTGACATCAGTGACAACATATTCCAACAAGGGCATCCCAAAAGCAGAGCTAGGCAAGGGAGACCAGAAAACAGAGAGAGGGGCACAAGAGAAAAACCATGAAGAGCACCATCCGACCCACCAAGGTCTGAAAGAATGCAAACTCCTACCACAAACAACCCCATCACAGTCCACCCACAAGCCAAACCAAACACTAAGAAAACCACCAAGAAACCTAGAGCTAGAGCCACAACAAAAGAAAGCCCCAAAGAACCAGGGGACTACAAACAACCCCACCCGAAGGTAGCCACAACCAAGCCAACAGAGCTTAGAAAATAGGGGCCATATAGAAACAACCTCTCCATAGTCACCAAAAGTAGCATAGACGACAAATGGAGAGCAGCAGTAGAACTCATCAATGAGTCCACACTTTGTAGCTCCATCCCTCCGAGCAAAACTGGGGACGACCACCCCCAAAACCCAAACCACAAATCCCAAATCCCAGTAGAAGCCAAAAGGAGAACCTCACTCCACAAAAGGGGACCAAAAAGATAAGCATCAAAGCCCAGAGGCACCATAATGAATTTGGTCCTCCTCACCTCAGCTGCACCAAATCGCCACTAGAAAACAATAGCCGACGCTCCCGACATCACACACACAACCAAGGCTAGAGGAGACGTCGATTGCCAAGCTTCAGCAGGGTCATCGTCGTCCTCACCATCCTTGTCTGAGGGAGAAATCAAACTTCCGCTCCTGCCTGGGCCTGGGCCATATAGGATATTCTAGTATCTCAAAAGTGTTATATGATCCCATAATATTGATACTCAATTATTGGTAGTTATCATCAATACTAACAACTTTAAAGTCACAACTATTGATTTAATATTGTTAAAAATATTAGACATTAAATCAACAAATGTTATAACAATTATTGAAACATGCTCAACTATTGAATACTTCCCTTAAATGCAATCAATTTAAGTTCAACATGCATAAGGGTGGACAGATCCATGGAAAGAGAAAATTTAAGCTACGGAACGTGCGAAGTACCTACCCTTTTAGGCTCTTTAAAATATTCCATGCAATCTGCCGTGAGATCATAAATTAAAGGGTAGACTTTGTGAACGCGTTATCGTTGAGAATATGCATTAAATTCCTTCATTACGTCCAACGGATTACGTGCAGGGCCTGCAACGAGCATCCGATTGCAAATAATATTTTTAATAGTAAAATAAGGGAGTGGAAAAAAATGCGGCGTATCTATAGGAGGGGCACTGATTGAAACGTTTTTAATTAAACTATGTTTCACAGTTTTCCCATTGCGAATTTAAGAAAAAAGTTATATCCATGTTAGGTGTTCCTTCCAATGAATTTTTCTATTAGGGATAGTTATCCCATAATTTTAGTAAACCATTAAATTACATTTTATAGCTTTATTTAAATGATAAAATAAATAATTATGGTTCACCATATTTTGTCTTCTATTAAAAAAGATAAATATAATATAATTTTATTAAAATTTTTTATCTTTTAATATTAAAATAATATATTCATCTATTTTTCTTCTATGTTCTGAATTTGTTTTGATTCAAGTATTGTAACTATAATAATTAGGTAATAAGTGGCATAATCTTATATGAAATTTAATATTTGTTAGAAGATAGTTCAAACTTCATCAAATCACAATCTTCCTCAGTTCTACATCTAGTAGTGTCCGTTAGGACATCATGCTTTTCTATATAATCCTTGCAAGGTCCCTCAATTACTAGGATTACATTGTCATTTGGATTAAGCTATATTCAATTCTTGAAACAAAGTCTCATACATCAAGGAGAGAACATTAAATTGTTCAATAATTAATTAAAAATATTAAATTATCACGTTCTCAAATCCATACAAAATATATACACCTTTAGAGAAGTGAATATAATTAGAAATCCCCTTTTGTTTAGTCGAGTAGATTAAATTAACTTTTTAAAATATATCTTTACATTGAGTAATTCCCTTATATGTAGAACCAATCTCTCTGTATTCATTGTTTAAACATCCTCATAGTCCTTTGATCACATCAAAATATGAATCATTGTTATTTATGCTTAGTTTTAGTGTTTCATGAAAATGCAACTTTATGGCTAGGTTTATGATAGTCAAGATGTTCATTAGATTCCTATCATAAATAATTCATTCTTTAAAATAAGCCATAAAGCTAATTTTTAATGTACAAGGTTCATCAAAGTTAATCAGGTTTGTGTCTTATACACATGGCATCACCACAAGGAGACACCATAACAAAAGTACAAGGTAGGAGGTGTACCCACACATGAGAACATTAAAAAACTGTGATGAACAAAAAACTAGGAGTTGTTTCCATCAAGATCTATGATATTGATGTATTTTGGGGGTAACAAGTTTGAGCCTAATGACTCCGCTAATGGGTCGAGACTACTAGCAATTGACATATAATTGTCCTAGGATTAAAGCATTAAGAAATTATAAATTATTGTGTAGAGACAAAGAGGTGGGGCATTAACCATATTGGCATAACTAATTGGGACATGTGACATCAAATGATCCATTCTCTCATTCATGAAGGTCCACATGTGATGCCATGTATATATATGCCCAATCCATGAGATAGAGACATCTTAGTCGCATAATATCATATAGGATTCACTTAAGTTATTAATCTATCTTGAACTATCTTTATCTCCTACTTTCTCTACTTTTTTTTATCTCACCTCTTTCTCTCTCTCCCTCACTACCTCTACCTCAGTTCCTCCTTCTCTCTCTACTTCTATCTATCTCCATTCTTCCTCTCTCTCATTTTACCTCCCCCTCCCTCTCTACATGTGTCTCTCTCCCTCTCTTTATATGTATTTCTATTTCTCTCTCTACATCTTTTTATATCACCTCTCTCACTATCTCCCCTTCCCTCTCTACTTCTCTCTATCTCTACCCCTATCTTTATATGCATATCACCTCTCTCTCCCTCCCCTACATTTCCTTACTTCCCTCCTTCCCTCCTCACTTCTCTCTCCTCCCCCTCTCTCTCCCTCTCTCTCTACATCCCTGTCTCCCTCCCTCTCACCTCTCTCACTCCCTCTCACCTCTCTCACTCCCTCCTTCCCTCTCTATTTCTCTCTATTTCACTTCTCTCTCTCTCCTCTCTACATCTCCCTCCCTCTCTACTTACATCTCCCATTCGAATCTCTACATATTTCTATCTCACCTCTCTCTATCTCCACCCTCTCTACTTCTCTCTCCCTCCCACATTCATTCCCTCTCTACTTCTCTCTATCTCCACCCTACCTCACTCTACCTACGTCTATCTCCCACTCTCCCGAGACCCCGCTCTATCTACCTCTCCCTCCTTCCCTCCCTTCATCCATTTGTCCCTTATTCCCTCTCTACATATCTATTTCACCTCTCTTTATTTCAACTCTTTCTCTCCCTCCCCTACATGTCCCTCTTTCCCTCTCTAATCCTCTCTATCTCCACATTACCTCTTTCTCTCTCCCTACCTCTCTCTTTGCATCTCTCCCTCCCTCTGTCCCTCCATCCCTCTCCATCCCTCTCTCCACCCTGCCTCCCTCCTTCCCTCTCCACCTCTCTCTCTACTTTCTCTATCTCACCTCTCTATACCTCCCCTACATATCCCTTCCTCCCCCCCTCTCTCTCAAACACATAAATTATCAATAAAAATAAAAATTGCAAGAATTTGGATATAAAAAATAAAATGACACCTCTAGATATCCATAATTTTCCAAGAATGTGATTAACTTGATAAGTTGTATGGACCCAATTGATTCTACCTATAATAGAATCTAGAAGAAGAGATTGTCAAGAGACAAAGGCCCCGATGATAGCTATTGAGGAAATCTCTAAAATAATTTCATGGAAATCTTTGTTGAACCCTTTCCTTTGCAATATTAAATAAAAGTTCTTTACTTTAAATATAACATGACAAGGGAAAAGTAGATGACATGTCCTATATCACTCTTCCTACCTAATTCAAATGATGTAGGGTAGTTTTTATTCTTTTTACATAAGCTTAGCATTGCTTCTTTTTTATTTTAGCAATTTCTTCCCAATACACATTGAGATATAGTAGGAAAGCTATCACTGAAAAGTATGTTAGTTTACTATTTTCATTTGGCTTTAGCTCCTCTACAACTCATCCCTTGTAAAATTGCAGTTGATTTTTAAAATTTCACCACAATGCTTTAGACACTTAAACACTTTGAGATATAATAGCAAAAATTAAAGTATTGTGTTTTTTTGCAACTTGTATTTTTGTTTCACTCCTCTAGAACTTGTGTCTTGTGAAGCTAGAGAATATCAAAATCATCATCATTCTCAAATTAAAAAAAATTATGACAATATGTAATGCCAAGAATAATACATATTACCAATTGCAATGTCCAACAAAATTATAGGAAATGGATCATAACTGACATTGCCATTTAATTCCTTTAGTTTCATTAATATTTCTTGTAAAAATGTAATTAATGTTCAATCATGGTGTAAGTTTATCCATTCATATTTCTAGAATTTTCCTTAGCTTCCACAATAATTTGGCTATGCAGGCATCAAAATGGACTAACAATACACCCATGGCTGCAAAATCATTAGTAATTGTCGACGTTGGAAAAATAAATTTTACTCACAATGATTTTTCAAAAGTTTACGGCTCTCAATATTTATGAACTCTCTTCCTTATTTTTTCCTTTGTTTCGCTATATTTTATGTATATAAATATAGTATTTCATTTATATTAAAATATTAAAATATTAAGGTATTATATATATTTATGTTATAATATCTTAATATTTTAATATTTTAATATAAAAAATATTATATTTATATACATAAAATAAATTTAGATAATATTATATTAATAATAAATAATATGTATACAAAATATCTAATAATATATATAAATAATATCTAATAATATATATAAATAATATATAATAATATAGTATATAATACTATATATTACATATAATTATATATTGTATTATTAAAATATATAACATGTAATAAATAATTTATAATATCACATAATAAATATTTATTTAAATGGTTGTAAACCACTTGTCTCCAACTATAATATATTTTATTGAGATAGTTTATGTATATAAGTATAATATTTTAGTTGTAATAAAATATTATAATACTATATTTATACTATTTATATTTATATTTATATAAATATAGAATTGTAGACACCTAAATTTGACAACTCACATTTGGTCAAATTTATCTTTTTTCATCTAAATATCCTCTTATTTGCATTAATTAAGTAATATTACTATTATTTAATTAATACCCCTAAAGTCCTCTAAATCCCTAAGGTATTTAGTTAAATAATAAAATACCTTAACCTTTATTCCTTTCCTTCAAAGATTAAATAAATAATCTATTTATTTAATTCCCTTTATCTTCTATCCCCCATAATCTACACCTAATCCTAATCCACCTCCTAATCTATGATTAGGATGTGTTACATCTTCCAACTTTTACAAGTTGGCTCTTAATCTTCATTAGCCACCAAACTTTCCTCTAATAATTGATTAGGATGTGTCACATTCTCCAACTTTTGCAAATTGACTCTTAATCCTCATTAGCCACCTTACTTCCCTCTAATCCTTGATTAGTTATTTCAATCAGCGTTTTAGTCAACTCTTTCCATTCATCAAGGAATTTTTAATTCCTTTTTGTCTTCCCAAGGTCCTTTTGATGAATTTTTAATTACCCTCTCATCTCCCAAGGAATATTAGAGTCTTTTTCTCTTTTCCAAGGAATATTAAATTCTTTTTCTCTCCCATCCCCCATAATTTACACCTAATCCTAATCCACCTCCTAATCCATGATTATGATGTGCTACATCCTCCAACTTTTGCAAGTTGGCTCTTAATCCTCATTAGCCACCTAACTTTTTTCTAATAATTGATTAGGATGTGTCACATCCTCCAACTTTTGCAAGTTGGCTCTTAATCCTCATTAGCCACATAACTTTCCTCTAATAATTGATTAACTATCTCAATCAGCCCCTTAGTCAACTCTGCCCATTCCTCAAAGAATTTTTAATACCTTTTTGTCTTCCCAAGGTCCTTTTGATGAATTTTTAATTCTTCTCTCATCTCCCAAGGAATATTAGATTCCTTTTCTCTTTCCCAAGGAATATTAAATTCCTTTTCTCTTTCCCAAGGAAAATTAAATTTCCTTTTATCCTTTCTATGCACATTAAATATATTTTGTTTTATAAATATAATATTTTATTTACAATTAAATATTATAATATTATATAATATATATAATATTATTATAGTTTTGTTTATATTATATAAATATAATATTTAATTTATAATAAAAATATTATAATACATATATAATAATATATACTATTTCTATTGATATAAATATAAAATATTATATATTAATATTATATATATTTTATATAATATTATATTTATAATAAATATATAAAACAATATACAATATTAGTATATTATATTCTATAATTATATAAATATAAATATAAATAGTATATATAGTATTATATATATATATATATATATAATTTATTATATAAATTATATAAAATTATATAATTATATAATTATATTTTATATAATAATGCATATTATTATTTTACAATATATAATAATATATAAAGTATATGTAATATTAATATATTATATTCTATATATATATAATTATATAATTACATTATTATAATATATAATAATATAATATATGTATGAATAATATATATTTTATTCAAATTATATAAAACAATATATAATATTATATATATATATATAATTTTATAAATAAAATATTATATTTATATAAATAAAATATATTATCGCTGACACGTAGTTTGCAGCCTTCTAAATAAATATTTTATTATTTATTATTAATATAATATCATTTAAATGTATTCTAATTATATAAAATAATATAATATGAAATAAAATATATATAATATTAATACATTATGTTTTATATTTATATTTATATTTATAAATATAAAACATAATGTATTAATATTATATATATTTTAATATAAATAAAATATTATATTTATATACATAAATTATCTCAATAAAATATATGGGAGACATGGAAGGCATAGAGTTATAGAAAAAGTAAGAGAAGGGAAGGAGTTCATAAATATTTTCTGACAAAACGTTGACAATTACTAACCATTGCGTCCACCAGCTCTTCTTTGGAAATATAAAAAAGCACACACCTACAGTTACCGGTCTTGTTCGTTCATGCATTTCTCACGTGAAAGTTTAATACTGGACCTCTTATCCTTGTGTGATGGCAAAAATTTAATGCGTCTATCTTTTTTGGGATCCTTGATAAAGTCATATACAATTATTTAACTTCAGCAGTACATAAAGGCTCTATTTTATTTTGAATAATTTGATTTCAATATACGTTTACAATTTAGGTATATTGTTCAGTCGTGAACACGATCCCCTCAGTTGTCTGCTGTATTAATATACGCACACAAGTTGATTTTATACGTACAATCAATAAACATGCCACCGCATTTTCCTATAAATAGGCCAAAGGGTTCGAGATTCAGTAAGCGAGGTCGATATAATCGATTGTTAAGGTGAGAATGGCGTGCTCATTACGGAGTATTTTAGTTGGGCTGTGTCTTATCACTTGTTTTGTAGCAGCTAAAACGGAGACTTATGTGCCAGCCCTGTACGTGTTTGGAGACGCGTTGGCCGATGCAGGTAATAATAATTACATTCCAAACTGTACAGCGCTTGCAAACTTCATCCCATATGGCGTCTCCTATTTCCCTGAGCCAACTGGTCGTTGGGACGATGGCCGCACCTATGTCGACTTCCTTGGTATGATTTCTCGTTTCAGACTTGTATGCTCGTTTCAGACTTGTATATAATTTCCTTCTTCAGGCTTGTATGTGGTAACTTCTTGTTTCGGGCTCTATATAATGCATTGACTGTGGTTGCAGCCTCTTACTTGGGGCTCCCTTTCCCCCCTCCTTATCTCCAGCCAGAGGCAAATTTTACAACTGGGATTAATTTCGCATCAGGCGGTAGCGGTATACTCGACACAACAGGGGCCGAACAGGTCTCTACTCTTTTCTTTTTCCAAAAAAATTTGCACAAATTACTAAAATGAATTTTCAACCACAAGAAATACTGAAAAGTGGGTATCAAATAGAAAGATTTTTAAGTAGACTTTGTAGAAGCTGAGTTCTGTTGTCAGCTCAGTCGAGTTATTCGTTATAAGTCTGTAATAAGAGCTACATAAATGATTTAGATAATTGTTTACTGATTAAATCATGTCAACAAAATTAATAGATAAATGTAAAAAATTTATTAATTTTCTTCCCTCCTCCACATTCCCATGATGATCATGGAGTGTGTTCCAAATATTAAAATACTGGTATTATGTTTGATTAAAACTTAAACAATCAATATGATTATTTTTTTTTGCTATTTAGAGTGAAGGCTTATAAGCTTATATTTACATGAATAAGTAGGGTAAGAATTAGCCGTCAAAGTTCTATGATTGTTTGTGCTTATAACTGATCTATTAAAATCTTGCAGAATGTTTTGAGTATGAGCCAACAAGTATATCTATTCGAACAATATTATGAAAATCTAACTGAAGCTGAACAAGCGAAACTAAACGAGGCTTTATTTATCATTACAACTGGAAACAGTGACATTACCACCTTCTTCGGCTACATCCTTAGCAATGGCTTTGCTCCACCAGATTTCATCGCTGAGCTGGTCTCCAAATTAGATGAATACATGAGAGTAAGTTACAATTTCGTCAATCTACAGATTTCTTCCAATTGGTAACCCAGAAAAAGTGTACGATTTCACATACGAAGAATTAACTCATTATTACCATGTAATTTGACAGAGGCTCTACAATCATGGGGCAAGGAAGTTCCTTGTAAAGAGTGTTCCACCTATGGGATGTGTTCCTGATATCAGAAAGCTGAATGATGGAAATTGTTCGGAGGATGTAGAATCGGCGGTTGATGAATATAACACTGCTTTGAACTCTTCTCTTACTCAGCTCGAAAACGAATTTGAGGAAGGCACCATTATCCGTGTTAATGTAAATGATTTTCTAAAGAATATTATCGACAATGGTGAAGCCAATGGTAAGTTTGTTTTCATTAAAGAATCTATTAGCCTTTTACCAATTTCTTGCTTCATTTGGATCTAATGGTTTTGTAGTTGAAAACGCTTAATCAATGTATGCAAAATCTGGGTGTAGGTTTTAACAATACTATATCGGCATGCTGTGGAGCGGGAGAGTTTGGTGTAGAAGTAAGATGTGGAATGACTGATCCGCCGAACTTGTATTGCGATGATCCAAGAACATATGTGTTCTGGGATGGAGTTCATGCCACTGAACGACTTTATCAGATGGTTGCAGAGCAGATTTGGAGTGGAAACACTTCATCTGTGTATCCGTTTAATCTCTCTACACTAGTCTCAGCAGAAATTTTTCTGAATAGTAACGATGCACCGACCCTGTTGGAGATGTAGTTACTATTGTTATATTTCTGAGACTTGTAGAATTCACAACTGAGTACTAAATATTTGCTAATAAGTTGTGGAAAACTAGTTAATATATTATTATTAATGACTTATTAAGTTTCTGCATATACTGCAGGAGACCAATGTTTTTGTGTAATCAGTTTTAGCATTTGTCTGCATTCGTGCCTGCATCAGCTAAAACTTTTGATAGACTTGCTAATGTATTTTTTAGACTTAAAAATTTATTGCATAAGTGCTGGAAAAAATGTCATTGACTGTTTTGCTATTTTCGGCTGGGGATGTCTCTGTTTGTTTATTTTAAAAATGAAGAAAATTTTGAGTGTAATAAGAAATCAGTGGGTGTCTCTACTGCATCAGTTGGAGGTGCAACCAGAGGAAAAAATTCTTTGCTAACAAATATCTAAATTCTATGCGATAGACTGACCTCCTTTTTTGTAAGATTGAATTCTTTGCTAATAAATATCTAAATTCTATGTCCTAGATTGACCTCTTTCTTCTTTTTCTTTCTTTCTTTCTTTTTCTTTTTTTTTGAAAGATTTGAATGTACAAGCTTGAGGTCACTAGTCTACAGTTTTTATCCTTCCAAGCTCACAGTCGCAACTTTGTTTGTTGATGAGAAAAAATAATTTTCATGACTTGAGCACTTCTAGGGTTTGAATGCATGAATGAGAAAATAGCCTTCGATATTTGTCAAATTCACTTTAAATATATAACCTACACATATGAAAAGAAGGGAAGGGTTGTGCCAGATAGAGGCTTGTCTAAGTCAAATCATGTGTTGGTATTCCTACCTCCACAATGAAAAATTATGATATAAAAAGAGTTTATCTTTGGTTGGATAGAGGCTAGTGATAAAAAAGTAATGAATTGACAACTTGCCTCAAATCATCACTCTGATTTGATCTCCTTGATGGACTAAAGTCACACTCATCACTTTCAAGGATCAATTTTTACTTGACCTAAATTGATTTGAATGCCTACAAGTGTTAGTACTCACAAACAAAATACATGTAAAACATGAACAAAACCTACATAACACATAACATGTGCTTGGATGATGAGATGTTTCAATAATCTTGATAATTCTTCTCTTGACTGCTATCGATTGCTCAATAATAATCTTATTTGCTTCTCCAAAATTGTCAGCTTGCTTAGGATTAAAATGGTGAAAATGCTTTCTATTTATATGCAATTCTTCTAATTTCCTGAAAATCAAATATTGATAGAAAACAATTGAAATTGGAAATTCAAATAATAAAATACTGATACCAATGTATTCAAATTGGAGTCAAAAAGAGGTTATTTGGGGCGTGGGGTGCCCTAAACCAGATCCTTTCTTTTTGGAGCACAAAGTGTCAGTGGAAATATTAAATGCTTATTTTTATTTCCCTATGTTTGATTTTTCAAAGATATTTGTAAAATAGGTAGTTAAGTGCATAATTAGGTCCAAGCACATAGGGGGAGCTAAAACTAGTGTAAAATTGTCAAGGGTGATAATTTTCAATGCTATACTTATCCCCCACTTTAATGAGAGTATGAACTTACACTCAAAATCGCATAAAACTATGGATAAGACAAGAGGGGTTCAATTATCAAAATATTGAAGAGATAGGACAACATCGAATCTAGGGGATGTGCTAGCACTAAAATTAAAGATCCTATGGAAAAAATATGAGGAAAAAGGAACACACATGAGATGTAATGCAACATGACAAACATAAAGCATACATCATGAAGCCATAACATAACATAGCATAATATAAACATAACATGAAAACAAAACATGAACGTAATGCAAACAATATGCAAAGATATTGTAAACACGATGCAAACATGTGAAGGGGGTATGAAAATCATAGAATAGTAAGCTCCACATAATTCTTACTAGGATTTGTACCCAAGGAATTCACAAGTCACAAGCTGAAAAAGTTTGATATTTGTTAGGTGAACAATGAACCAAAGCACCACAAGCTAGTGAAGTATGACATTCACTAGGTGACCTTTTTGCAAATAGAAAATATGAAACATATAAGGGCTACTAAGGACCAATTTTCACTAGGTGTGATCCCATGTCAACCATTCCAAGAGTTATAGTCCCAATAACTTTGATAAGGTGCTACAAAAATGATCAAAATGCAAACAAAACACATCACTAAGTCCAACACTTATGAAAAAAGTGAAGCACATAATGGAGTGCATGCCTGTACCTTAAAGTAATTTCTAACACCGGATGTGAACAATCACCTTTAAGATAGATTAAGACAACATTTACAACATGAAAGGCCATGTGATACTATTGGAAAACCCTATGCCAATGATATGTTCCCAATAATACTAACTCATGACAAGGGGTTTCCTCCAATATAAAGCCACATAACAAGATAAAATATGTCACTTAAGGGATTCATGGATCAAGGGTCAATATACACCATGGATAATATGTAATATGATTACGCTCACAATTGACACCATTCCATCAAATACTTGTGAAACTATGAACATGATGAAAGAAAGCCATAGAGATGGAGAAAAAATCCTTTTGGGTCAACATGGAAGAGACCTAAAAGGTCTCAAGATCTTATTTCATCCCCAAAAGGAAAACAAAAGACTACAACAAATCTTTACATCATAAAGAAGAATGGAAATAAAACTAGATGGAAGTTTACAACAAATTTGTTTCTTTGTATCCCCTTGGATAGTTTTGGGGCATGTGAGCATCATTGCATGGCCCGGAACACCAAACGTTCTCATATTTTTCTAGATTTTTCTGTCTTGGGACCAAGTCTTTGTTTGGGCTACTCTTGATGGTCTAGAGTGGTGTGGTGACTTGGACTATCTAGCCCGTACATGCTTGTTGCTAATTGCCTCCTCTTGGAGCTCCTTGATATGTGTTATATTGGTAAGGTGGCCTCCCTCCTTGATAATTCTACATGGGGGCTTTGGAGGTACTACCTATTAATGCCATGTAATGACTAGCTCATTTGTGGAGCTCCTCATTAGATTCTTCATATCATTGACATTTGTTTCCAATGAAGAGTTGCCCGACATGCTAGGTTGTGTATTTGGGTATACATTGATTAAGGCTGGTAGTGTGGTCAATGTGTTGGGGAGTGAAGTATAGGTATTGGGGGTCACCTCCTCTTGGATTTCTCTAGAGATCTCTGTGAACATTGGCATTAGTGGTCGTGGTGGAAGCTTCTCTACATTTATTAGACTATTCTTTACTTGCACGATCAAATCATATGCACGAGCAAGGTATCACCTCCTAGCGATTGTACCATGACCACAATGTATGAATTGGAATCCTTCAAATAGAACATGAATGCCATATTCATCAAAGGCCTAACTATCACAAGAATCCTCTCCTAGGTTTTATGGAACCTGGTATTAAAGTCAATCATGGCCTCCTATAGGGCTCTCTTGATTGTGATCAATAGTTGTAATAAGAACGAATGGTCTCCTTTGTCCTAGAAGTAGTGAAAGAGTTTATCTCCAAGTTCATCCCAAGAGCAGATGGAATTGGAGGCTAAGGATCTATACTAGTCTTGAGCCTTCCCTTTGAAAGATGCATCTAACAATCTGAGGGCCACATTTTTCTCGACAATGTTATGGACCTTGCAAACCTCCACTATATCTTACAAGTGCTTAGAAGGATTTTTTTAATCCTCCCTAGTGAACTTTAGAATTGCTTTGAGGGCATTGGTGGGTATTGCAGGCCACACATCTGGAGGTGTAGGTGGAACTAGTGGACTACTACTGTCCAAGGTTACAAAATTTCTAGGAGTAGGGGGTCCTTAGAGAGTCATCAGAAACATACTCCTATGGACCAAGCAGATAGGTATTTTGATTTGGAAGGTTTTTCCGCCTGGAGGGGTAGATAAGGCTCTAGAATCTAGGCTAACACTTATTACCCTATTACTTCTAATAGGTGATACGAAACCTGTGACCCGCCTTCTCCTAGGGGTTGAAGTGGGAAACTAAGAATATTGGAAATTTCTTCTAGAGGATGCTCTAGTTTGGACTCTAGGAATGAGATTACTAGCTTATCTTATTAGTCTGATTTAGAAACTTCCTCTTTAAGGTTGATTATCAGATGTTATGAAAGAAATTGGGTCTTAATGGGTGTGCAAGAAAAGGTATTGTTTATCATGAAAGCTTGTGCTTCTCCTGAACAACCTTATGAGAAATTCAGTGAGTGGGGGGACCTTCTTGTGCCTCACTAAATGAACTCTAATATTTTTATAGAAGTCATCTCTTCTTTATGTTTGGGGGAAAAGGGGAAGAGAAATGAAAAATAACCTAACTAAGGTGATGCACCAATTTTTTTTTAGAACATTTCAAACCTTATAAGGCTCTTATTTCTAGTGATATGGACACAAAATTCCACATGCTCTTCATTGTTGAGAAGATAATGAGCAACTAAGGCTCACAGGAGAACATAGTAGTCATTCAGATCTCTCTGCGGGAAGCACCCATTAAGGTCTAACAGAAATAAGAAACCCAATACTTAAAGAAATATCTCAAATCTTTACAAAAACCTCTTGCTCTTACAACATAGTATTAAAGTTAGCATAATCTTCATAAAAATGAAATAGTACAACAAACATGATTTAATTTATGAAAGATAGTATTGTTCGAACATAAAAGCTAAGGGCATATAAGGCAATCACCAAGACTATACTTGCATGAATTGACACAAAGCATTCAACATATATAGAATAGATAAAGAAAAAAAGTGACAGAGCCCATAAATGCACAATCTCAAATATTTCTTCCTAATATTACTTGTTCTTGCAATAAATAACACAAATGCAAAGGTTGGATACCAATATGAGTAATAGTCTTGATAATTTTAACATGCCATAGAGCAAAAACGATGCAAACATAATGTAAACATAATGTAAACATGATGCAAACATGTGAAAGGGGGTATGGCAGTCACGAAATAGTAAGATCCACATAATTCTTACTAGGAGTTGTACCCAAGGAATTCACGAGTCACAAGCTAACAAAGTCTAATATTTTTTAGGTGAACCATGAACCAAAACACCACAAGCTAGTGAAGTACGATATTCACTAGATGAGCTTTTTGTAAATATAAAATATGAAACATATAAGGGATACTAAGGACTAGCTTTCACTAGCTGTGATCCCATGTTAATCATTCCAAGAGTTATAGTCCCAATAACTTTGATAAGGTGCTACAAAAATGATCAAAATGCAAAGACAACACATCACCAAGTCCAATACGTGTGAACAAAGTGAAGAACATAATGGAATGCATGCCCCTACCTTAAAGTGTTTGCTAACACCAGATGTGAATAATCGCCTTTAAGATAGTTAAGACAACATTTACAACATGAAAGGCGATGTGATCCTATTGGAAAAACCTATGCCAATGATATGTTCCCAATAAGACTAACTCATGAAAAGGGGTTTCCTCTAATACATTAACACATAACAAGGAAAAATATGTCACATAAGCGATTCATGGATCAAGTGTCAATATAGAGCATGGATAATATGTAATATGATTATTCTCAAAATTGACATCATTCCATTAGATACTCGTGAAACTATGAACATGTTAAAAGAAAGACATAGAGATGACAAAAAAACCTTTTGGGTCAACATGGAAGATACCTAAAAGGCCTCAACATCTTTTTTCATCCCCAAAAGGAAAACACAAGACTACAAAATTTTTTTTTCATAAAGAAGAATGGAGATAAAAATAGATGGAAGTTTACAACAGATTCAATTCTTTGTATCCTTGTTCCAACAAGAGCTATTGAAGTTGGGAAAAAATAACTCCACAACTCCCAAGGATCACCTGGAATAAAAAACCTATCACATTTAAAGAGAGAATAGAAAAACTATGGAGGCCAAGAGCTATTGATTCAAAAAAACATGAATCATTATGAATGTGCATCTTAATGACTATACAATAAAGAATCCTTATATAAGGATAATAAACCTAGAAACCCTAGGTGAGGATAAAACAAGATCATGACATGTGTCCTCATCCTATGACATGAGACATAAAAGGAACATGGCCTAAGTAAGCTTAAGTAATTAGAGGAAAAGGAGCCTAATTATTAAATGAATAATTAATTAGTGAACCAAAGATTTTTGGGGATAGGGACTCTCCTACACTTCTAGGGTTTTACACCTAAAAGTAGAGAGGAATCCCAAACACCTTCATGGCTCACTCAAGAATATGCCCTTGAGATTCCAATGCAAAGATGATTGAAATATGTCTAAGGGGAATGTCCTAGATTCAAAGAATTGATAAAAGAGATTGAATACTAATGCAAAACTAATGAAATGCAAATTTTTTGAAAACACACTATGATATGCAAATTGAACTAAAAATGCAAGTAAACTATAACAAAAATTAATGAAACTAAAGAGGTGCACCTAAAAATTGGAAAGTGATGGAGAGGAGATCTGGAATCCTACAGAAATCACTGTTGAAGCTCACTGGGACACTTACGCCAAGTTGGGCGACTTAGTCCTATTTTGGGAAAATTCTATCGGAACATGTTTCAGACAAAAGGGTATTCAAAACTGCAGAAACCACTTTTCAGGCCTGTAAGTGGGACTAATTCGCCACTGATCCAGTGACTTATTCCACCTCCAGATTTTAGGAAATTCAAAGGTGCAATTTGGAGCTCCTGGTCTACACTTCGGCTCCTAATAGGGTTTCAGATCCAAAACTACATAATCTAACTTGTAGGTCTTTCCCAAGCTTTTTTCAGGGATTTGACCACTTTGAATGAATTTGATGATTTTTTGACATCTTTTCACACCTTTCACTTTGAAAAATCTGCACACAAGACATGCAAAACACATGCAAAGAGGGGGAAAAATGGTTAAGGGTTAGTGAATAGGGGTTTGCCTTCGTCAAACCCCAGTTTGGTAATTAAACCCTTGAAAATGAAATGAAATTAAAAGAGAGTGATGAATGAACAACATGCAATGCTACAACTCACCAAACCCTTGAAGTAGAAATCTGAAGATATGCAAGTAGAAGCTCCAATGGATGTATGCTTGAAAATTCCTAAAATGCTAAAGTGAATGCTTGATAATTGCTTGAATGATTAGAAAAATTGAGGATGAAATGGGAGGAAAAACCCTATATTTATACATGATTATACAAAATTTCCCAAAAATTTCACATCACAAGCCGACCTCAAGGCTTAGAGAATAATATCCCACCAGAAATTTGAAATAATTTTGATTTTTGAGCCAAGTGGGACTAATTTTCCTCTAGTGATGACTTGGTCCCACTTAGGAATTTTATGTGGGTGTCAAAAATTAAAGTGTATTAAATGATGTTTGACACAATTATTCTAAAAAATACACTTAAATAAGGCCTGTAAGTGCATAATGGGGCCATTTAAGCATAATAAAGGGTCAAATTATTAATGACAAGCATAGAAAAGCATGAAATTTTGTTACAAAACATTACAACAATTTGAAATAAGGCTTGGCAAGTGATAAAAAGAGGTTATTTAAGTGAATTATAGGAAAAAGGTCCTAGAAAACTGTGAAAATGTGTTACAACACTTTTACAAGGCATCATAAAGTTCTTATTGATTCACAAGGGTCCAAGACCTAATGTGAATGTGTTGACCACATTACAACATTAAATCTAGGCAAAACTAGGCCAACATCCATAAGAAAGACCCAAATGAGCGTGAAAATATCCAAAGATACATTTTTCTATGCTACAATTAGGAAAATACATTTTACTCTAACAAGAGAAACAAGGGTCATTCAAATAAAACTAACAAACATAAAGAAACATCAAGCAACACAACATGGGAGATTCCATCACATAAAAGAAAACACATAAAAGTACAATACATAAAGTTACAACATATGTGAGCTAATCTAAAGAAAATTGTCCACATCCTAATCATGCCCATGACAAATGGAAGGTAGAAAACATGCTAAAGGTACTACAAAAAGTGTTGTACAAGGAGTATCACCAAGTTCAACACATTGTGGATCACTCTCGTTAGGAGGACCATCATGATTTCACCATCTAAATCCATAGATTTTGGAAACAAAAGAGATAATTCATTATGCACTCATTCTTCTATCTTATCTTTATCATATTTATTATCCAAGTTCATCACAATAGGTGGCCTACAAATGATATCATCCATATGTTCAATTTTCATTCTTTTTTTAGGTTGGGACATGTAAGGTTCAATTATATAGTTTGACGAGGGTGGAAGAGTGGAGTCAAGCAAGAATGAAGATGGATGGATGGGAGGTAATTCATCAGTATTTGTTTGGATGGGTTGATCATTTTTTATATTTTTGGCCAGTTAATGAGTGATGGCACAACTTTTATGTTTATGCTCCTAAGCACTTCTATTTCTTTTTGCATGAGTTTTAGATTTTGAAGGATTAATTGAGGTATCTCCCAACATAGATCCCTTTTCTTCCTTTGGAAGAGGATCTTAAGCGACCATTAAAAGTTGGGAAACCATTGTACACTTAGGTATATAAACTTATTTTTATTTCAGAGACACAAAGTTAATTATATGTTTTTCTCTCGGTCATTTATTGGATACTGGAGGTAAGATCACAGTATATATGTCTAATTTACATGGAAGGATATTCAGTTCATACATGGGTTATTTCATGACTTGTGGAGTGGGAAGAACAACCATAAAACTTTATAGTAGACTGAGAAACCTTAGGTGGGATATTACTAAGAGACAACTCTACTATACATTTAGCTTTAAATCTTTGATATGATATGAAAAAGTGATCTTCATGAGGTTTAATATGTTCAATAGGTTGAGGCCAAAAATAATGTAATAAAATATTTCCATGGGAAGAAAAAGGTTTAAAGCCACTATGATAAATAGTATGTATTTCATCTTCCAATGGGAAATTTATGCATTTGTGTATAACTGATCAAACTGCATTAGTTGAGTGTAGCCATGGATAGACTAACTTCAAATGAAATTGGTCAAACATTGAGATATTGATGAATAAAATATCCATTTTTTTTATCTAACTTTAAGTGGGAGAATCATTGAACCTATCATAGGGAAAAAAGAACCATCATAAGTTCTTAGCCATGCTTTCAATTGCTCATAGTTATCTTTGTAAATTTCATGCACTAATAGAAATTCTTTTTTTATCATCTCTAGACATACGAGATCAATGAGTATTTACCTTGTGGGTTTATTATTAATACAACTAGTGATATAGATATGACCATCAAGTGTACTTATGGATGCATCAATACGAGTGAAAGAAATGTCAGGAAACAAAGTGGTTCAACCTTTATGAGATTGAACTTCTTTTGTGTTAAATTTTTTGGAAAAATCATCCTATTCTTCTTCATCATCATTACATTGGTAAAAACTATATGAATGAATTGGTAATGAATTTTTGAAGAATTATGAGTTTTGGTTAAGCAGCGAGACTAGCTTATTTCCTTTGTCATTAACTATGTCATAGAAAAAAGTACCCTTTTCTTGACATGGGATTAATACATGATAAAATGGACTTAATGAGGCCTTGATTTGGTATTGTGAGGAATTTTATGCATCCACACTAGGTCTTGGACCCTTGCAAATCGAATAACATGCTTTTAACGATGTCTTGTGAAGATGTTGTGAAGTGCTGTAAAACATTTCTACATTCTTCTAGACTCTATTTATTACAATTTACCTAAAAATCACCTTTTCATCACTAATCAAGTCCTATTTTGAAGTGTTGTAAAGTCTTGTAACAAGATTTCACGCTTTTCTAGGAACAACTTCACTATTTATCCCTTTCTTATGTTTTATTTGTGTGCCATAGAAAAATGGTCCCTTGTCATTTTCATGGCCTTTTAGGTCTTGTTTCATGGTATTTGATATGTTTTTCCTTGATTTTATGTTGCTACATGGCTTGAACATGCATATTTAGGTACTAAAACTCAAAGAATGACATCTTATGAAGGTGTTGTGAAGTGTTGTAAGACATTTCTACAATCTTCTAGACTCTATTCAATAAAATTCACCTAAAAATCATCTTTTGACACATCATCAAGTCCTATTTTAAAGTGTTGTAAAGTCTTGTAATAAGATTTCACACTTTCCTAGGCACAACTTCACTATTTATCTCTTCTTATGACTTAATTGACCCCTTTATGCCCTCAAATGCTTTAATTAAATGTATTTTTGGATATTATCCTAACAAACAACATTAAATGAAACATTTTTACTGACACTTGTTTTTAGGTCCTAGGTGGGACCCATTCGCGATGGGTGGCGAATGAGTCCCCCTTGGCCCCAAATTCAAAACATTTCAAATTTCCTTTTGGGATTTTATTCAAAATTACTTGATGTCGGCCTATGATGAGGTATGAACAGATAGTAAGGCACAAGAACTATATAAATAGGAACTTTTCACCTCATTTTACATCTCCTACAATCCTCTCATTCATTCAAGTAATCTCATTCACACATCCAAGCATTCAAGCATTCTACATCATCAATTCAAGCAACTATTGAAGCACTTTGAAGCAACCATTGAAACTACTTCAGACTTGCATATTCAAGGATCTTTGTAAGTTTGTAACACTTATATGTTGTTCATTTATCATTTTCTTTAAATTTCATTATTTCTATTGGGTTTGATTACCAAAGTGGGGTTTGACCAAGGCAAACCCCTATTTGCTAACCCTCTAACATTTTTCCCCTTTGCATGTGTATTTATAGCCTTTGTTTTGTAGATTTGACAAGATTAAAGGTGTTGAAAAGTGGAAATCAATTCAACTAGGTTCTTCAAGTCAACTTATCATTATTCCAAGCTTGTTATGTGATTTATGTCCGTTTCCTACAAAATTGACTTTGACAACCCGACATTCATACTTTTCCAAATCTAGTGTTGAAAAGTTATCTGATTTTACAGAAATCTAGAAGTGGAATGATTTTCCACCCTTAGCAAATGAGTTCCACCTAAGATCAGAAAATCTGTATTTTGTCAGATTTTGGATCTCGATTGTCAAAAATCAGTTCCCGACACTTTTTCATCAGTAGAAGGATTGATTCGCGATATTGGGCGAATGAGTCCCACTATGAAAAATTAGTTAAATTCATCAGCATTCAGAACACTCTAGATTCATCACATTTCATCCAGATGCACTTAGATTCTTCCCTTCTCTTTCTGTTATGCATATTTCTTCCATTTTCTCCATTTTCTGCATATCACAGTGTGTTTTCAAACATAGCTTAAATTGCACTTTTGCATTCATTTTAATCCATTTAAATTAGTTAATTTAATTTAGATTACTTCATTTAGGAATAAAAACATCACACATAACATTAATTGAATGAACCTCCCGCATTTTTGAGTCCCTACTTCTCTCCTTTTAGGTGAAAAACCTAGAAGAGTTAGAGTTGCACTTAGGGACCAAAAATCGACGGTTCAATTTGGCCCCTTTATTCCCTCATATGCCTTAATTAAGTGTATTTTTGAATGTAAGCTTGAAAAACAACATTAAATACAACTTAATTCCTGACACCCATTTTTAGGTCCTAGGTGGAACCCATTCGCCATGGGTGGCGAATGAGTCCCCCTTGGCCCCAAATTCAAAATATTTTAAATTTCCTTTCGGGTTTTTTATTGATTATTTTATTGCATCTAGATCATCTCATTTAGGCATAATAACATCATACATATAACATAATTCGAATGAACCCTTTAGCATTTTTGGCCCTACCTCTCTCCTTTTAGGTGAAAAACCCTAGAAGAGTTAGAGAAGTGCAATGGTGCCAAAAATATATGGTTCATCATAGGATAGGGACATTAGGGAAGGGAGGATCAAGGGTGTCATGATTATTAATAGGCATGTCTTCTAACACCAACCTATCCTTTTTATTTCGAGGAGGGGTATTAGGAGATGAACAAATGTGATTGTCTTGAGCATGTAAACTTGGTAAGGTGATGTTGAGGAATGTATCTATGATCTCATGTTCTTGTTGTGTAAGGTCATCCAAAGGGGAATAAGGAGATGGAAAATCAAGACTTTCAAGGCTTGTGACTTCTTGCACCAAAATACCTTCATCACTAATAGGAGAGGTATCAGAAGAAGAACAAGTATGCGTGTTATGATTATCAACATTGCCATTCTCACCAATGGATAATGTAAGATTAAGGATTGTATTAATGGATTGTTTCTTAAAGTCCCTATTATGGTAGTCAAAAGAAAACTCATAAAAGGGGATATGATGTTTATAAAATCCATGTTTAACCAAATCAAGAGCATATCTTTTGAAAGAAAGCATGCTAAAATGAAAGAAAGTACAATGCAATGTAATTTTCAATTTTTAAATGTTTGTTTAGAGAATGAAACTATCTGAAATGATATGTTGTGATAGAAAAAGTGAAATTAAACAATGCATGAAAGGAGCTAATTGAAGTGAGATTTTACAAAATGGATGCTATAGAAATGCAACTGACTGATATATATAAGTTAAGGCACCAAACAAAATCCTAAAAAAAAATTCCGAGTTCTGTAAAATGTTGTTTCAGGGGTCAGAAGGGACTGATTCGCCCAAGGTAGAGAATGAGTCCCAGTATGGACTTTTTTTAGAATTTTCAGAAATTTGGGACTGATTTGGATGATTTCTAAGTGCTAAGATGCAGACCTAAGTGAAAAATGCAGAATTTCAGAACTGTTCAATGAGGAAAGATGCAAAAAGGCAACCTATTATGCACTTTTATGCATGCAAAAATGAAACTCTAGAATGCAAGCTAACTATATGAAAAATGGAATTCAAGCAACTCTAGAATGATTAATGGACTCCAAAATTAGAAAAGAGGGGATGCATAATTTAAGAACTGTTCAATGATTAATGGACTCCAAAAATGTAGAATTTTAGAACTGTTCAATGATCCTCCCTTCCATTTGTAAAAACTGGATGAATGAATTGGTAATTAATTTGAGAAGATTTATTAGTTCTGGTTAAGTAACAAGACTAGCTTATTTCCTTTGTCATTAACATCAACCACTTTGATTTGATTAGAATAGATGAGGGCTTGCATTTGGTGCTTAAGATGCATATGCTGATCTATGTTGTGTCAAGGTGCATGATGATACTAAAAATATTATTGTGTATTAAAATTTGGTGGTAATGGTTTACTTGTGTCAATAGGCCTAATCATAGGGAGTTGAATTAGGTTCTTACTTAAAAATTGCAACATTATCACATGAATATAATTGGTAAATTGTGTGAATTTTCTATTTGTTGGTTAAAATTGATAGGGAGTGTTACTAACAACAATGAATTACATTTCAATGTTAACGACAGTTTAAGGAGAGTTTATCTTAAGAAAGTTTATTTTTTTCTTTCTGAATGATGGGTAATTGTTTTGAGGGATGGATTTGGATTGACTGGTAGAAGTAATTGAAGGTGTTCCTTCCTATAGAATAAGAAATATCAAATAATCATTGAGAGTTGTACATATGTTTTTAAATGATGGATACTTCATCAAAAAAATATTTTCTCCAATACTTGGTTGTGAACCATAGATTCATGAGTGTCTATAGGCTACTCTTGCACTTTTATAATTTTTTGCCTAAAAGGAGAGAGATAAACCCTCAAAATCAATGTGGTTCACTCAATCTAATGTATGTATGATGTGATTACAGATAAATGAGATGATCTAAATGCAACTAAGTATTGTAATTGAATGATTATGAATGCAAAACCTAAGAAATGCGCAATGTTTGAAAACACAATGTGATATGCAAGCATGAACTAAAACATGAACAAATACAAAACAAAAAATGAAAGAGGGTTGAACAGAGTGCACTTGGATATTGGGTTATGAATATGGAGTGTCCTGAATGCTGACAGAAATTAGTGAAAATCACTAGTGTGACTCATTCGCCACTGATGGTGAATCAGTCCTGCTACTGGCAAAAAGTCTTGAAAATTGGTTTCCAGTTATCGAGATATGGAATCTGAGAGAATCTAGTTTTCCAGTCTTAAGGTGGGACTCATTCACCATTGATAGAGAATCAGTCCTCTCCCAAAATTCTATGAAATCAAGGACCAATTCTATAGCACCAGATCTGCACTTGTCTTCTTATCGGGTTGACAAAGTCAAATCTATAGAAAATGGACTGTAGGTTTCTCCAAGCTTGAAATAGGATGTAGTTGAATTTAAACACTTTTTTGAATTCTTGACCACCTTTCAACACATAATTGCTTGACAAATCTGGATACACAAGTCTGCAAACACACATGCAAAAGGGGAAAAATGGTTAAGGGTTAGGTTATAGGGATTTTCCTTGGTCAAATCCCACTTTGGTAATCAAACCCTTAATGAAGAAATGGAATGAAATGAACAAGGAAATATGAATAAACAACATGCAAATTTCCTAAACTCACCACAACCTTATTGAAGAAAACTGAAGTTATGTCAATGGCTGCTCCAAGATGCTTGATTGGATGATGTAAAGTGCTCAAATGAAAATTGATGAATTAGGAGATACTTGAATGAATTAGGTGTAAAATGGATGGAAAAATGCTTATTTATACACACTCATTCCTTATTAACCTAATGATACCTCATCACAGGCCGACATAAGGTAATTTTGAATAAAAATCCGAAAGAAAATTTGAAATATTTTTAATTTGGAGCCAAGAGGGACTCATTCGCCACCCATGGCGAATGGGTCCCACCTTGGACTTGTAAGTGGGTGTCAAGAGTGAAGTCACATTTAATGTTGTTTGTCGGGTTTACATTCAAAAACACACTTAATTAAGCCTTATGAGTGCATAAAGGGGTCATGCAAAGCATAAGAAAGGTGCAAATAGTGAAATCAAGAATTTACAACACTTTAGAATAGGACTTTATAAGTGATGAAAAGGTGATTTTTAGGTGAATTGTAATGAGAAGAGTCTAGAAAAGTGTAAAAATGTGTTACAACACTTCACAAAACCTTCACAAGACACCTTAATTTGAATATTTAGGACCTAATGTGAATGCATAAGTTACATTGCAACATTAAATCAAAGAAAAATGGATCAAACATCATGAGAGAAAGGACTAAAAGACCATGAAATTGTCAAAGAGCCATTTTTCTATGGTACAAGTTGTCATTTTTCTATAAAAACGATTTGGATGTCAACATTGAGATGACTATAGGAAACTTTTGAGTAAAGTGGTTGGTATTATCCTATAAAGTATATTACCTTTTCCTTAGGTCCTTGTTTACAATGAACTACACTGGTTAATGTCACTTGAGGACCAATGTTTTCTTGAAAATTTTGGACTAATACACCAACAAGTTGTGTGAATGAAGTGATTGAGTTGTTTGGAAATGAGAAAAACCATTCCAAGGTCATGGTTTTCAATGTTCTACGAAAGATATTTACTAATAAAATATGACATGGTTGTTAGGATCTATGTTACCATTATACTTCAAATCAGGGCATCTCAATGTTTAAAGTTATGAGTTTTTTGAGAATGGAAAGCAAAAAATGATTTCGTGTGAGGTATTGTAAACGTTTACCATTTTGATTTCGATTCAACATTGAGTTTTTTAGTTGAAGCGATGCCACATTTTGAAAATTTGATTTTTTTTAGATCATTGGGTGACATGTTTTTGATATTTTTTTGAGTATGATGAACTACAGTGAGTGACTAATGGGTTATTATGTGACATGTCTATGACATGTGATGAACATAGTGGTTTTATGGGTGATTTGATTTAGGCCATTGATATATTTTGTGGTTGATGCTACAGATGGAGTTGTGAATGTAGGAATAGAGGGCATGGTTATGTGGGAGAAACTTTTTTTCCTCCTTGGTTTTGAGAATTTATGAATTTTTGAATGCAACTATATGCCATTGAGATGTTAACATCTATTATATGAGCTATACTACAGAGCAATTCTATTCCTTGAGAATTTTTCATCAACTTCCTATGGTTTTCCATAATAGGCATTATTTCTTCTACTAAAAATTTTGTACTTAAGTAATCTTGAAGAAATTCTAAATATTTGTCCAATTGTTTTAATTTCTCCTTAGGAACATGGGAAATAGTAGCCTCTAAGTCCACATAAATATTGAGTTATTAGGAGGTCATGGGTAATGTATGTTGAGGAATAAATCTAAAATGGATTGGGTTGAATCTATACTTTACATGAAAGAATTAAAAAAACACTTAGGTAAGCCTACTATGCAAGGAAAGGTATAGGAAAATCACAACAATTCAATTAGAGTCTAGATCAGAAAAAAAAACCCACCCAAAAGACACAAAAATAAAAATGTGATCCAAATATGGATGAAATTTAGTAAGTATAGGATGGAGTGTTCCCTTGATTAGAAAGTTTTTTCTGCTAAATTCAAAATTTGGATCTACTCTACAATGTTGATGTATCCTATTTTGTGATTATGTAGGTTACTTAGTGAATAAATTTGTAGAAATTAACAAAATTATGAATTTACAATATGAAAGATAGCTATGCAAAAAAAATAAAAATTCTCAACCAATGGATGCAATTGAAAATGTAGTTTGTAGACTCTAAAGTATCAAAATAGATTGATCCTAACTTGATGAATCTAAAAAGTGAAATCTTTTATGTTTTTGCAATAATTACAATGCACTTTTTCACTCTATGGATACACCTAAATGAATGCTTTGAACACTTTCAAACTTGATTTCAGATTTGATATGACCTAATGCAAATTTACCAATGCAAGCATGAACTAAGTTTACTTTACAATGAATGAAATTAACCCTAGATGTCTTTTAGATGCAAAATATAATACTATTATTCACCTTTTCAGTGTCTTTTTATGAAAATTAGGTATACACTAATGATAATGCAAACACCCTAAGATCTAATTTAGATTTAGAAATAATATGATTTATATTTTAGAGTGTCTAATGTGTAAGAAATAGTTAGGTTCACAAAAAAAAATTGATTGTGAAAAGGGACCTAGGGTATAAACCACACTCTTCCCCATTGTTTGATTTGGAAGATTAGAAATGATCACAAATACCCACTTACTACAAAAAATAATAAGAGTCAAAATGGTGGATCAAGGTGCTAATTCTTTTGAATATGATGTGATATGATAATGTGATTAAAATGATTATTAATTGATTGATTTTGAATTATGCAATGAATTAACAATGTAAACTATGAAAATGTAGTAGCCTATTAAGAATTCTAAAAAATTAAATGCAACAAGATCAAAATAAAATCCAAAATTATAGATTCCAAACATTAAAGAACTTGGGATATAATTTTGAGCTTGAATTAGCTGGTCTAGTGTATAGTGCACCCTAGAATATCCTCCTTTTTGGAAGATTTGAAAGTACATGCTTGAGGTCACTAGTTTGTAGCTTATATCCTTCCAGGCTCATAGTAAAAACTTTGTTTTTTGATGAGAAAATTTAGTTTCTATGGCTTGAAAAATTTTAGGGTTTGAATGCATGAATGACCGAATAGGATTCAATATTCCTCTAATTCACTTTAGATCTATAATTAGCCAATATTCTATTTTGTTTGATGTTTCTGCTGGGATTTTCGTTAGCCCAGCTATGAATTGGATTTGCTGGCAATGGGGATGTAACCAACCTGCGGGGAGTTCACCAGGTTTTGTTGTGGTAACGTGGACCTTCAAGAATACGTGGGTTGGTGGTGGTGGAGATGGTGTCCTCGAAATGCGGAAGGTGAATGGTAAGTGTTTGCTTGCGCAAGGGTTAATGCATTCTATGGTTGTTGTATGATGGGGGCAGATGAAGTAAATGTGGTCAGATGAAGTAAATGTAATATTGAATGTAGTAGTGTGGGAAAGTATACTTTGATTAAGTTGCATTGTTGAAACAACCATTATGGTGTTTGTTTCCTAGCAGAAGATTGTAAAAATCATTGCCTTCAACTCCGTCATTGGTTTGATAGTAGACTATTAAGAAATCGTCTTATGCTAGATTCAAAACTGTTGTTCTCCAGAATGTGTAAGTTGTTTTACATGGGTAGTTTGCATAGATGGTTAATTTATTGTTCATGTCTTCTTGTTAAATATTTGTATCTTTGGCGTTATACCCATTGTGGAGATTTGAAAGAGATTATCATTCTGTATGGATGGAGAAATTGTAGTTAAATGTTATTTCTTTCATAAAAAAATATGGTTAGGGTTAGTAATTTGTTCACTGTTGGTTTATGGTTTTGGTTATCTGTGTGTATCTTTGGCGTTGCAGCCATTACCATTGGAGCAATTTTGATTAAGTTGTGTAATGCCCCAAATTTTTGCACCAAGGGCAAAAACACACCCATCAATTTTTTTTTTTAAAAACCCATTATAAATATTAACAAGGTTAACCATAAGTACTCATGGTACTATTCTATACATATCACCTAGTGATGTATGACTGTCATTGTCGATGACATGTCACCCTAGAGCGAGGTAAGGGAAGTAAATGAGATCAAGTGTGCAAAATTCATCGCACACACCCTTAAACCAAGGATGAGATGACCCAAAGACTTAGGTTAAGGTCATGCTAGGTACCGAATAATTGTTGTGGATTATTGGTGTCAAACCTCACCTTGGCAACATGCTCCACACCAAAATGAAAGTATTATTAATCCATTGTGATATTCACCATCATTTTGGTGACAATATTTTTATTACTAACCCTAATTCCATAGTATTAATGATGTAATAAGTTAAATATTCATATTAGCATTAATACAAATATGATTTTCATGAAATCCTCAAAGCTTAATTTAATTATCCTAAATAAAATTTAATGATGGATAATTATTTTTTTCAATAATGCCATTAAATTATCCCAATATAGTTCTTTTCAAAATTTTGAAACTAATAAAAAAAAAATAGAATAAATATATATACACAACAAAACAAATACCCCAAATAAAATTTATTATATATACTCATAGAAAAAAAACTATTATTACTACCTTCTTGATAAAAAGAAACTATTATTATTGATTTTTTTTTTTTTTTTTAAACTTTATTTTACTATGTAAATGTCATACTAATAAAAAAATAAACAAATGATGTAAAATTAAACTTATAAGAAAAACTCACGATTCTATTCTTTTTTCTTTCTTTTAAACTTAAAACTCTTAAAAGGTATATTCTACTATGTAGAAATATTTGCAATTTAAAGATCTTTTAAAAGATATATTTTGGGAGGTAAAGTTATTTAGGAATGTGACTTTTCCAAGTCTGTTTTTTTTGGCCCGCATTTAAATTTCAATTACAAATGAAATAAAATGGCTTGGAGTTTATCTAGATTTTTTTTTGTTTGTAGTGCTATGGACATTATCTTCCCATATCATATTAACAAGGAATTTATACTATAATCATGTGAATATGAATAAAATTAACAGCTTTAAGTATTAGTGTTATTGACTACATGATTTCAGAGATTTCAATTTTATTGTGGTAATGCCAATTTCATTTCTTCTTCTTTTTATTTACTTTTTTTGGTGCTACTTTTCAAGCAACAACCTTTATGTTGATGAAATTACATTTATAATGTGTACATGAGGATACCTTAAGCTTTTCTTTATTTATTTAAATGAGTTATTCTGAGTAGCATTAAATTATACCTTTGTTAGAGGCTGGTGTGAGGGGGATTTTATGTTAATTTCTATGAAATCTCCATGTGCCTACTTACAGAAATTTACCGCTCTTGGCATCAAGATAATATAACTTTCTTTAGCATTTCAAAGCACTTGATGGGGTTATAAATAATTATTATATTAGTTGATCATTCTCGTTAAGAGCAAAATTATAAGGCTTAGAAAAGAGACCTGAACAATTCAGAACATACTTTATAAAGGTAAAAGGAACCTATAAATTATTCTAATCCCCATGCTTTATAAAGGATTTCATTAATTAGAATAGCCAAAAAATTAAAGAACTTTGTCCACACCTACTTTACACTAATCTCTCTTGAGGCATAGGAGAGGTGAGAGATTTAATTTAAGCCTGCCTTAATTTCCATGCCCTTTGACTCAACGTGGCACTTGAAGATTTAATCCAACGTTGCCCTAAGTCTTACACATCAAACTCTTTCATACCCCTAAATAATATGCTATCAAACTTTCCTGAAGCTGAGTGGTGAAAAGCATCATGGCGGTGGTTCCTCTATCTGGCGCTTCAAGGAGGAGATATTGGAATGAATGTGCAGCACCTCAATGCATTATAGTAGGGGTTCCCTCTAAAGTTTTGGGCTAAGTTTAAGACCCTCCTGCTGATCCTTGCCATTATTTGATCAACTGTGAAGGAGAGGGGGAAGAAAATATGGGTCTGCCCTCAAGAATAGCCTGGTGAGACACATCAACTGCTAGCTGCAATCCTCCTAGTTGGGCCTCTAAGGCCGACTTATCCTAGTTGTAGGACAGGTTAATATTGTCTTAATTTATTAATCCTTTGCTATATTTATTTTCTTTTCTGATTGCTGTATTTATATGTGTGTTCATTGTTTACAGGCTCCACTGTAGGCTTCGAGAGGATCCTTATAACCGAACCATTTCTATTTATTTATTTATTGGAGAATTTTATTATTATTATTTTTTTACTTTTACCTTTGTGTTTCCAGTTGTCTGGATCCTCTATGGCTGCTCTCCATATAGAGGAATCCACCGCTCACATGAGACCTAATATGGGTTATGCTTCTTTAATCCCTTTCCTACACAATCTAATTTCATGCAATAAAAAGAAACACTCAACCTACTTGTCTTTAAAATTAGAATCATTATAAGCTAATGGGTGTTTATTTATAGTTTCCTTGCAAGACAAAAAAGAAGACAGAGCAAGCTTTTTTTTTTTTTCAAATTCAACCCAATAACTGTGCTTAAAAAGATTGCAAATGATTCACCAAAATAAATTTCAAGAGATCACTCACCCTCAACGGAGGAATTTAGGGACACACAAGCGAATCCATAATCTTTTAAATCTAAGAAAAGTACAGACTGTAGGATCTAAATTCAAACACAGTTGAAACCAATTTATAATTTCATTACAGTTTCATTTTTCTTGGCTGGTTTAATAAAATGCTTAGTTTAACTTTCTAAAATGAAATGAAACATGTACACTTTCATACTCTTCTCAAGCTTTTAATCACATAAATAATACAGTTTCTCTTGTTCTTTCTTCCATAATACACAAGTAGCTATTTCCTTGTCTAGCACAGTTTTGTTTACATGGACTCCTGAAGGCGAGAAGATGGTGAAGACTTTTCGGCCACAACTAACAAACCTGCAACTCAAACCAGTCAATGGGAAGGGAAAAGCTCACCACCCTTCCATATTGGCATCATCAAGCCACATAGAGCTCTAGCCAACCCCCGAACCAAGAGCAGTCACCAAGACCCTCATATCAAGCTTGTGAGACCAGGGTAATACATGCTTTTCACATAAGGATTCATTGCTAAAACCCACATAAGGAAGATCAAACACACACAAAACCAAATACTCTCAAACCAGAGGAGTCCTAATATCATAACAAGCAAGCCACATTCCAACAAGAGTATTCCACATACCTTACACTTACAACAACAATGACATACACAGATACTAGCAACAACAGTAGCAACATTAACACATAAAAATTGCAACAACAGTAACAATCCACTTTAAGACATGGGGTGGGGTTCCTACCTCTTATCACCATTGTAATCAGCTCTGCTCTTCCTTTGTGAAAGCAGTCAACCCCCCATCCCTTCCCCCCAAAAAAGCACTGCTTAAAGGATTTTTGTATCACCTCCTCTCAAGCCCTAACCCTAAAACTTCGGTAGGGATTTTTAAAAGAATTCCCTTAATTTCACTTAAACATGACTTGAAAAGAGCCATACGGTATAGGGTTGAAATTTTTTTTAATACAACAAATGAACATTTTACTCCACCTTCTTTTCTCACAAATTTAAAATAGCTAAGGGTCCACACAAGGAAACAATACAAACTCACAAGAAATCACAAAAATCAACACCAAATTTCACATTGTGAAGGGGAAATAATCAGGGCCTTGGTGATTCTCTCGCCTTCCATTGACCGTTAAATAATCCTGCGCACTTTTGCCACTGCCAATATTCCACAATAAAATAATTTAAATAACATATTTAAAATCAAACTATTAATGGAATAATTGTTAAATAATCCTGCACACTTTTTCCACTGTCAGTATTCCACAATGAAATAATTTAAATAACATATTTAAAATCAAACTATTAATTGAATATCCATTAAATAATCCTGCACACTTTTGCCACTGTCAGTATTCCACAATGAAATATAATTTAAATGACATATTTAAAATCAAACTATTAATTGAATATTAATCAAATTTGCCTACAATGATCGTGCTTATGTATGTTGCTCAGTTGAATATAGTCCAAATCTCCAATGTTCAAACACAACTTCTTGCCAGTACATGTTAGCACTTTATGACACTAATTGTACCCATACTAGTTTAAATTCAATATGCTTAAGTAACTTAGCCATCGATATTCAAAAAATTTATCTGAATGGCCAAACAACATTCTTCCAATATAAATACACTTTTACTTCTAAAAATGACCACTAAGATGGAGTTATTTCATTAACAAATTAAATGATAATTCACATGATCATTCCTTGATCAACTACGACAACTATATATATATTATTTAAATTTGTAAATATATATCATTTAAATTTGCAACTAGTTAGTATATTTAAGAAAAATATTATCTCTAGGGAGAACAATACATTAGTAATAACGTTCCAGATAATTTCTTTAAGAAAAATATTATCTCAAGAATTTGCACCACAATAGCAAAATGAATGCTTATGGAAAGGTCTCCTCGTCAATATTGAAGAATCAAGGAAAATCACTAATTCTATATTAATAAATAATGACCTATAGACTACCTTTCTTCCCAATCTAATTACCAGGTAAACAAACATATAGGAAAATAGTAATTATCCTAGTTTAATATTTCTCCATGATCCATACAACCCTTGCTAATTGCATTATCTTATATAGGACACTAACATGATGTGCATCAAGATTCATGAGATGGGGTCTAAAACATGTTGATAAGAATTACAAACCTTGAGGTCATTATGCATGATAAGGTCTCAAGAAATAAGTGAATAGTACCACACAATCATACAAAAAAAACTAGGATATTAGCCACATACTATCACCTTAATTAGGAATCAAATCCATGTATATTGCATGTTTACATTAGTTCGAAATTGTATAGCCCTTTCATTTAACCCAACTAATTATCACTAAAAGGAGAATATACCAAGGGTGCAATTAAAATACTTATATCTACCATACAAAAGGTGGGGCCTTACATCCTCCTCCCCTTAGCTCAAACTTCCTCCTGGAAGTCACTAAGGTTCAAGGACATGACCCCAATATAGAAATGTATATATGTATCTATTAGCGTACTAATTAATTCATTTTCTGACGAGAGAGTGAATTTATTCACTATAAGCACACATTATGGACATTCTTTCCATGAATTAAACATTTAAATACTTAGAACAAAATTTCTCATAATAGAACGTTTATCACATATGCCCTCCATTTAACAAATGCCAAAAACCATCCATGTATCTCTAATTTTATTAACAATGTAACCAAATTTTATTAAATTTCACAAAAATATATCTAAATGAATTAACAACCTTTGATACATGCTGAAATTTGTTTGCACCATAAACATCACTCATGATGTTAGAAAATATTTTTTGTTTTAATGACCAATCATGTTTCATAATTATTAGCTTCACAATTGTCCCAATATGTCCTTATGAGGGCATTTGACCTTAAAATCATGGCGCTCATTCCATGTCTTGAGGAAATGTTAACTCTACATCATTGTTACTATCTTTCTCACATAGTTCACATGTATGCCGCATCACAATTATTTGCAATTTCACATGTATTCACAATAGTAGCAAGGATGCTCTTCCCAAACTGGGTGAGCCTGTCCTCATACAACCACAACATTTACAACATAAGGCTCACACAATGGGGTTTACAAGGATGGATATTCTTGGATACCATAGCCATCAAGAAAGATGCTCTCGAGGTCCTTCTCTAAGGACTCCTTCATACAAATAAGAACAAAAATAGAACAAGGGGAAGAATGGATTAATGACCATCCCATACCAGTCCCATTTACAACCCCTTCCAAAATAATTCCCCAACACATCTACTCCCCTATACGACCTGCCAGGGAATCCCCCGAGATATGGCAGTTTACAGATTTCACATTACATTACACCACACATGCTAGCAATTTGCAAACAAGGTGAAATCCTCAAACTGAGAAACATAAGCTCATTAACCAAATTTTCAATAAAACTCCCAAAGAGGAAACTATAAATTCAAGAGAGAAACAAAATAAAGATCAATTGTAGCTACATTGCAACATTCCAATCTTAATTCAAAAATGAAATTAAACAAGTCCTCAAGGCAATTCAGACTACCACAACCTTCAAATGGCTAAATAGCTTAATAAAATAATAGTAAAATCCCACATTGTTGGTGCATAATATAATAAAACATCAATAAAAAAAATTATCAATAATTTGTATTTCAACAATAAAATTTACACATTAGGAGCACCATTTAACTTTGTTAAGCTACCTAAGGGGAGAAGGGGAATGGTGGTTCTCTAACCACTTGAGTATTATAGCATGCAATAACTGGTGGTCCCTAACCACATAATATAAATAATTGGTGGTCCCCGACCACATATATATGCATCGTCGGTGGTCCCTGACGACATAAACATGAATCACTAGTGGTCCCTGACCACATGAATATGAGTAGCTAGTGGTCCTTGACCACATAAATATGCATCATCGATGGTTCCTAACCACATGTATATAAGTAACTGGTGGTCCCTGACCACATAAATATGAATCACTAGTGGTCCATGTTATTCCATCCTTTACCCATGGGTTATAACATCAAGGAATGAGTTTTCACTATGAACCAACAAGTGTGGCTCTCATATGTGGGGGAGTAGGCCACGATCAATGTCCATGGGAAGATTACAATGACTCAACAAAGATCCTTTATCAGGATTAGGGACAACACCTTGAGCTCGTAATCTCTCGATGGGAGACCATGTGCCTCTCAACCCCTATTTACACTAGTTGGCATCACACTCCCATAAGGGGGGAACCATACACTAGGGGTACACATTTAACATACAAATAAAACTAACACAAAGGAATACATCACATTCCATTTAATAGATACACACTTATCACATTTACAAAAATTCACAACTAGCTAGCTTGCATAACGACCATCACAAAGGGTACACATAGGGGATCGTACTAGACATCCACCCACCCTTACCCCAAGTTGGATATCCGGTATCACATACTTGGGCACAACACATTTACAGGGTTTCCACTTCACATGTCACAACACAATACACTTTACGTAGTTCACCACACCATAACACAACATAACACAAATTTTGTTACACCCTCACACACTCGGGTTACTTTACAATATGATCACTTTGTCTAACCATTTTGTTAAAATCTTCTTATTTTCATAAATAAAAGAATTTGTCAGATGATACATAACTATAGCATAGATATTACTCAAATTTCATAGAAATGGGAATATACATGGTGCATCACACTTTTACCTTATAAATTTGTACCTATGGTTTCACATCTAACCAAGCTAAATCTTCATGTTTGGAACTAGCTTTGTTTCCAATTTTGTTCGACTTGAGTTGTTATGTTTACTAATGAGTTTAGATAAAGGAAATTTTCATTCTTAGAGTTTACACAACATGTTGCAAAGAGGTTCATTGTTACAAATTAATTTGACAACCATCATCTTTTGGAACATTGCATCAGAAGGAAATATTATCATTGGTGCATAAGATACAAGATGATTTTACTAAACAACAACTTATTGTAACACATTAGCCTTCATATTTCTTTACAATTTTGCACTTTATATCCTACGATTGAATCATCTAACACTTGCTATATTCTTCATTTTCATGATCAAAATTCCCTCCAACTTTATAAGACACAAAGGAAAACCAAGAAGTAGAAAGTACTAGAAATTTAACTAGCTTCAATTTTTTTTATTTTTTATTTTTCTTGCTTATACTTGTGTATACATTCTTTTAGGTGAATAAAATCTAGGGATAGTAACACACAACAATAATAGAAATTTTACTTGCCTATTTTAATGCCTCCTATTTATATGCTTTAATCCATCATTCACATAATTCACCATACTCACACATAATTCATTACTTGAGAAAACTAACAATTAATTAACCCACACAAGAGAACTCTACAAATTTTAAGTACAACACCCACTCACTTACATTACTAATTTCTTTCTAACATCTAAGCTTTCTTATTCTTGCACTATCAAGTCTCTAGTCCTTGGCAATGTATAGGAAAAGAAAAATGAATAAATTTCCATAGACAATATTTTAATTACAAATCTGCATTTAACAAAGTCCTTCCAAAAAAATTCTAAAATTTAACTAACTAACAAGGGACTTGTTTAACATCACATTAGCTAGCCTTCAACTCTCATATCCTAGTTATGGTGTCCCATGCATTTTCATCTTTAGCTTGAACCTAAGAAATCGTGTTCTTTCTTCTTGCTACTTTAGTCTTTAAACAACATAGCATAAAGGTTGGGTAGTATGGTATAGTCCTCTTAATTTTGATAGATAATCAATTACTTAGGAAGGTACTTACTCAAGTTTGTAGTTTCACCATTTTCTCTAAGATAAGATGCAACTTTTTCCATTTACCTAAATCAAATTTTCTACACAAAACAAGGTCACAAGTTATAGTGTTTTTCTTGATTATGCAACTTTACTAACTAACAAAAAGGTAAATAAATAGATTCTCTTAGGTTTACAAGCACTTAATAAAGGAACACATTCATGGGCTAGGTCATGATCTTAAGTTGCATGTGATTGTCTTTCACTAGAGAAGGGACTAATCACTTCATAGGCAACATCCTAAATTTACTTTCTATCAAACCTCCAATTTGGACTAGGGGGGAATTAGAATTGCGCACAAAATTGAATTTAACAAGGTTTTCTAGGGTGGTACACCTATCGATCATATTGATTAGTCGTGAGACTTAAAAGTGGACCACTCTCATCAATCATGATTAAAATATGGTAGACATAATTAGCTCAAATGGTTACACCTTTTTAAGGTTATCCAAGGGGTTGGGAAATGTTATTATGCACAACATTCTATTTGGTGCTTTTATTACAAAATTATTTACATCATTTCATATCTGATCATTAAACTATGACTCTTTTTTAGGGTAACTTGAACTATCTATTTCAAACTTAAACCTTGCATTAGGCTTTCTACGCGAATCCTTCAATTAATCTTCTACAATAATTCATTACATCCACTATGGTGTAAGCATATGATTGATCTTACGAAGTTTAACTATATGATCAATAATAATTTTTATTTAATTTACCACACCTATACTAAACCATCCATAATAATTATTTAGATCAAATTTTATAAGAGTTATAAATGTCCTTCGAAGACTATGAGTGTGCAAGGTGGCCAAAAGTTAGGTTTCCAGAAACATGGCTATTAAGGTGCTTGCATTTTTCCACTAGCTTATTAAACTCCTCATAGTCGTATTTAACATCACCCACCTTTTAAGGTTTAGAATAAAGAATGACAATTAGTTATGAATTTGACTCGATAATCCTCATTAATTCAACCATTATCCTTTCTTGACATTCACATTATCCACAAGAACATGATGATCCTATTGGTTTGGTCTTCACAAGATTGAGTTCCTTATGGCTAATTATCATTAGCTAAGTATCTCATAAGGTTTGATCTTGATTCACATATTTTTTACAAATCCTAAGTAAGGTGGTTTATTGAAATTAAATTTCATTGCTCAACAAAAGGTTAACCTACAAAATTTATTAATTAGGTTCCAATTTAAGAACTAATTGATTTAAATGTTGTTCATATTCACAATGTACAATACTATAAGACCCATATTAATCCCAGAGTACCCAATGTTTCAACCTGGGCTCTGATACCAAATGAAATGCCCCAAATTTTTGCACCAAGGGAAAAAACACACCCATCAATTTTTTTTAAAAAAACCCATTACAAATATTAACAAGGTTAACCATAAGTACGCATGGTACTATTCTATACATATCACCTAGTGATGTATGACTATCATTGTCGATGGCATGTCACCCTAGAGCAAGGTAAGGGAAGTAAATGAGATCAAGTGTGCAAAATCCATCGCACACACCCTTAAACCAAGGATGAGATGACCCAAAGACTTAGGTTAAGGTCATGCTAGGTACCGAATAATTGTTGTGGATTATTGGTGTCAAACCTCACCTTGGCAACATGCTCCACACCAAAATGAAAGTATTATTAATCCATTGTGAGATTCACCATCATTTTGGTGACAATATTTTTATTACTAACCCTAATTCCATAGTATTAATGATGTAATAAGTTAAATATTCATATTAGCATTAATACAAATATGATTTTCATGAAATCTTCAAAGCATAATTTAATTATCCTAAATAAAATTTAATGATGGATAATTATTTTTTTCAATAATACCATTAAATTATCCCAATATAGTTCTTTTCAAAATTTTGAAACTAATAAAAAAAATTAAAATAAATATATATACACAACAAAACAAATACCCCAAATAAAATTTATTATATATACTCATAGAAAAAAAACTATTATTACTACCTTCTTGATAAAAATAAACTATTATTATTGATTTTTATTTTTTTTTAAAACTTTATTTTACTATGTAAATGTCATACTAATAAAAAAATAAACAAATGATGTAAAATTAAACTTATAAGAAAAACTCACGATTCTATTCTTTTTTCTTTCTTTTAAACTTAAAACTCTTAAAAGGTATATTCTACTATGTAGAAATATTTGCAATTTAAAGATCTTTTAAAAGATATATTTTGGGAGGTAAAGTTATTTAGGAATGTGACTTTTCCAAGTCTATTTTTTTTGGGCCCCCGTTTAAATTTCAATTACAAATGGAATAAAATGGCTTGGAGTTTATCCAAGATTTTTTTTGTTTATAGTGCTATGGACATTATCTTCCCATATCATATTAACAAGGAATTTACACTATAATCATGTGAATATGAATAAAATTAACAGCTTTAAGTATTAGTGTTATTGATTGCATGATTTCAGAGATTTCAATTTTATTGTGGTAATGCCAATTTCATTTCTTCTTCTTTTTATTTACATTTTTTGGTGCTACTTTTCGAGCAAAAGCCTTTATGTTGATGAAATTACATTTATAATGTGTACATGAGGATACCTTAAGCTTTTTTTTATTTATTTAAATGAGTTATTCTAAGCAGCATTAAATTATACCTTTGTTAGAGGTTGGCGTGAGGGGGATTTTATGTTAATTTCTGTGAAATATCCATGTGCCTACTTACATAAATTTACCACTCTTGGCATCAAGATAATATAACTTTCTTTAGCATTTCAAAGCACTTGATGGGGTTATAAATAATTATTATATTAGTTGATCATTCTCACTAAGAGTAGAATTATAAGGCTTAGAAAAGAGACCTGAACAATTCAGAACATACTTTATAAAGGTAAAAGGAACCTATAAATTATTCTAATCCCCATGCTTTCTAAAGGATTTCATTAATTAGAATATCCAAAAAGTTAAAGAACTTTGTCCACACCTACTTTACACTAATCTCTCTTGAGGCATAGGAGACGTGAGAGATTTAATTTAAGCCTGCCTTAATTTCCATGCCCTTCGACTCAACGTGGCACTTGAAGATTTAATCCAACGCTGCCCTAAGTCTTACACATCAAACTCTTTCATACCCCTAGAAAATATGCTATCCAACTTTTCTGAAGTTGAGTGGTGAAAAGCATCATGGCGGTGGTTCCTCTATTAGGCGCTTCAAGGAGGAGATATTGGAATGAATGTGTAGCACCTCAATGCATTATATTAGGGGTTCCCTCTAAAGTTTTGGGCTAAGTTTAAGACCCTCCTGCTGATCCCTGCCATTATATGATCAACTGTGAAGGAGAGGGGGAAGAAAATATGGGTCTGCCCTCAAGAATAGCCTGGTGAGACACATCGACTGCTGGTTGCAATCCTCCTGGCTAGGCCTCTAAGGCCGACTTATCCTAGTTGCATGACAGGTTAATATTGTCTTAATTTATTCATCCTTTGCTATATTTATTTTCTTTTCTGATTGCTGTGTTTATATGTGTGTTCATTGTTTACAGGCTCCACTGTAGGCTTCGAGAGGATCCTTACAACCGAACCATTTCTATTTATTTATTTATTGGAGAATTTTATTATTATTATTTTTTTTACTTTTACCTTTGTGTTTCCAGTTGTCTGGACCCTCTATGGCTGCTCTCCATATAGAGGAATCCACCGCTCACATGAGACCTAATATGGGTTATGCTTCTTTAATCCCTTTCCTACACAATCTAATTTCATGCAATAAAAAGAAACACTCAACCTACTTGTCTTTAAAATTAGAATCATTATAAGCTAATGGGTGTTTATTTATAGTTTCCTTGCAAGACAAAAAAGAAGACAGAGCAAGCTTTTTTTTTTTTTCAAATTCAACCCAATAACTGTGCTTAAAAAGATTGCAAATGATTCACCAAAATAAATTTCAAGAGATCACTCACCCTCAACGGAGGAATTTAGGGACACACAAGCGAATCCATAATCTTTTAAATCTAAGAAAAGTATAGACTGTAGGATCTAAATTCAAACACAGTTGAAACCAATTTATAATTTCATTACAGTTTCATTTTTCTTGGCTGGTTTAATAAAATGCTTAGTTTAACTTTCTAAAATGAAATGAAACATGTACACTTTCATACTCTTCTCAAGCTTTTAATCACATAAATAATACAGTTTCTCTTGTTCTTTCTTCCATAATACACAAGTAGCTATTTCCTTGTCTAGCACAGTTTTGTTTACATGTACTCCTGAAGGCGAGAAGATGGTGAAGACTTTTCAGACACAACTAACAAACCTGCAACTCAAACCAGTCAATGGGAAGGGAAAAGCTCACCACCCTTCCATATTGGCATCATCAAGCCACATAGAGCTCTAGCCAACCCCCAAACCAAGAGCAGTCACCAAGACCCTCATATCAAGCTTGTGAGACCAGGGTAATACATGCTTTTCACATAAGGATTCATTGCTAAAACCCACATAAGGAAGATCAAACACACACAAAACCAAATACTCTCAAACTAGAGGAGTCCTAATATCATAACAAGCAAGCCACATTCCAACAAGAGTATTCCACATACCTTACACTTACAACAACAATGACATACACAGATACTAGCAACAACAGTAGCAACATTAACACATAAAAATTGCAACAACAGTAACAATCCACTTTAAGACATGGGGTGGGGTTCCTAGCTCTTATCACCATTGTAATCAGCTCTGCTCTTCCTTTGTGAAAGCAGTCAACCCCCCTGTCCCTTCCCCCAAAAAAAGCACTGCTTAAAGGCTTTTGTATCACCTCCTGTCAAGCCCTAACCCTAAAACTTCGGTAGGGATTTTTAAAAGAATTTCCTTAATTTCACTTAAACATGACTTGAAAAGAGCCATACGGTATAGGGTTGAAATTTTTTTTAATACAACAAATGAACATTTTACTCCACCTTCTTTTCTCACAAATTTAAAATAGCTAAGGGTCCACACAAGGAAACAATACAAACTCACAAGAAATCACAAAAATCAATGCCAAATTTTACATTGTGAAGGGGAAATAATCAGGGCCTTGGTGATTCTCTCGCCTTCCATTGATCGTTAAATAATCCTGCGCACTTTTGCCACTGCCAATATTCCACAATAAAATAATTTAAACAACATATTTAAAATCAAACTATTAATGGAATAATTGTTAAATAATCCTGCACACTTTTTCCATTGTCAGTATTCCACAATGAAATAATTTAAATAACATATTTAAAATCAAACTATTAATTGAATATCCATTAAATAATCCTGCACACTTTTTCCACTGTCAGTATTCCACAATGGAATATAATTTAAATGACATATTTAAAATCAAACTATTAATTGAATATTAATCAAATTTTCTTACATTGATCGTGCTTATCGTATGTTGCTTAGATGAATATAGTCCAAATCTCCAATGTTCAAACACAACTTCTTGCTAGTACATGTTAGCACTTTATGACACTAATTGTACCCATACTAGTTTAAATTCAATATGCTTAAGTAACTTAGCCATCGATATTCAAAAAAATTATCTGAATGGCCAAACAACATTCTTCCAATATAAATACACTTTTACTTCTAAAAATGACCACTAAGATGGAGTTATTTCATTAACAAATTAAATGATAATTCACATGATCATTCCTTGATCAACTACGACAACTATATATATATTATTTAAATTTGCAAATATATATCATTTAAATTTGCAACTAGCTAGTCTGTTTAAGAAAAATATTATCTCTAGGGAGAACAATACATTAGTAATAACGTTCCAAATAATTTCTTTAAGAAAAATATTATCTCAAGAATTTGCACCACAATAGCAAAATGAATGCTTATGGAAAGGTCTCCTCGTCAATATTGAAGAATCAAGGAAAATCACTAATTCTATATTAATAAATAATGACCTATAGACTACCTTTCTTCCCAATCTAATTACCAAGTAAACAAACATATAGGAAAATAGTAATTATCCTAGTTTAATATTTCTCCATGATCCATACAACCCTTGCTAATTGCATTATCTTATATAAGACACTAACATGATGTGCATCAAGATTCATGAGATGGGGTCTAAAACATGTTGATAAGAATTAAAAACCTTGAGGTCATTATGCATGATAAGGTCTCAAGAAATAAGTGAATAGTACCACACAATCATACAAAAAAAACTAGGATATTAGCCACATACTATCACCTTAATTAGGAATCAAATCCATGTATATTGCATGTTTGACATTAGTTTGAAGTTGTATAGCCCTTTCATTTAACCCAACTAATTATCGCTAAAAAGGAAAACTAATTATCACTAAAAGGAAAATATACCAAGGGTGCAATTAAAATACTTATATCTACCATACAAAAGGCGGGGCCTTACAAGTTGCATTGTCAAAATAGCCATTGTGATGTTGGTTTCATAGCGAACTATTGTAAAAATTGTTGCCTTCAGCTTCATCAGTGGTTTCATAGAAAACTATTGTAAAATCGTTGCCTTTAGCTCCGTTGCTGGTTTGATAGAAAACTGCTCAGAAACCATTTTATGCTAGATTGAAAATTGTCATTCTCTAGAATTTGTAAGTCATTTTACATGGGTAGTTTGCATAGATGGTTAATTTATTGTTGATGTCTTCTTGTTATATGTTTGTATCTTTGGTGTTATATACATTTTCGAGATTTGAAAGAGATTATCATTCTCTATGGATGGAGAAATTGTAGTTAAAGTTTCTTTCTTTCGTCGAAAAATATGGTTAGGGTTAGTAATTTGTTCGTTGTTGGTCTATTTTTTTGGTTATCTATGTGTATCTTTGGCATTGTAGCCATTACCATAGGAGTAATTGTAGTTATCTGTGTGTAGGGTTTAGGGTTGTATGAAAGCATTAACATATTGGAGATAAAATTACTTTGGTGGCTGTTCAATGTTATTCTAATAGGTCTTTTACAATTTCTCTATTTGTGTATAATATTTAGTGCCAGGTGATGTAGCTCAAATTTTCAATGAAGCTTGTGGGGTTATACTAATTTTTACATGGGTGTTTTGCATAGACGATTAATGTATTGTTAATGTCTTCTTGTTATATGTTTCTATCTTTGGCGTTATACCCATTTTGGAGACTTCAAAGAGATTATCACTCTTTGTGGGTGGATAAATTGTAGTTAAATCTTCTTTCTTTCATAAAAAAAAATATGGTTAGGGTTACTAATTTTTGGTTGTTGAGTGTTATTCTAATACCTCTTTTACAATTTCTCTATTTGTCTATAATATTTAGTGCCAGACGATGTAGTTTGAATTTTCAATGAAGTGTGTGGGTTTGTACTCATTTTGCACAGATTATTGCTACGCATTGGCATTAGGAGCTCTATTTAATGTTGCTTTGGGGAAATTGCAGTTAAATCTTCTTTCTTTTGTTAAAAAAATATGGTTGTGGCCAGTAATTTTTGTGGCCCTTATTTATTGTTTGTAGTTATGGCTGTGCATCCTTGGATTTATACCCATTACCATAGGATCAATTGTAGTTACATCTTCTTTCTTTCATTGTTGGTCTATTGTTTTGGTTATTTGTGTCTATCTTTGGCATTGCAACCATTACTAGGAGCAATTGTAGTTATTTGTGTGTAGGGTTTAGGGTTGTATGAAACCATTAACATATTGGCGATAAAATTACTTTGGTGGATGTTTAGTGTATTCTAATAGCTCTTTTACAATTTCTCTATTTGTGTATAATTTTAGTGCTAGGTGATGTAGCTCGAATTTTCAATGAAGCTTGTGGGGTTATAATGATTTTTACATGGGTGTTTTTGCATAGATGATTAATTTACTCTTAATGTCTTCTTGTTATATGTTTCTATCATTGGCGTTATACCCATTTTGGATAATTCAAAGAGATTATCGCTCTTTGCGGGTGGAGAAATTGTAGTTAAATCTTCTTTCTTTTGTCAACAAAATATGGTTAGTGTTATTAATTTTTGGTTATTGAGTGTTATTCTAATACCTCTTTTACAATTTCTGTATTTGTCTATAATATTTAGTGCCAGATGATGTAGCTCGAATTTTCAATGAAGTGTGTGGGGTTGTGCTCATTTTCCACAGATTATTGCTACGTATTGGCTTTAGGAGCTCTATTTAATGTGACTTTCAAAATTGTAGTTAAATCTTCTTTCTTTCATAAAAAAATATGGTTGGGGTCAGTAATTTTTGTGGCCCTTGTTTATAGTTTGTATTTATGGCTGTGCATCTTTGGCTTTATACCCGTTACCATAGGAGAAATTCTAGTTAAATCTTCTTTCTTTCATCAAACAATATGGTTATGGTTAGTAATTTTGTTTTCCTTGGGTTATTGTTTTGGTTATCTATGTGCATCTTTGGCGTTATACCAATTAACATAGGAGCTACATTGTTTGGCATTAAATATTATAGACAAAATATTTATGCAAAATATCCAAATAGGTCTTTCACCGGGTTTTTTTTGTGGTGACATGGACCTTGGTAATTATCTAGGCTAGCAGCGGTGGAGCTGGCATGCTCCGTACATGGAATATGTACTAAATATTATAGAAAAAATAGGAAAATTATAAAAAACTATTAGGAAAAGACTTAAGAATCATAGGTAGCACCGGAGCTACCCCAGCCGACAAGCTATGTGTTTGAGGTCCCTGACGGGATTTCCATTAGCCCAGCTGTTAATTGGATTTTCTTGCATGGGAGATGCACCTGCCAATAATGACTTCACTGAGTTTTTGGTAGTGGTGTGGGTCTTGGTGATTACGTGGGTTGGTGGTGTTGGAGTTGGTGTCCTGGATACATGGAAATTGAATGGTAAGTGTTTGTTTGGTCGAGGGTTAATGGATCCCCCTATTGATGTGTGTTAGGGGTGGGCACAACAGATGCAGGTGGCTGAAGTAAAAGGAATATTGAATGTCGTAGTGTGGAAGAGTATACTTTTATTAAGTTCCATTGTTGAAACAACCATTATGGTGTTGGTCTCGTAGCATTTTGTACAGGTTATTGCCCTCTTCTATTTTTGATGTTTTTTCATGATATTCTTCTCCCGTTCAACTATTAGTTATGTTTGCCTCTTCAGTGTTTTTCTAAGATGCCTTACAATTGTTTGATAGATTTTTTGTCTTGCACCAATATGTTTTGTGTATTTCTTTTCCCCTTGACTATATGAAGCTTCTTATAATAAAGTGTTAATTGCTATGGATTTTTCCTTTGTATGGAATATGTATATGTATTATATCAATATGCTTCATGATAATCATTTTCCCCCACCAAAAATGCATTGCATATACATAGATACATTTACTAATTAGATGTATGCTTTGTTTGTTCTTCAATTAAATTGGTTTTATGCTTGTTGAGTGTTATTCTTTCTAATATCTCTTATTGTTTGAAATGGCTCTTTCGACAATGCAATTTAATCAATATACTTTCTTGCACATTTTGCAACACATCAATGTTAAAATCCACCAACCTGCTATCGAAAGAAAAATAAGCAGAGACTGAAAGGAATGAACAATAAATTAATCATTTATGCAAAATATGTATGTAAAACATAAATATATATATGTACATGTAAACATGTACATACATATACATGTATATATACATGTATACATATAGATACATATATACATGTATACATATACATGTATACGTATACATACATATATACATGTATACATATACATATATATACACATAAATATATATATTTATATCTCGTTCAACTATTAGTTATGTCTGCTTCTTAAGTGTTTTTCTAAGATCCCTTACAATTCTTTTATAGATTGCTTGTCTTGCACCAATATGTTTTGTGCATTTATTTTTGCCTTGGCTGTTTGAAGCTTCTCATACTAAAGTGTTAATTGCTATGGCTTTTTCCTTTGTGTCGAACATGTTATATGTCTTCTATTAATATTCTTCATGATATTCATTTTCCCGCACCAAAAATGCATTGCATATGCATAGATACATTTACTAATTAGATGTATGCTTTGTTTGTTCTTCAATTAAATTAGTTTTGTGGTTGTTAAGTGCTATTCTTTCTAACATCTCTTACTGTTCGAAATGGATCTTTCGACAATACAATTTAATCAACATACTTTCTCACACATTTTGCAGCACATCAATGTTAAAATCTTCCAACCTGCTATCGAAAGGAACAACAAGTAGAGACCGAAAGGCATGAACAACAAATTAATCATTTATGCAAAATACCCATGTAAAACATATATATATATATACGTGTAAACATATAGACATATATATACATGTATATATACATGTATACATATACATAAACATATAGACATATATATACATGTATATATACATGTATACATATACATATATATACATACATATATATATACACACACACACACACATGTATACACACGTGTATATATATAAAATTAGTTTGGTGGTTGTTATATAGTAAATGTCTCTTTAATAGCTCTTTTATACTTTTGCTATTTGTCTATAATATTTATTGCCAAATAATGTAGCCTGAATTTTGAATTGACAAGTGAACTGTTATATAGATTGGTTCAGGTATAATATAATTTTATCTTTGTCCTAGTTTTATATTTATTAGACTTGGAAGCACATCTATATTTATTTTTTCATAAAACAAGTGCAATGAAGGAAAATGCACATCATCACAGTAAATGGATAAAATGATTAAGAAAAACATATTTTTATGTGTTTGAAAAGATCAATGCATGTCTACTTCCACATGTATATCCTTTACTAGTGCCAACCATATGTGTATACACCTAAATCCCAATAAAACTAGAAACACAAACAACAAATCATATATGGTGTACCTTTCTATTTCTGAGAATCCTAAAATAATAGGAACTGGAATTGGATTTGTCGTCTAATAACTCATCTGCAATTTCTGTATTTTTCTATAATATTTAGTGGTAGGAAATGTAGCTTGGGTTCTCGATTTAGTCTATATATATATGTATATTTGTATATATATATATATACATGTATATTTGTATATATATATACATATGTACATATGTATATATATAAATCTATGTATGTATATATATATATACATGTGTATATATATATTTTCATGTGTATATATATGTATATATGCATAAATATATGTATGTATGTTTTACTAATAGTTCTGCTACAATTTCCCCATTTCTCTATAATATTGAATGCCAAATAATGCAACTCCTCTTATACAATTACTCTATTTGTTAGTAGACTACAAAGAACGTGGACACCAAAGTAAAATCAAAACCATGGCAACTCAATGAATGTGCAAATGTATATATGCAAATATAAGAATAAATTACGTAGCCATTGACAATCTACAAAATCCTCTTTGTAAGGATTTGAAGTTAAATCAATTAGAAGGATACCAAAGGACTAATTGTACAAAAGGTGTATAACACCAAAGATGCACAAAGTATATATATGTGTCTACATATGTATATGTATGTATGTATGCATGTATGTATATGTATATGTATATGTATATGTATATATATGTATATGTATATGTAGATATATATGTGTGTGTGTGTGTGTATGTGTATATGTATGTATGTATATATATATATATATATATTATGTGAGTTGGTGGTGGTGGAGGTGGTGACCTTGATATGTGGAAGGTGAATGGTAAGTGTTTTCTTGTGTGAGGGTTAATGCATTATGTCATTGTTGTATGATGGGGGCGGACCAAGTAAATGCAATATTGAATGTTGCAGGGTGGGAAAGTATACTTTGATTAAGTTGCATTGTTGAAACAACCATTGTGGTGTTATATATATATATATATATATATATATGTATTCTTTCTTCCTCATCTGTTTCAACTCCCCCCATAACAAACTCTTCATTATGGTAGTTTGCCTCTTCTATTCTCCATTTTTAAATTTTTTGTGAAGAAAATATATTGACTAAGTTGCATTGTCAAAAGAGGCATTGTTGTGTTGGTTTGATAATAGAGTATTTTATGAGATGCTTTCTCCTTGCCGGTTTTATAACAGAGTGCAAGGAATTAAAATTGTTGTGCTCTGGAATATGTGATTTGTATAGATCTATACATATATATATATATACCAAGATGTATACATATGTGTATATATATATACACACACACACACAGAGATGTATACATATGTATATATATATATATGTATGTATGTATGTATATGTAAATATATATATGTGTATGTAAATATATATGTGTGTGTTTGTGTGTATGTTTTTGTAATAGTTCTTGTGCAGTTTCCCTATTTTTCTATAATATTTGTTGTCAGATAATGTGGTCCAATTTAGAATTGATAAGCCAATTGTTACATAGATTGCTTGTGTTGCGTGAATATGTTTTATGATATTCTTTCCTCCTGTTTCAAAGCTATATTTAATGTTGGGTTTCGATATTCTCTCATTTTCTATGGTTCTTGAGTGTTTTTCTAATAATTCTGTTACAATTTTTCTATTTCTCTATAATATTTAGTGCCAAATAATGGACCTTGAATCTAGAGTATATATATGTATGTATATATATATGTATATATGTATATATATGTGTATATGTATAAATATACATACATATATATATATGTATATAATATACATATATATATATGTATATATATTTATATATATATATGTATGTATATTTATATATATATTTATATATGTATGTATATTTATATATATATATATAAATATATACATACATATATATAAATATACATACATACATATATATATAAATATACATACATATATATATATAAATATACATACATATATATATATATATATATATATCTATATATATCTATATATATAGATATATATCTAGATATATCTATATATATATATATATAGATATATCTATATATATATCTAGATATATCTATATCTATATATATATATATATATATATATCTTTGTGTGTGTGTGTGTGTGGAAAAGTATACTACGAAATGTGTGAGAAAATATATTGATTAGGTTGCATTGTTGAAAGAACCATTGTGGTGTTGGTTTGATAGCAGACTATTGTAAAAATTGTTGAAATAGAGAAGAGTTGCCCGAAGTTTATAATGACAACATGGAACTTGTCTCTTCAATAAAAGATGCTCCTAAATGTTACTCATTGGTCAATAAGTATTGCACCAAAATTATGAATCTAGAATTTACAAGGCAATTGTTACATCTATTGGTTGTCTTGTATTAGCATGTTTCATGATATTCTTCCGCCATCATCTATTTAAGTATCAATAAATTTCATGATATTGTTTTCCACTCATCTATTTGAAGCTTCTTGTAACATATTATTCTATTGTTCTTGTAACAATGATTGTTCTTAATTTTTAAAATTATGTAATCTTTACCATGCTTATTTTGTTTGGATTGAATATGTTATTATTTAGATATATTGTTGTATATATAAATAAATATATACATGTGTACATATGGATATATATATCTGGTTATATGTGTTTTTTAAAATGTGTAGACAAAGGAAAAATTCAATCCATATATGTACTTAAGAATTTTCATTCATACTGTTTTATATTCCATTGTTTCTATTAAAAAGGATGAAGGCAACAAGTAGTAACGTATACAAATGTTTGTGCATATAAGTATTTATAGAAATATAGCAAGAAAATTCCATGCATACATATATAGGCAACCTCAAAAATTGTGAATATTTCTAAGTTGTCTACCAGTTGCCATTGAATGTTGCAATACATTAATCTTTGATTTTTACTATGATATAGAGTTGCCAATCAGTCAACTACAATTGGAATATTTCATGCCTTTAAAAGGTCCCATAACTATGTCTACAGAATTGGGCTTCGTGGATGGGTCTCTAGAGCCCCCGAAAATTGATTTGGTGTCACCTCCCACAGGTCACACTATAGAGTCTGGCTTTGAGGATGGCATCCACCAGCCTCTGGACCCTGATTCTATAAGTTTGTACTACCTTTTCGTTGTGCCTATTGCAAACTTGTTATTGTTTCCTACCTTTCTCGTTATTGTTGTTTTATTGGACTTTAGGTGTATACATATATGGTTGGCCCTAGTAGAGCATATATATATGGAAGTAGACATGAATTGATCTTTTAGAACACAAAAATATATCTCTTTCCAACCTTTTTTTTTCTTAATTGTTCTATCCATTTGGTGTGATGATATGCATTTTTCTTGATTATACTTGTCAAGTTGTAGGCTCCAAAGAAACAACCAACTTTGACTTCATTTTCAATTCATTCCATCAATGTTGGAGATGTTGTTCCCTCTTTGGTCCTTCAAATTTTGTCCAAAAAATTTGGTGGTGATGAAGGGAAGGTTGAATGATACAAGGTTGTCTTGTCTGTTGGCCACCATTTGCAAATAGGAACCCTCCCTTCTAAATGCAATGATATGTTGCTTTTAGGTTCCTTGAAAATAGGGTCCCTTGTATGTTTAAGAGACTACGTCTGTAGGAATGTCCAAGATTCAAGGTGGGATGCATTATTTCTTATATATTTTTTAAAGTTCTCTCTCTTTCATATTTGCCTCATATAATCTATCCAACATATTGTTTTTCTTCTTTTCCAGGGCCTTAATCATATCCAACTTAGTTGTGATTATGCTTGATTGTCAAATTATTGGGACCCCTAGGTATTTGTTCAAGCAGCAAGAAGAGCAAATGTTGATGCCTGACTTGCCTTCTCCTTCTAAACGGACCCCTAAATTTGGTCTGCAGTTGTCCCCTAAAAAATAACACAACCCTCCAAAGGTCAACCCTATTAAAACTTTGAACAATCAAAATGTTGGGACAGTGAAAGGGTGTGTAACACATATTAGGGAGATGTATCATTTCCACAAACAAAGAGGTGAAGGGAAATTGTTTAGTTTTGACATTATAGATATGGAGGGGACATAAATATGTATTACTTGTGTTGATGATATTGATGAATTGTGCACATTATGGTCAAGTTGAGGTGGGGTCAACTTATTTAATATCGAGGGGATTGGTCAAGGAAGCCAATAAAAGATTCAATAAATTAAATAGTAATCTTGAAATTGTTTTGGATGAAAAATCAACAATAAAATGATGTGAAGATGAGATTCTCATCCCAAGAAAAATCTCTTCTTTTGTGCCAATTAGTGACATAAGCAACTATAGTGATAATAGCTTGGTTGATATTATTGGCATTGTAGTGCATGTTGGGTACATTTCAACTATTCGTAGGAAAAATGAAACTAAAACAATCTAACGAACCATTAAACTATACGATATCTCTGCTTCTTTCATTGATGTTAATTTGTGGGGCCCAAGTTGGAAAGAAAAAGGTGATAGCTTGGAGCAGATGTACCTTTCTGGTGATATAGTCATAGTTGTGCGGGGTGGTCATGTAGGCTACTTTAATGGTAAAGTTATCAACACATCAATAGGAACAATCCTTGACATTGACCCTTCTATTCCTGAGGTAAACACTCTTAGATCCAAGGGCCCAATTAAAGTAGAGAAAATGGCTTTAACTTCTTCTGCACCTCATAGGCTACATCCTTCAAATGATAGAGTTACTATTGCATTTATCTTAAACAACTTCCTTCGCTTATCAGAAACTATTGAAGCCATTTTTAAAGCAACCATTCAAATTACAAAAATTGAGTCTTTTTTTTACCCTTCTTTCCCCTTGTTGGTTAATGGGAAAGAATGCAAAATAAAATGCACACACCCCCATGTTGATGTTTGGTTTTGTGATCATTGCTAGATGGAAATTGAGGAATGCAACTATCGCTATCTTCTGTAGTTAAAGTTGCAAGACCATTCAACCAGCCTTTGGTGTATTACTTTTGATGAAGCTGCCACTAGTTTGCTGAAAATTCCATCAAAAGACCTCTACATGTTGCAGGAAAGCTTTGAGTCTACAACAGGTCATGTTGTTGTTATTAAATGCCTTGTTTGTAAACCATACATCTTTATTGCTTTGATTAGAAAAAAAACTTATAATTCTGAGGACCGATTGAAAAAAATGATTGTCAAAGAAAAAAAAGTTGATTTCAAAGCAGAGTGTAAACTACTCATGCTCTAGAAAAAGGCTCCACTAGCCAACCTACGCTTTGACTGCTCTTTTGCACTTGTGATCATTTCTCATAGCCTTTCCTTTTAAATGCTCACTATGGGATGCTAAGACTTCTGTTTTACAAATATGGGCATAATTTATTCCTATGTTTGCATCTACATATTTGCACATTCATCGACCCGCCATCTTTTTTATTTTAACATGGTGCCCAGATTGTTTCTAGTCTGCATTGTCACTATGATTGTTCATTCCTGTTATATGGTGGAATCTTTATTTCTTCTATGTGAATTCAAAAGTCACTTATTTTCAATATATATTAAAATATTCATGTTTGAAATAGAAATAATAGTGTGTTGCTAATAGTTCTCTTATTTCATAGATTTGACATTTTCCTCAAGCTTCCATTCTTAATAAAATTCTAGTTGATTTTTCTATCAAATTGTTACTTTCAAATATTTAAAATCAGTTGAATGATTACATGATATTTTAAAAAAGTTTACAATTTCAAAGACAACTGAACAATTTATTTCCATATATATTTCAAATATTTTCTATGGGTATGTGTAGGATCGTGATGGCCCAAAATTGGCAATATGATGGGTATGTGGCTGACAACTATTTTTGTACCCAAAATTAATGAAACGAAAAGGGTTTTTAAAGGATATTCTAAGCTTTCCACTAGTATAAATTATGCTTTACTTTGAATTTAATAAGTAAATATTATTCATTTTCTATTCAAATTATGACTAAAGTCGTGATTGATAGGATGATTGAAAAACATCTATAGCTTTCAAATGGTATCACATGTTTTCAATCCAAAACATGCGTCAAATTTTATGATTCACATACTATAGGATTAAAAAAAGAAAAATTGAATTTCATGAAGTTTTGACCAACTTAAGGTGGTCAGACATACAATTTTTTTATATTTTTAAAAAAGTTGTAATAAAAAATTCATAATTAATTATTTACTTGGAAAAAAATTACAAAAAAATATGCATCACATCGAGGCATGAGTCCTCTACTTATATCTAAAATTTTATAAAAAAATATTATCATTAAATTATTGTGGTTAGGGTGGTTAGACAAACACCTACTTCTTATTTTTTCCCTAAAATTTAAGTACCACTGCATTGAAATTTCAAATTTTCACCAAATAGATTTTTTTTTTAAACAAACCCATTAGTTTAGAAACTACATTCAATTTTCTATAGATTCTATTCTTACATATTTTTGAAATAATATAGATAACTTATTCAAATTTTTACGTCAAGTTGCCTAACTCTGATTTTTCTGAATTTTTTGCCACTTAAGGGCCTATTTTTTCCACGATGATCCTGCACATACCCCTATACAGGTAATAGTTGGCAATATATTTGAATATATATTAAATATTTTGTGTATGGTGACAACTTATTTTAATATAGATTTTAAATATTCTATATATAGGTAATGGTTGAAATGTATTGCTAAAGAGTTATCAAATTTCAATATAAGTAATCTTGTTTTTTTATTGTAACAAAAAAAGTAATTGTTATATTTGCATGTTAACATTTCCAATATAGAATTGCTAGTAGATTATATTTTTTTCATATAGTTTTTCTTTTTGTTTAAATTTTTTTATGTGACATTTAAAATATGCATCAATGTTATAAGTTCTTTCATTATTAAAAAATGAGGAGTCATAAAATATCTATTTCATTAGTTTAATCAGATTGTATTGAATTTAAACTTCCTTCGAATACTAATTACTCTTGGTTTTTACTCGTTATTCACCTACAAATTTAATGAAAAAATATATATATGTGCTTCCAGGTCTAATAAATATAAAACTAAGACAAATATAAAATTATATCGTACCTAAACCAATCTATATAACAGTTAGCTTGTCAACTCAAACTTCAAGCTACATTATTTGAGACTAAATATTATAGACAAATAGGGAAACTGTAAAAGAGCTATTAAAAAGACATTTATTATGTAACAATTGCCTTGTCAATTGTAAATTCATAATATCTTTGCAAATACTATTGAAAAATGAGGAACATTTAGGTAGATCCTTTGTTTAAGAGGTAAGCTCCACATTGTCAGTAAAAACCTCAGACAAGTCTTCTCTATTTGTCTTTAATATTTAGTACCAGACACATGAAGAATAGAAGAGGTGAAAAAATTAGTAACCCTAACCATATTTTTTTGATGAAAGAAAGAACATTTAACTAGAACTGCTCATATGGTAATGAGTATAATGCCAATGATGCACAAAGATAAATACAAACAATAAATGAAGGGCAAAAAGTATGTTTGTAGGTGTATGTATATGTATATGTATATTTATATGTACATGTATGTATATGTATATATATGTGTATGTGTATGTATATGTATATGTATGTGTATCTATATGTATATGTATAATGTTGATCTATAGAATTATCTATTCAACATTTTATTGTTTTGGCCTTCCTCTATATTGCTTTTAGAAATATATAGTCTTATGTATATTCCATTTTTGATTAATATATAATAACACTCCATGCAATTTGTGAGGCCTTTCTCAGACCTCTTCACAACAATGGTGGACTTTGTTGACTGCATGGGTTGGTGGTGGTGGAGTTGGTTACCTTGCCCAATGGGTGTAGAATGGTCAAAACCTACCATGCACCTCCACTGGTTCATAGATTGGATGGTTTAACAAGTGTTGTGTTCTGCAATCTGCACTATCTCGTACATGTATTGTTGTTGTACCTTGTTTTTCCCCTATCTTTTTGGCTGTTTCATACACACCTAACCATAGATATATATTTTGATAAATTGAAACAAAATTTTTCTTTGCATCTAGTCAAGGTTTGTTTTGTAAATTTATAATTTACTAGCTTATAGATTCACCCCTTTTCTTACTGCAGGGCTAGATATCCTCTAGTACATACCAAAGTTGTACACATGCCCCTTTTCTTTTTGCATGGTTAGATACGTTCCAAATCATACCAAAATTAGGTATGCCTATAAAGTTATTCCTATACATTGTATGCTTTGAAGCAAAACCTTTGCTATTTCTTTGATGTCTTCCTTTAAACAATATTTGTGTATTTCATTTGCGAAATTGGTTCTTCTTTGAAACAACACCTCCTCTATATTCTCCTTTTCTTATATTTATCAACATTACAGAAAAATTCCATCTTCTACAGTTCTTTATTAGCATTCTCTTTTTCTAAAAAGTTATTGGAGCAAAAAAATCTCTAGGAAAATGAATCCATTTATTGGAACATACAATTTTTTAGTGACTTCACCATTTTCTGATATATGATGGAACTACATCACATTTATGGTCAGTGTTTCATGCTTTACATGGTTCACAGTTTTCTAGGGGCCCATGAGGCTTCATATGCCAATGTGGTGGGCAGGTGAGCAAGCATGCAATTTGCACTTCTTCCTTTCACTATCATATTAGGCATATATATATATATATATATATATATATATATATTTACATACAATGTGAACTGTATTTGAAAATCAATGCTTCAAAACATAGACAGGTACGTAGACACATATATTCAAGTGTAATAGAGGAATTGTATGATAGGTATTAGAATACCACTGATTTGTTACTAAATATTATACACAAGCATTTAGTTCCCATGTTTTTAGTCCACCAGCTCCACCACTGCCAACTCACATAATTACCAAGCTCCATGTCGCCACAAAAAAAAAGACCACACAAGTTCCCACCGAACGAGGCATCCTTGGCATCAAAAAATCCAATTCACCACTGGCTTGATGGAAATCCCAATGGAAACTTCAACCACATACTTACATACACTTGACTGCAATAACCATAGTCTATTCTACACATTACATTTGTCCATGTTCCTACAATTATCTTTTCATCTTTTCAGGAAAAGATATTTTTTGGTGAAAGAAAGAAGATTTAATTGCAATTTCTCCATCCATACAAAACCATAATGCCAGACACCCACGCAAAATGACTTATAGATTCTGCACAACAGTTTTAACATAAACAAAAAGATAAATCATTTTTGCAAAACACCCATGTATAATCACTTATAGATTCAGGAGAACAATAGTTTTAAAACCCTCCAATCTGCTAGGAAACAGAGCCGAAGTCGATGATTTTTACAATACTCTCCTACCAAACCAGCCAGGGAACCAAAGGCAACAATGTTCTTTCAATAATGCAACTTAATCAATATACTTTCTTGCACATTGCGCATGATCACATCAGTGTTGAAACCCTCCAAGATCCTATCAAAAGGAACAAAAAGAATAGTACGAAAGACATGTACAATAAATTAATCATTTATGAAAAATACCCATGTGAAATCACTTACAGATTTCGTAACACCACAGTTTCAAAACCCTCCAATTTTCTAAAAATGGAGGCAAATGTGATGATTTTAACAATGGTTTGCTATCAAACCAGCACCACAATGGCTCCTTCGACAACATAACTTCATCAAAGTATACTTTCCCATATTGAAACATTCAATATTGTATTTACTTCATTCACCATCATCGTACAACAATGACAAAATGCATTAACCCTCACGCAAAAACAACACTTACCATTCAACTTCCACGTATCAAGGAAACCAACTCCACCACCCCCAACCCATGTAATTACTAAGGCCCACATTGCCACAAAAAAGAACTAGGTTTAAATAGTTGAATTAGCAAGCTGAAAAGATAACTCTATAAACATCGAGAAATGCGGCTATTCATCCAACTTGCCAAATCAATTATTTAAACCCAGTTCTTCATGGAAATACCTATTTTCTCTATGTTATGGAAACAATTATATGATGGAATAATCTATGCAAAATGCATATAACACCACAGGCTTAATTGAAAATTTGAGTTCATTTTTTGATATTCAATATTATGGACAAAACATTTATGCAAAATACCCATGTAAAATGACTTACAAACTTCACAACACAACAATTTTAAAACCCTCAAATATGTTAGAGAATGGACCCAAGGATGACTATTCTTGCAATAGCCTCATACACAAGCAACACCACAATGGCTCTTTCAACAATGCAACTTAATCAATACGTTTTCTTTCCTTACAAAGAAAAAAATGACAATTAATAGTTTGTTATAGGGAGCTTTGAACAGATGACGAAAAAAGAATATCATGCAACATTTTGGTAGAAGGAAAGCAGTCTATGTAATAGTTGTAAGAGGTATTAGGATGATACTTAAGAATCAGATGTATGTCATTCTCCAGTGTTTTCCTAATAGTTATTTTACAATTTTCCTGTTTGTCTATAATATTTAATAACAAATAATGGAGCTCGAATATATGCATGTATATATATATATATGTATATATATGTATCTATATATGTATATGTATATATATGTATGTGTATATATTTATATGTATATATATGTACGTGTATATATATGTTTATATATATATATATGGGTAAAAATATATGGGTAAAAGCACAAATCTGTGTCACACTTTATAAAGGAAACAACCAATGTTGATCCAACTTTTAAAATTAAATCACTAAAAAGTGGCATATATGTTTTGAATTTTGAAATGATGTAAACTAGTAAAATATGTATCTTTTACTATATTTTATGTTTGTATTTTTTAAAAAAATTATAAAATTATTTTAAACTAGCTTTTAATAAATTAACACTATAATTTAGTTGCTGATAAAATGCTGAAAAATGAAGTTGCACGGGGCGTCGAACTTTTTATAGTAAATTTTATTTTTTTCTTTCAATTTTTTTGTGTGTATTTATAACTTGAAACTTTAGTGCATGGATATATTTTTTTCAATTTTGATAAATATATATTTTTAAATAAATATTAAAATGTGCGTGAATAAAAAAACAACAGTTTCCATCAAACGTCAACTTTCATATTAAATATTTATCTAAAATAGAAAAAAAAATTATACCATCTTGAAATAGATTCTTTTATCTAGTGCATCATATTTTTTATAAATTTTTTAATAAGTTTTAGTATTTTTCTTTGGCATGGTAATCAACCTAATATTTTGTGTTGATAACCTACTTTTAGTAAAAATAAGAAATAAAATATAAATAATAATTAAACTATTAAAATAAATATATTTTTGAAAACTACACTTATGGATCTACAAAAGGGTATTTTTATATTTTTTAAAAATGTTATTTACATTAGTAGGAGTTATTGAAATTTCAAGTTTTTCAAATAATTTTAATTTTTGGTAAATTGGACTCAAAGTGGTGCTCCATATATTTTGAGCTAACAATTTTAGTTGAAAATGTTGTGGAAGTATCTAACTTAGCTAGAATGAATCTTACTAGATCATATGTTTGACTAAAATTGAGTTTTAGTTAGAAATACTTAAATTCAGTTGTGTTGATAAGTTGGCTGAAAGTGTGACACAACTTTGTGCTTTTACCCATTATATATATATATATATATATATATATATATATATTGTGGTGCAATGGCACATCAGGAAGTAAATGCAATATTCAATGTTGCAGTGTGGGAAAGTATACTCCAAAATATGCAAAAAAAATATATTGATTCAGTTGCATTGCCAGAAGAGCCATTCTGGCATTATGAATATGTTACACATACTGCACAATTAAATTATTTTTTCTTAACAACATCTTAATACTATATCATTCAATGCTATGGTTGCATTGTGGTGACTTTTACACAACATAGACAATACTTATACATGTTATTTTAAACTCTACTTAAAATCGTAGTCTACATAAATATGAATAAACATAGTATACATACCTATTTAGATATACATATGTATATCTTGTCTACATATGTGCATATGTATATCTACCTATTTGGGTATTTTTATATATCAATCAAGAAATTGAATACATATATATATATATATGTGCATATGTATCTGTCTATCTTTCAGGGAACTCAATACAATTTTACTCTTTGTGTGTGATATTTACTACCAAACAAGTGCTATTCTAATACCTATTATATAACTCCTCTATTTGTCTTCAATATCTACTACCAAACAATGTAGCTTGAATCTTATATCAATATGTTTCATGGTATTCTTTTTCCCTCATCTTTTTCAAGCTCCATGGAACAAACTACTTGGGGCTTCTTATAACAACCACAGATCCCCCTAGCTACATAGATGGAAACAAAAGCCAAGTGTTTGACCATGTGAGCAATTTTGATAAAACAAGCCAACTCTTACAGAGATCGCTTCTCTTCTATGACTATGTTTCTTGTGGGTTTCAATCATCTCTCATTTATCTCTAATTCTTAAAGTTCTTTCCTAATACTTCTTTTACAATTTCTCTATTTTATCTACTTGCTTGTATTTTGAATTGACAAGCCAACTATTACATAGATTGCTTGTTTGTTTTCAATATTTTTTATGATATTCTTTTTTCCCCATCCCATAAAGAAAAATGTCCATTATGTATCAGTAGGCAGTGATGAGGTAAAAATAACCTCATCAACATAATGGCCTCAATATACAAATATAAACCTTCCAGCCCAAATTACTCTACCAATTGATTACTTTTAGGAAAAATAATTGCTTTCCTTTTTATGAATAATCGTACAAACTTATTTCTTGGAGTTGATTAAATTAAACTAAATTATGCTCATTTAATGGTTTAGTATTGAGTATTTCACAGGTCAACTCCACCACCATTCGCCATTCTAGTCAGAAGGGAAATAAATGCAGGTCTCATACTTTTGAAAACCAACAAGTGGGCACTGGAATGCTAGGAGCACACGTTTTGGTCGAGCTTTTATAATTTTGTTATCTTTCAGTTCAAAAGACTTTATGGCTCATGTAGAGCCTCTTTAATATTGTATATCATGGGCTCTTAAGTCCCTTTTACTATGGGAAATCTATTGAAAGACTTGATCGACTGAAAAATAGGATTTTTGTTAGCTGTTTTCCATATAAATATGTAACTATTACGAATAATGAAGGAGATTATCATTATGTTGTCAATTCATCTTTTGAGTAAAACTACCATACGAATATGAGTTTCCCTACCTTCCTTTGAGTTACTGTGTAATATGGATAAATTTGTTGCATGAAGTAATAGAACTTGGATTTTCCAGTGCATGTGATTTGAAGTAGTAGTAGATACACCCACGAGTTGGCCACTTGAGGGTTAGAAATAGATAGATAAGTATTTGTTTCCTATTATGCATTTTCCTTTGATAGAATATAAGTTACATTGGCATTTTATTTTCTTTAGTTCATGTTATACTGTTAGTGTCAACCCTGCAGGTTGTAACTGAGTCCATAGCTTCTGAGCTTAGCATTTGAATGTTCAGAGCACCTTTCTTTAGTTGATTTTGATTAATGGTTTTATGATTAACAGTTAGCTTGTGATATTCTGCAATAGATAAATGTTTCCTAATTTATTTCACGCTTTACCTCTTCAAAAATTTATGCATTCTTTAGGTTAATCATTTCCATGCTTTCTAGTTTAATGGTGATGCTTTTTAGATTCTTAGGTTTCTTTCTTTTGATTTGAGTTATTTTCCTGCTTTCTAGATAGATGATTTATTGCTTTGTAGATTAGAGGCCCCTTAGATTAGAATCTCTATTTAGTAGATTAGTGCTTACGAGAGAAGTTGAGATGTCCTCTATTGCATACAGCTGTTGGACACTGCTCGGTTGATATATTGATGTGTTGATTCAATAAAGTGTTAGGACCTAATGACAACCTATCACTTTTTGGCACCATTGTCGGGGACCCTTTTTCTAGTGTTAATAGGAGATATCTTGAATACCTCTCTTAGGGATAGGAACAATTCTTGGGATTCTTTTCTGTATGGTCAGGAAATGAGGTCCCCATGGGAGATTCATACCAAAAACCCCCCAGTTGATGTACCAACAAAAAGTGGAGAAGAAGGAAACTTAGACCAAGAACTTACTGTGGAATTGACTGAATAGGGTCAACTTGAGACCTTCCCACATACTCTAGAAAGAGAACAAATAGTGGTTGAAGAGCATATTCTTTCGCAAACCTTTGAACCTTGTGCTACTGAGAAAAATTTGGAAGAAGATCACATTCCCTCCAACACCATGGGTGACCAAAGAAATGTTTCCAACAACCACAACAATGATAACCCTCCACCATGCACATTCACTTACCCTACTGCTATTGATGCAGATGATGAGATGACAATGAAAAATATCTCATCGACCTTCCTACCAACCTTTCAAGGTTTGTATACTGAGGACCCTGATTAGTTCCTATTTGAATTCAATGTCTTGTGTCAAACCTATGAGTACAAGAATGATAATCAGAAACTTAAGATTTTCCCTTCCACTCTGAAAGACTCAGCTATGTGCCGGTTTATGGGGTTAGCTTCTCAATCGATAACCTCCTAGGATGAAATGGAGACCACATTTTTGGAGAAATATCAGAGTTACTATAGGGTGAGTGATAGGAAAGAAGAGTTGTTCAAAATAAGGTAGAATGAGGATGAAAGTTTAGAGGATTACCTAGATAGGTTTATCTTCCTATCCAAACGTTGTGGTGGGGAAGTTATAAGCCTTGATATTTTAAAGACCTTATTCCTCAAAGGTCTTGATTATGAAGCATGAAGGAGCTTAGACTTAATGGGAAAATGAGACATGTCCAAACTACAACTAGAAGAAATAACCGAATTGTGTCAGAACTTCTCCCATACTCATGGAGGGATTAGGAATTTCACCCCCTTATGTGGTTCTAATGACATAAATAAAATTCATGAGGAACTGGCCAACTTCAAGACCGACATTCTTGTCCAACTAAACACAACCTTATATGGCATCTAGAATAGAACTAGAAACCCTGATACTTTGTCTATTTATTGCCCTAGGTGTTGAAACAAACATTTTCTAAGAGAGTGTCCCTTGGGAAAAATTAACAAGACTGACATTTGTTAGGTATGTGACAAGAATCACTCCACTGATCAATCTGAACTACTAAATGCCATAAAAAATTCCAAGAAAAGAACAACTCTAGTTGAGGAAGAAGTGAACATTGTCAATCAGAGAATGAGAGGCAATTTCTCCTATGGCCAAAATTCCAATCCTAGCTGGCGACCCCAATCAAATTGGAACAACAATCAATGGGCAGCACCCTGGCCTCAGGCACCACCGCTAGTACCCTCTAACTGAGGAGCCTATCCTTGGTGACCACCAGACTGGACAAACCAATCTTGGGGTAACCCTCAGTGGCCCAACTAGTCTCAACAGCAGTGGTACCCTCAAAATTCCATTCCTCAATGGAATCAACCCCAACATCAGTTCTATCCTAGCCCTAGGAGGATGCCTACCCAACAAAATCTCTTACCACCTCCCTAGAACACTCAATAGACTGAACAAGTTAACCAACCACCGCTTTCGGTGCAACCAGTCCCTAATCCAAAGAACAATCATCCGAACACTCTGGAGTATTCTGCCGAATAGGATTATGTCACCAGACTCAATGCAATACATTATGGAAACCTATAGCTCAGGTCTGGTAAAACACTTTCACAACTGAATATTGAAGAAATCATAGATGAACCTGCCTAGAAGTCTACAGAGGAAACAACAATAACACCTGTGCCCATAGAAAAAACACTAGACACTACACAACATGAAACCAACCCGCCATCTTTAGTAGGAGCTATCGACCTACCTTAGGAGGAGGATCAGTCTCCAACTGAATCTTTGGAAAATTATGTGACTAAAGACAAAACCAAAGCCCCTTTTCTGGAGCGATTGAAACCAATCCCAATGAAAGATGTTACGAAAACAACAACATCTATGGAAACTGCACTGATACAAGAAATTAAATGATTGTAGATTGAAGTTCCCTTGTTACAAGTGATTAAGGAGATCCTCGAGTTAAACTAGTTGATTAAGCAGTTGTGTATCAAAACTCTAGGGAGGAAACCAAAATGAATCAACAATGTTCATATCAATGGGTACCTAGCTGATTTGTTAGCAGGTACAGTTACTGCTCCAAAATATGATGGCCCAGGAAGTTTGCTTATAACAGTAATAGTTAATGGGGTAGCAATACCCAACACTTTAGTGGACCTTGGAGCAGCCATTAACGTAATGATTGTTGATGTGATGGAAAAATTGGGCCTCACTAATCTACACCCCACAACTATAGTCCTACATATGGCAAACCAATCCATAGCTATTCCCAAGGGAATCATTGAAAATGTTCTTGTTAAAGTAGATGAATGGGAATATCCGGTGGATTTCCAGATAATTGAATCCCTTATGACCAAAGATAGTTATCCAATAATTTTGGGATGACCATGGTTGGCTACGGTTGTAGCCAAAATTAACTATGAGGAAGGAGGAATGACAATCTCTCATGGAACCAATAGCAAACAGTTGTTCTTGTACCCTCCTACCAAGCCTGTTGAATATAGAAAAGTACGGGTTGATGAACCAGAAAGTCCTACTAGACATGAAAGCTTGGCTTCACTAGCCATGGTAGTAATTAAACAACACGGTGAAGAATTAGAGGATGAATTAGAGAATGATGTGGGAAGTATTGCAATAGACTCCAACAGTGAAGAGATGTTAGATGTAGAACAAATCCTTGGACACCCAATTAACATAGATCAAGTAGAATTTTATGATGCTAAGTTTATTTGATTGCCTTGCCCTTTGATGAACTTAGTTCCAAAAACTTTCCATTTCTTTGCAGATGTTGCTAGGCTTCATAAAACTATACCGCACAACTTTCTACTTAACACACCGACAAGGCCCATTCAAACTGTCACATCCAATTATCCTGGAGTCAAAACCATTATGTTGCTACCAGGTAGAACCTTGAAAATCAATAGTTGGCTGACTAAGATGGAGGAATAAAGATTGTTTGATACCTTGGTGAATAGATCTAAAGCGTTCGCCTAGGATTATAAAGATATGAGAGGAATACATCCTAGTGTGTGCATGCACCATATCTATACTGAGGATGTTCACCCTATTCACCAACCACAATGGAGACTCAATCCTACTCTTAAGGATATCATTAAACTGAGATTGAGAAACTCTTGTAGGTACAATTCATCTACCCAATTTCTGGTAGCAAGTGGGTGTCACCCTTGGTTGTAGTTCCAAAGAAGAATGGGAAGTGGAGAGTGTGTGTAGATTATAGGGAACTTAACAAAGAAACATGCATAGATTATTTTCCCCTACCATTTGTGGACCAAGTGCTGGATAACTTGGTTGGGAGAAAACATTTTTCATTCCTAGATGGATTTAGTGGTTACAACCAAATACAGGTAGCAGCAGAAGACCAGGATAAGATGACCTTTACTTGCCCTTGGGGAACATTTGCGTATAAGGTTCTTCCCTTTGGGCTATGTAATGCTCCTACCACCTTTCAGAGGGTCATCTTGGCTATATTTGCTAAGTTGGTAAACAAGTGCATGGAAGTCTATATGGATGATTTCACTATATACGGTTCAACTTTCGATGAAGCTCTCACAAGTCTAGAAAAGGTGTTAAAGTGGTGCAATGATCATCGGTTGTCCCTTAGTCATGAGAAGTGCTTAATCATGGTGGAACAGGGAATAGTGCTAGGACATCATATTTCATCCGAAGGGATTAAGGTTGATCCCAAGAAAATTGAAGTCATACAACAACACGAGATTCTAAAGACTCATACTGATGTCAAGAGCTTCTTAGGGCATGCTGGATACTACCAAAGATTCATAGAAAACTTTAGCAAAATTGTAGCCCCAATTTTTTCTCTCCTTTAGAAAAATGTTGACTTCATTTGGACACCTGAGTGTCAGTCCTCATTTGAAATTATTAAAGAGAAACTAACCTCTGCCCTTGTCCTTTGAGGACCTAATTGGAACCTTCCATTTCACATTTATGCTGACACGTCTGATGACGCCATTAGAGCAGTTCTTGGGAAAGAAGAGGAGAATGGAGGAAAATATGCTATATATTTTATCAGCAAAAATTTGATGCCAACAAAGAAGAATTACACCACAATAGAGAAGGAATTCCTTGATGTAGTGCACACCATCAAGAAATTTAGACATTATGTTACTGGATACAAAGTTACAGTGCACACAGATCATGCAAACATCAAATATCTCATGAATAAACCAGTGGTAAATGCAAGGATAATTAGGTGGTTACTCCTTCTCCAGGAGTTTAATGTGACAATTGTTGACAAACCAGGGAGGTCCAACATAGTTGCAAACTTCTTATCTTGGATTAAACATGATGGCGACTGTGCTTCGGTACAGGATGAGTTCCTAGATGAATTTTTTTTCTTCCATCTCCACTAAAACTCCTTGGTTTATTGATATTGCGAACTACTTAGCCACCTCAAAAGTACCACCTCACTTATCGAAAAAACAAAAGAAATGTGTCATTAGAGAGAGTGCCCCTTCTAAATGGATTAATGGAATCTTGTTTTGGTGTGGACCTGATATGGTTTTGTGACGGTGTGTTAAGGTAGATGAAACCTATAGTATCCTTAGGGCCTATCATTATGACCCTTCTGAAGGGCATTATTCTACTAAAAGGACAACTCATAAGATCCTAGGAGTAGGATATTATTGGCCTTTAATGAATAAAGATATCAAGAAGTATGTTCGTAGGTGTGATGAATGCCAAAGGATAGGAAGGCCAACCGCATCCAATGAAATGCCCCTGTAGCCTTAGGTAGTCCTTGAACCATTTGAGAAATGGGGATTGGATTTTGTTGGCCCTATAGATCCCCCTTTACAAGGAAAATAGTATATCCCAATCTGTATCGACTACATGACTAAGTGGGTAGAAGTACAAGCACTACGCGTTGCTAGGGAAGAGCATGTAGCTGACTTTATTTATAATAAAATCTTTCTTAGATTTAAGGCCCCAAGAAAAATTGTTATAGACCAAGGCCCCCAGTTTATGTCCAAAGTCCTATTGACATTCACAAATCACTTCCAAGTAATTTACAAAAATTCCTCACCCTCCCACCCGCAGGAAAATAGACAAATCGAGGTTACGAATAGGGAACTGGAAAATATTTTGACAAAAATGATTTCCTCAAGAAGGAAAGATTGGGCTAGGAAACTACTAGAAGGTATCTGAGCCTACAACATGACCTGGAAGTCAACCACTGACTATAGTCCCTATGAGTTAGTCTTTGGGAAGAAGCCCCTATTGCCCATTGAATTCGAATTCCAAAACCTTAGGATGACCATGGAATTGGGTATGGATCTTAAATGAGCTCAAATAGAGAGAGTCTTACAACTTAGTGAGCTAGACGAGCTCCATCTGGATGCCATCCATCAAACTGAATTGATCCAGCAACAATGTAAGGTCTGGCATGACAAACATATCGAAGAGAAAAAATTCCACACCGGGGATTGGGAATTGTTGTTTGATTCCAAATACAAGGACCATATAGGGAAACTTAGGACACACGGGCTTGGACCATATGAGATTTTTGAAGTGTTTGCTAATGGTTCAGTCCAGTTAAAACCAATTGATGGTGACACCCAAACTCTTTTGGTTAATGGGAATCGACTATGCATTTACTATAAACCTGTTAACAAAGAAGAGTTTACAAAAATGGTAGAAACGAAGGAAGAAATCCTCTCATTGACTTTGCCGAGGCAGGGTCAATATAGTGTTAGGAAAATAAAATGTCAAACAAAAAAAAAAACTATATACTTTTTCAATTTTCTTCAATTTTCTCATCAACTCCATCATTCATACTTGGCTAAAGTTTTGTTTACATTTTGCAGGACTTCATCTTATGGCGAGCCCAATTCTGGCGCACCCTGCTGCGATGCTCCAAAATTACTGCTACGATGCTTCAGACTTGTTGCCACAATGCTCCATAACCTACAAATCAGATTGACTCCACGGGTCATCCTGACCCTACATTCTGACACATCACTCAATGGTGCTTTGGAAAGTCAAGGCTAAGGTATCACAATTTCCTTCCTTCTAGCTGCATCTTTTCAGTGATGCTCTGAAATTCTGTTGTTTCTCTTCCAACTACACCTTTTTAGGGATGATCTGGACTGATGCTCAGATGCTCCAGAAATTTGGTTGTTGCTCCAGCTGCATCTTTCGATGATTCCCTAGAAATTTCGGTTGCTGCTCTGGCTACATCTTTCAACGATGCTTTGAAAATTTTGGTTGCTGCTCCGACTGCATCTCTCGGCAATGTTCCAAAAATTTTGGCTACTGCCTCAGTTGCATCCCTTAGCAATGCTTCAAAATCCTCAATTTGGTTACTCAGTTCCGATGACATCTTTCTAAATAATTCCAAAACTCTCTTCTTATCTACGTTGGTCACATTACTCGAAATGTTCTCACTTTTGTATAAATTTTATTTTTGAAAGTTTCTTTTATTAAACTGTTCTGTGCATGCCCATCCCTTAATGCTGCTATGAGATACAATCCTTTATGATCACTCTACCATATCAAATGAAATATTTCCACAATAAATAAGATTATTATGACACCCTTTTTGTCATAATAATCTCCGTCATTACTCCAATCATTCCATCCACACCATTAATATCTGCCGCCACCTTCACCAACCATATAACTATCCAATTACGTCCGCACAAGTGACATTTGATCTAATGACAAGAACTAAGGTATGTGCGAATTAATTTATTAGAAAGGATAGTATTTATTTTGAATAAAGGTTAATTAATTGGCATGATATGTTCCCCTTGTAATTTTGAAACTTGTGCCCCTTTACACGATTGGTGAGAGTATGAAAGCTATTGTAATTCCCTATGGAGAGCCGTCATAATGATATAGTAAGGTGACAAGAAAGCTGGTAATTAATTCTTTTCTCGTTGAGTATATCGACGCAAAACTCTCTCTCCATTTGTAATTCAGAGAAGCAAGCATTTTAGGGTTCTAAAAATTTTCACCAGGAAGCAAAGGAGATGGGAGGCAATAAGAAAAAGTCTGAGCCAAGTTCTGTAGAACCATTTTTGGCACTAAGTAATATAGCAACTTTATTTCAAAGGGTTGGATGGCTAGATTTCATGAAAGAATTCGAAGGGTACACAGAGCAGCTGGTAAAGGAATTCGTTGAGAATTTTGTAGATAGGAAGACTTTGGTGCACAAAAAGTCATTTTGGGTAAGTATGAAAGTCCTTGCTCATCTTTCTTGTCTTGAAAATAAAGGGATTCATTTGAATGAGAATACCCACATCCCTTATCAAAAGTAGCTTGGATTATTCCATAAGGAAGGGGAACCCCAACCTGTATTGACCATAAGCACCAGGGGGAAAAGTAAGGGAATTCATAGAATGTCTATTCCAGAACCCTAGAGGTCTGTTGTAGCTTGGATTATAAAATATTTCACTTGTGAGGGACAAATGACTATAGTAGTGGGACCCGGGTATGTGCAGGATCATGATGGGCCAAAAAGTGGCAATATGATGCGTATTTGTAGGGTATGTGGCTAACGGTTTTTTTTTAGCCAAAATTGATGAAATGAAAAGGGTTTTTAAAGGAGATTCTCATCTTTCCACCAATATAAATTATGCTTTACTTTGAATTTAATAAATAGTTATTATTCATTTTATATTAGAATTACAACTAAAGTCCGATTGATAGCTGATTGAAAAAAATATATAGCTTTCAAACGGTATCACATTTTTGGAATCCAAAACATGAATCACATTCTATGCTTCACATACTATAGGATTAAAAAAGAAAAATTGAATTTCATGAATTTTGACCAAAGTTAATTCAGACATTTTTTATATTTTCTAAAAGTTGTAATAAAAATTCATAATTAATTATTTACTTGGAAAAAAATACAAACAAATATGCATCACATCCAGACATGAGTCCTCTACTTATGTCTAAAATCTCATAAAAAATAATTATCATTTTATTGTGGTTAGGGTGGTTAGACAGACACCTACTTCTTATTTTTTCCCTAAAATTTAAGTACTACTGCATTGAAATTTCAAAATGTCACCAAATAGATTTAAAAAAAATAAAATAAACCTAGTAGTTTATAAACTACATTCAATTTTCTACAGATTCTATTCTTACATATTTTTGAAATAATATAGATAAATTATTCAAATATTTATGTCAAGTTGCCTAACTCTAATTATTGTAAATTTTTTGCCACTTAAAGGCCTTTTTTTTCCATGATGATCCTACACATACCCACCCCCTTTCCGCATGCTGACTCATTTACACCACAACATTGAGAACCCTAATCTTAGGGTAAATTTACCAGCCTTTCTTTGCCACTCAGTCACCTCTATGATAGAAAATAATAAAATTGGGATGGGGCACCTTAAACATCATGGGTTGATACAGCTAATATGTAAATATCAGTTCCGCAATAAGCCAAAGAAGAAGTGGCAAAGGTTCCTACGAAAATTTGAAAATGAAGAACCAGGGAGGTCATTTGAGGAAGGGGAATCCTCTAAACAAAAAGATAAATCTATAGAAGAACCCTCCTCGAAGGCATTGGGAAGCCCTAAGTCCCAATATACCTCCATGGATCCTAGTGGGGATGCACCAAAATCCTTGCTAGATGAATTACAAACCCGAGGACAAGAAGAGAAGGTGGGAATTGTGCATTCCATAGAAGATGAGGATCCCCCTCAAAAGAAAAAGAAATGAAGTAAAGTTTTTTTTCAAATTACCCCTTCTCTACGAAGGAGTAAACAATTATCTTTAGGGGTCAGTGAAATTGAACCCCAAGATATATGCAACACTTCAAAACGAAAAAAGGCCAGGACTCCACTAAAGGTGGTAGAAATTGACAATCCACTTGATAATGAGGAAATTGAAGAAATGGGAAAGAAAGAGGAGAAACTTCCCTAGGAAAAGGACATAGAAATCCTATCACTTGAAGAGTAGGAAGGGGAGGAAGCACAATCACCGCACTCAGAATAGAATGAAGATGAACCTGCAAGAGGATTCTCTACCTTCCTTGACAAATTGGATAGTATACCCGAATTTGTGGAAAAAGTGCCTCAGACATCTCCTCATGCATCTTTCTCTATGGATACCGATGAAGAAGAAAACATACCTCATATGGATGGAGAAATTCCTCGCTCCTCCTTACCTGAAGAAACTAAAGAAGGAAGTCTGCTTGATATTGTGAATACAAAAGAAGTAGAAGAAGTGTTTCCTAAGATCACTGAAACAAAAAATGCACCCCATATTGATGAAAAAGTGGAAGAAGTGTCTCATTCATCCCTTCTTGTGGACAACAGAGAGGAAAATTTTCCTCATCTTGATGAAGAAACCCCTCACGTATCCTGCTCTGTGGACACAAGGGATGAATCTAGTCGGGGGAATGAGGAATTAGAAAAACTAAAGACAAAAATTGAAGGGCTAAGGGATAGGTTGTAGGATTATGAAGCACAAATTAATGAATAGAAAGAAGAAATAGAGGTGCACATTGCCATTTTCCATAAAAGGAATCAAGAAATTGCAAAATTAACTACACAAATGGAGGAAAAAGACAAGCTTATTGAGCAGTTGCAATTCCAAATCCAACAATGGAATCAACAGTGTAAGCAAAATCAAGATACTCTATATGAAAAAGAAAAATGTATTCAAGATTTGAAAAATAATTTTATGCAAATATTCAGTTCTTTTGAGGAAGAGAAGAATCAGCAGGAAACTGAGTTGAATGCCTCTGTGAGTAAAATTGTGGAGCTAGAACAAAATTTATAGGAAAGTGATACTCAACCAATTATGGAATCAAAAGGGACACAAACCGAACCTATTGTTATAGATTGGTTCGAGGTATGTATTCCCCCAATGCTTATGAAATGGATAGAGCATTATTACCTTTTGACAGATGTACAATTTGAAAACAATAGGTTAAAGAGGGAGTTATTCATGTTAAAAGAATCTTTCCATCAGACATATAGGGGTAAGTAGGATGCCTATGAAATTGGTGAATTGCTATTAGCCTGTAGAAGACCATCTAGGTTGTACTCCATGTTTCTTAATGAGTAACTTTTGAGATGGAAATTGTAAAGAATTCACCGAAACCAACCTCATGACCCTGATGTCAAGGAATTTGTAAAACTATTTGTTGAGTCACTCCATGAACAACATAATTTGCTATGTGAACTCTTTGTTCACAATTTTCTCCTAGAAAAGTATACATATTTCTTCATTAACCTCTTTGTAGGAGAAGTAGAATTAATATCATTCCTATCCACTATGAGAAACCAACTTCACTGGCAAGACAGGTCAAGAGAGTATGCTCAGGCAGAAAATACTGTATGATTGCAAATAAGATACCCTCAGAGGAAGCCTCTCTCTTTCAAGAAATAGTTTGTGGGTGTCAAAAGTAAACAGGAAGCACATGGGTCAAATACGATAACAACCTCAAAGTGTATCATGATTACTTTCAAGAAAAGGAGCCACATTTAATAGGACCAACATGGCATGCATGTGAAGAAAGGTACACCCCTCTTCCAATGCATCTCAAGAAGAGGGAAATAATTTCACCTCTCAATATTAGATGGTCCTACGGAAGAGCAACAACTTTGATCAAAATTATGGAGGACCTTAAGACCAATTGGATTGGTATGAGGTACAAACCTCCCTTGCTTCTTTCCCCACCACCTTCAATATACACCAACTTGGACCAGAGTGAAGATATTTTTTACAAATGGACACAAAGGGTCACTTTTCATCAGGGATTCTTGAGGAATCCAGAGACATTGAACACATAGGCAGATGATGTGTATGATCTCAGTGCTAAATGTGAGGAAATGAATAGGATAAATGATGGACAGGGGGCATATTAGAGAGCAGGAGGACCTGCTCATAATTAGGAAGGGGAGGAAATGATGAGGTAAAAATAACCTCATCAACATAATGGCCTCAATATAAAAATATAAACCTTCTAGCCCAAATTACTCTGCCAATTGATTACCTTTAGGAAAAATAATTGCTTTCCTTTCTATGAATAATCGTACAAACTTATTTCTTGGAGTTGATTAAATTAAACTAAATTATGTTGATTTAATGATTTAGTCTTGAGTATTTCGTAGGTCAACTCCACCACCATTTTCCATTCTAGTCAGAAGGGAAATAAATGTGGGTCTCATACTTTTGAAAACCAACGAGCGGGTGCTAGAATGCTAGGAGCACACATTTTGGTTGAGCTTTTATAATTTTGTTATCTTTCAGTTCAAAAGAATTTATGGCTCATGCGAAGCCTCTTTAATATTGTATATCATGGGCTCTTAAGTCCCTTTTACTATGGGAAATCTATTGAAAGAATTGATCGACTGAAAAAATAGGATTTTTGTTAGTCATTTTTCATATAAATATGTAACTGTTACAAATAATGGAGATTATTGTTATGTTGTCAATTTGTATTTTGAGTAAAACTACCATATGAATATGAGTTTTCCTACCTTCCTTTGAATTACTATGTAATATGGATGCATATGTGGCATGAAGTAACAGAAAGGATTTTCCAGTGCATGCGATCTGAAGTAGCAGTAGATACACCCACGAGCTAGCCACTCAAGGGTTACAAATAGATAGATAAGTATTTGTTTCTTGTTCTACATTTTCCTTTGATAGAATAGAAGTTGCATTGGAATTTTATTTTCGTTAGTTCATGTTATACTATTAGTGTCAACCCTATAGGTTGTAACTGAGTCTGTAGCTTCTAAGCTTAGCATTTGAATGTTTGGAGCACCTTTCTTTAGTTGATTTTGATTAATGGTTTTATGATTAGCAATTAGCTTGTGATTTTATGCAATAGATAAATGTTTCGTAATTTCTTTAAATGCTTTACCTCTTCAACAATTTACGCATTCTTTAGGTTAATCATTTCCATACTTTCTAGTTTAATGGTGATGCTTTTCAGATTCTTAGTTTTTTGTCTTATGATTTGAGTTATTTTCCTGCTTTCTAGATAGATGATTTATTGCTTTCTATATTAGAGGCCCCTTAGATTAGAATTTCTATTTAGTAGATTAGTGCTTAAGAGAGAAGTTGAGATGTCCTCTATTGCATATAGTCGTTGGACACTACCCAGTCGATATATTGATGTGTTTATTCACTAAAGTGTTAGGACCTAATGACAGCCTGTCAGGTAGTCTATGTAGCAATTGACGTCTCATTTCGTTCACCATTTTTACTATATTCTTCCTTAGATTGCACTTGTATTTTTAATATAGGTAGATTTAAACTCGCATTATGAAGTTAGATGGACCTTTCTACTTATTGTGCATTTTTCTATATATTCCATTTACCCATCTTCTTGTAGTCATCTTCAAATCCCATTATGCTAATTCTTTACCAGGATATCTATTTTCTGTGTACTTCTTAGCCCATAAAAAAACACTACAATGTTATAGAATTTGATTCAAAACACCCACCTTTCTGCAAGTTTCTTTTTGTGTGGTATCTAATAAGAGTCCATGGGATTTTCCATGGACCTTAATTCCTTTTTTTGCTTGGGAGTTTGGCCACAGCCCATGAGGCTTCATGATGCCAATATGGTAGGGAGGAGAATGAGCATTGGTTTATGTGGTTATGAACAACAACCAAACACCGCTCTCATGTGCTTCTGAGTGGACAAACAATCTGTTGATAGCATCACATTGTTTATCCCCAAAAGCACATGACAATGGTGCCTGTTGCTCCATTCAAATAAACCATTTACAATGTCATGCTTGGCTTGGTTTTCATTTTGTACATGATTACATTTTTTTCCTTCAAATCGCATGATGCCAATCATTGCATTTGTCATTGTTTCCACAACTCTCTTTTTTACTTCTCCAATAGATTACTTATACAAAATTCCTTACGAAGATACCATGCATTCAAAATATTCCACTTTATCTATTTCTATTTACAACAAATAGTGCTAGCCTCTTTTATTGTATATGTATATTATTTTGTCTATATTATTGCAGAAATATAATATGCATTCAAGAAAATTAGTGTATTGTACACTCTCTATTTCAAATTCTTTCATGCTCTTGTGAATCAATCCAATGCAGTTCACCCTTCTTGAATATGATCAATAGTGTATGTAATTACGACACAAGTTTCCCATTGTCAATTGACATTTTTGGTTAACTAATTGTAAAAAATATTCATTATTTTTATCCTCACATTGTATATATTAATTTTACCCGTATACTTTCTCTTTATCCTTCCTTTCTGATTTTCCATGCTTGTTCACTAACATACCCTTATATTGTGTTTATAGGAACTAGGTTTAAGCATGCAAAGGGATTTGAAAACCATATGTATAAGTAGGAAATCTATGTAACAATTGATGTCTCGATTCATTAACTATTTTTACTATATTCTTCCTTAGATTGTAGTTGTATTTTTAATATAGGTAGATTTAAACTTGCATTATGAAGTTAGATGGACCTTTCTACTTATTATGCATTGTTCTATATATTCCATTTATCCATCTTCTTCTAGTAGTATTCAAACCCCATTATGCTAATTCTTTACTAGGATATATGTTTTCAATTAACTTCTCAAGCCAAAAAAAACACTACAATGTTATAGAATTTGATTCAAAACACCTGTCCTTCCCCAAGTTTCTTTTTCTATGGTATATGATAAGAGTCCATGGGATTTTCCATGGACGTTAACTCCTTTTTTTGCTCGGGGGTTTGGCTAGAGCCTACGAGGCTTCATGATGCCAATATGGAAGGGAGGAGAATGCACATTAGTTTACGTGGCTATGGATGACAACGAAACACTGCTCTCATCTTCTTCTAAGATGACAAACAATTTATTAATAGCATCACATTGTTTATCCCTGAAAGCACATGAGAATGGTGTTTATTGCTCCTTTCAACTAAACCGTTTACAATGTCATCGTTGACTTGGTTTTCATTTTGTACGTGACTATTTTTTTTTCCTTCAAATCCCATGATACCAATAATTGCATTTGTCATTGTTTCCACAACTCTCTTTTTAACTTCTCCAATAGATTCTTATAGAAAATCCCTTACCAACATGCCATGCATTCAAAATATTCCACTTTATCTGTTCCTATTTTCAATGAATAGTGCTAACCTCTTTTATTCTATATGTATATTATTTTGTTTATATTACTGTAGAAATATAATACACATTCAAAAAAAATAGTATATTGTACACTCTCTATTTCAAATTCTTTCATGCTCCTACGACTCAGTCCAATACAACTCATCCTTGTTGAACATGATCAAAAGTGTAAGTATGACACTTTCCCATTGTCAATAGACAACTTTTCTCAACTAATTGTAAAAATTATTCATTATTTTTATCCTCACATTGTATATATTAATTTTACCTGTATACTTTCTTTTTATCCCTCCTTTTTGATTTTCCTTGCTTGTCCACTAACATACCGTTACATTCCATTTGCATGAACTAGGCTTAAGCATGCAAAGGGATTCGAAAACCAGGATACATTTTTTCTTTCAAGTTTCAACATCAAAGAAAACACAACAATATCAAATATTATATATGGAAACACCAGAGCTTTCCCAAGATTTTTATTGTGTGATGTATGATGAAACTCCATGACATCTCCCATGGGAATTTCATCCTTCTCTTGCTCGAGGGTTTTGCTAGAGTCCATGGGGCTCCATGATACGAATATGGTAGGGAGGAAAATGAGAGTGGGTTTTGTGGTTTTACATTTTACGTCATATATTTGTTACATACATACATGTGTGCACAAATTCTTGTATAGATTTAGTATCATGTTTCTCATGCTGCCTAAAAACAAGGCATACCTTCTAATTCAAGTAAAATAATAATGTATGAGGAATCTCCATGATATATGTTATTACATATATACATGTGTACACAAATCATTGTATAAATTTAGTAACATCTTTCTCATGTTCCTTGAAAATAATGTGTACCTTCTAATTCAATTAAAATAACAATACAAAGTATGTGTATCATTTCATCTCATTCACAAAATTATGAAGTAGATACTATTTATAACATCTTTCCTTTTTGGAAAACTCATTTGTGATGACCATTATAGCTAATAAAAAAAAAAAACTTTTTAAAAGAATACTTTTTCACTCAATCTTACTAATAAAAGACGTAACTATACTAATGGAATCACTTTTTCAAAAGCATACATGTTAATTCAATCTTAGCAATAATACACATGACTAATAAGTCTTTAAAAAATCAAAAACCTTTAATGAATTTAAAACCATTCGTTCAACATGATGTATAATTTTATTCTAGAATTTGATAGCCAATTTCCAACTGATAAACTTTCATTCCAAAACACAAAAAATATTTTCCCATTTTTATGCAAATAGTTCTTAATGTCAGATTTAAGTTTATAATACTTTACTAACTTCACATTATTTCATATTTCCTATTTAAACATCCGATTGAAACCAATAGCCATTCGCGGTGCACCCTATCGGCTGATCGTTGCATGCTTGTGCATGGGATTGCTCGTCTATACACATGAAAAGAGGGGAAGGGTTGTGCCATAGATAGGATTGCCTAAGTCAAACCTCATGTTGATAGTCCTACCTTTACAATGGAAAATTATGATATAAAAGAGAGCTTATCCTTGGTTGGAAATAGGATAGTGATAAACAAACTAATGAATTTACATGTTGCAACTCACCAATCATATATGATCTCCTTGATGGATTGAAGTCACACTTGTCACCTTCAAGGATATATTGTTTCTTGACTTGAATTGATTTGAATACTTACAAGTTTTAGTACTCACAAAAAAAATGCATGCAAAACATTTAGAAGACTTACATAATACATGACATGATACTTGGATGATGAAATGTTGCAATAATCTTGATAGTTTTTCTCTTGAATGCTCTTAATTTATCAATGATAATCTTGTTTTCTTCTCCAAAATTTATAGCTCACTTAGGATTAAAATGGTGAAAATACTTTGTATTTATACATGTAATTCTTCTAATTTCACAAAAATCAAATTTCAATAGTCAACAATTGAAATTGGAAATTTGAACAATGAAATATTGACACCGAAATATTCAAATTGGAGATAAAAAGAGGCGGTATAGGGTGTTGAGCACCCTAGACTAGACCCAATTTTTTAGGGCCCAAAGTGTCAGGGGCAAGTAGTAAATGCTTATCTTTATTTTTGTTTGTTTTATTTTTAGAGATATTTATAAAATGGCTAGTTAAGTGCATAATTAGGTCCAAAAGTTTAAGGGTGAGCTAAACTTAGTGTGAAATTGTCAGGGGTGATAATTTTCAATTGTACAACTTCTTGATCTTTTTATTAGTTTTGACAATACTGTAATTTGTCATAGTTGTTTAGCTCCATTCACCACCTTTGTATGTTTGCAAGCATTAATTTAATTACATCTTGGAATTTTTTATTGTTCAAAATGGCATGTCAAGTTTACCATTTTTAACTAATTATGATTAGTTTTTGCAACATCAATTTATTCTATGCTAAAGCCCCAAGCCAATATATTAACTACACTAAGAGTAAATTATACTTCTTCAACACTAATCAATAGGTGAGGAATTTTTTTTTAAGAATCCTTGAATGCTAGGAACCTATTCTTCTTAATGTGTATCTTGGGCTACCTTTAAGCACTAAGAAGCCTCCTCATTCTTTCTACAATGGTATAATCAAGATAATCCAAAAAAATAGCTAGTTGGAAAGGTAAATTTCAGAGTCAAGTTGCTAAAGTATATCTTTTGAAGTCTTCCCTTCAAAATATATTGTTGTATTTCCTTTCCCTCTTTAAGATGTTTTCTTTTTTATTAGAAAAGTAGAGTGAATTCAAAGGGCCTTCCTCTGGATAGGGATTGAAGAAAAATTAAGAATATCATTGGTCAATTGGGATAAGGTTTGTTCTCCTATGAAATTTGGGGGTATGGGGATTCAGAGATTGAACCTATTTAACAAAGCTCTCCTCTCAAAAATTGGTTGGTTATTTATTCAAGGGAAGGACTTGGCTAATATCCTTAATGCCAAACATGTATGGGGAATGAAGACCCCTGTTGTTTTATTTATTCTCAAGATTGAACTAAATATTTGGCCATATGAAATAATATTATGAAAATTAGGTGTACTTTGAAGCAAGATCCTAGAAGAAGAGTTGGGAATGGAAGAAAAGTTCATTTCTAGGAAGATGCCTAGGGAAGTGGTCATGTTTTGTCATTGGTGGCCCAATTAAATTCAATCAAATAAGATCTCTCAAGAATTTATGGGATTAATCTTTATGACTATGTTGATTGTAATGGAGGGACATGTGAATGGAAATTTTTTAAGCAAGACATTCTTGATCTGAGAGCTAGGAGAGGTGGCAATTAGTCCTTATCATCTGAGGCTTTTTCCATATTATATTATTTAATTAGAGATTGTCCTTTATTTTACCAAGAAGAAGAAGATGATTGGGTTTGGAGTGATAACTCCTCTAGAGTATTCTTTATTAAAGCTACTTATACTGACTTGGATGAACTCTCTTTTTTCTCAAAATTTCAATTGGAGAAAAATCTAGAATGCTAAGCTAATTCCAAAAATCAATTGCTTTTGGTGGGTAGTTGCACATGGTAAAATTCTCATAGTTGATGTTCTAAATATGAAAGGGTTTCAGTTTGTAAACATATGCTCTCTTTATATAGAATTTGAAGAAAGTATACCCCATCTACTACTTCAATGTCCCTTCGCAAGGAAAGTCTGGTCATTGGTGCTTCAAAACTTGATGATCGATTGGGTGTTTCAGCTTGATTTAAAGTATTTTATTAACCCATGGAGTTCTAGTCCTTCCTCACATATAATTTCAATAAAATTATGGCAAAAAATACCTTCCTTTGTCTCTTGGAACCTGTGGAAAGAAAGAAATAAAAAAAATATTTAGAGAGCAACAAACGAGTTGCTTGGATTTCTTCTTTGGTATGAAACAAAATATTTAGGAAAATATCAATTCAATCTGCTTTGGCCTTTCTAAGGTCATGCCAACCTATAAATATCTTAGAATAAAGTAGATATGAGAATTAAACATGACCTGCCTAAAATAAACTAGGATAACATATTGTAGTGTAGAAAAATGTAACCCATTACATTTTCTCACTTGTTTGGACCCTCCTAGTTAAATTGGATTTAATAATGCCTTAATTTAGTGTTGTTAAATGTACCTATTTACATTTACACACTTATTTGGTCCCTCTTAATTAAATTGAGCATAATTATTCCTTAATTGGCCCTTTTATTAATTTACAAGCCTAATTAATTACATTTTTTGAAGAGGAAACCCAACAATAATTAATGCCTAAACATAACACCTTACATTGAGCAATGTGTGTTCCAGGTTTATAGACCTGGGACCCATTTTCCCATGGGCCAATGGGTCCTCTAAATGACTTGGAACCCATTTTCAAATAATATTTTGGTGGTATTTTTGTGATCTTAAATTCAAATTTCAGAGGTCAATTTGTAATGTTTAGATTTTGGGAAATTAAGGTTAAATGTCTATAAATATAAGGTTATTTTATCAATTCAAGTAATCGAGCAAGAGGTGAACTTAAAAAGAGACAATATTATTTATAAGAGCATTCAAGAGTATAATTATTAGAGTTTTATTGCAACATTCAAGATCTCAAGCATCATGTCAAAGCTATGTTCATTCATGCATGTTTTTGGAGCTAACATTGTGATCTAGGTTTTAAGATCTAATCCAAGCATTCAAGTCAAAGATTCAAAGCAAGATTCAAGTATCAAGATCCACATCCATTGAAGCCATTTCATGAAAGATCAACATCAAGATTTAGTCCCCCAAAGGTTTATTTAAGGGTTTTGGTGAGTTGCAACATTGAGTTGTTCATTCATCATACCTTTCATGCTATTTAATTTCATTTCAAGGTTTAATTACAAAAATGGGGTTTGACCAAGGAAAACCCCCATTCACAAAAAAAACCATTTTTCCATCTCTGTGTGTTGCAGATTTGTAGGTTCATAGATTGAAGAAAAGTTGAAGATCTCAAAAGCGCAAAATTACAAAGTTGCATTTGTTGTCACCTTTGTTGTCATCTCACAAAAGCTCAAATCCCAAATTTATGTTTGACTCTTCAACTATCAAACCTAGAGGATCTGGAAGTGAAAACACAGGAGTAGAGGACCCAAAAATCAATTTTGGAAGGGTGAACAAAGACGCATTCACCTATGGGTGATTGAGTCCCTAGACAACTTTCGAAAATAGTTTTTTGTGACAGGTACACAACATTTTCCATTCCCAGACATGCCAAAAATTTTACTGTTTCTGATAGCCCTATGTTTCATCTATCAAATCCAACTTCTACATGTAATAAATGAGTGCATTTGGTATTTTTAATCCTTCTCCCAAAACCCTTGTTCAATCATTTCTGTCAAAAAGTTATATTAGGACACTTTTTACCCAACATGGGGACTTTGTAACTATTTTTTAGAGGTTTTAAGTGTCTTCCACTCATCCACTTTATGTGAACTAAATTGTGTCTACTAGCTCTATGTTTCATATACTTAGATATGATCTTACATTTCAGTTTTGAGTTGATTTTCTATTTTATATTTGTCTCCCAAAAGTGTTGTTTAGTCCACATACACACATAAAGGAAATTTGCAGATCTTCCATAGAGATCACTAACCTAAGGGTTGAAAGTGGATATCACTTCTTGAATGAAATATAAGAATAGGTAGGTTCATTCACCCCATTTTCCATTTCTATTTATAGTAAGTTTTGCGAAACATTCCAAATTTAGTATAAAATCCTATATGTTTTGAACCCTGCCCCATTTTTCTATGCTTCATTTTGGTGAACCTAAGTTTTGAACATTCTAATTTTTTATTTTGAGTGCATTCATACCCTAGATCTAGGATTTCATTTAAAACATTGCATTTAGGGTTTCTAAGTTTGGAATAAAGTTGCATTGCATTTTACGTGTAAACTTGCATTTTTCATTCATTTTAAATCTAAAAAATCAACACAAAATGCATAATGTTATATTGATTTTGCATAGTATTTACATAATAGCACACTTTCAATCACTTAAATAAGAAAATGAGACCAAAATTTCATATCAAAAGGTGTCATATAGTTCATCATTTTTTATTAATTTCACTTGCATTTAGATGTTAAATTCTAGAAAATCCTATTACAGAAGTTACATTCTGAGACCTTGAATAAAGAGCACATATAATCACTCAAAAATTAAATTTTTCATTTTTAGAAACCCTGAACAAGAACCCATTCACATATAGGTCAATGAGTCCTTTAGGGCCTCTTGAAACTAACTTTTCTGAGCTTTTTTGTGGTTTTTTTCACTTCTTAGATCTCCTAGTAACCCACTATTTCAGTCTAGAAATTTTTAGGAATTTTTTTATGTATCTAGGTCTAATTATCCATTTAGTCTAGCCATTTTAAATCATTTAAAAATTATTTTAGTAGTGAAAATCATCAAATTTGTGGGAGAATTTCTTACATTTCTAAAGCATTGCATAATTCAGATAGATTACTTTTCATGCTAAGATGTTTCCTTTTCAAAGATGTTGTTTTGATATGGTTAAGAATGGATTGTTTAAGTACAACATCCCCTCTTGTGAGTACAATTTAGAACAAAAAAATGAGGTCATTAAGAAACATGTTAGCCATCCTCCCACCTTCTTTCCTAGTTATGAGAACATATTAGAGTAAGAGAACCAAACCATTGCCACATTCCTTAATATCACCTTGCCTATCCCTCCCTCAAACCATACCATCTCTCCCATTTATGAGGTTGATATGATACAAGAGGATACAAGCATAGATAATCATGAAAACCATAATTATTCTTCTCCTAATAACTCTCCTATTGTTGATGAAGGTATCTTGGTGAATGAAGATACAATTATTGAGAATAATGGAAGTCTTTTTTGTCCCTCTCATTCTCCCATTAGGTCTTGTATTAGTTAATTTGCATCTAGGGTTTCTAAATCTTGCATTAGTGAAAGTGCATATAGGTTGCATTTTTGCCTCTTGCATCACTGAATTTCACTTAAAATCTATAATTGTACATAGTCTAGACATCATACAAACTAGAAAACTTGAAACTCACTCAAAATTTGCTAAAATTAGTGCAAAAGCCCTAATCTAGGACTCATACACCCATTGGGAGATTTAGTCCCATTATAGGAGGTTTTACATAATTTCTAGGTATTTTGTGTGGAATATTTTTTATAATTTGAACCCTTGAAAAACCCTAACTGGGAATCATATGCCCCTCTGGGCGATTTAGTCCTGAATCAGGTCTAAAACTTCATTTGACAACATCAAAAATCTTGTTTTTGTACTTCCTAAGCTCGCTGGTAACCTATGGTATTAGTTTGGAAAGTTTCAGTAGCTTCTGTTTTATGCATCTAGGTCAAAAACATCATTTTAGGGTAGTCATTGTTGAATTCTTCCTAAATAATTTCATCTGAAAATGTTTACATTTCTAAAACCTTGCATAATATGGATAAAATTACTTTTCACTTTGCATACACAATGTTTACATTCATGGATCTTTTCATAAGTTTGATAAAAAGTGGTTTTCATTTTTGGATACATATTATTTGCATTCTTAAAGCTTTGCATACATAGGATAAAATTACTTTTCATCTTTGGATATACATTGTTTACATTCTTGAAGCATTGCATAAGATGGTTAGAAGTATTTTTCATTCTTGCTCAAACAATGTTATTATCTTACCTTTATAGGCATGCCAAGAAAAAGTTCATATCCCCCCTATGTGAATGCTTTAGTGAGAGAGAATACAATAGTGGACAATCATAACAATCATATTTGTTCTTTTCGTAATATCTCTCCTATTTTTGAAGAAGATATTTTGGTGTTAGAAGAACCAATCATTGAGAGGTTTGAGAATCCTAATTGTTTCTCTCTTCTTACCTATCTCATCAAGCAAGAAATTGCTAAACAAGAGGACACAACCATAGGAAATCATGACGATCACATAACACAACAAGAGACCATTGAAACCTACCTAAATACCATTTCATCTAGTCTACATTCATCTACCAACATCTTCCCTTTTTGTGACAATGTTTTAGTGAAAGAGGATGGAATTCTAAATAAGGAGGATATGTTGGTGTTAGATGATCAAATATTTAAGATCTATGACAACTCTCTTTATGTTTCTTCCCCAACCTATCCCATTTTTTAGGACATTATGGGACAAAGGAATGGAATTATGGACAATCATGACAATCACATTTGCTCTTCTCCAACTAGTATGTCCCCTAGTTGTGAGGAATCTACTTTGATGTTAGAAAATACAATCGATGAAATTCATGAGAATCTTAGTTGCCCCTCTTCCCCTAGGGAAAGCCTTATTGAAAAAGAAAATCCAACCATTGATGAGTCCCCTACTTGTGATGAAGTCATTTTATAAGAAGCAACCTTTGAATTTCATGAACATCTAGTTTCTAGTTCTAAAAACTCTCCTACTAGGGGGAGTATATCATGGTGCAAGAGAATGATGGAACCGATGCATGTAATGAGGCTTCCTTAGATGAAGATGATGAAGTGAAATTAGACTCTCATTCACTAAGAGAAGTTAATATTATTCAACCTCAACTCATCCTTTACCCACCTTCACACAAACCTCAAACTCAAAACAAACTTATCCTCATCCTTGAACCACCTAAGAATAATATGTGAAAGATAATATCATGGTGCAAGAGAATGATGGAACTGATGCATGTAATGAGGCTTCCTTAGATGAAGATGATGAAGTGAAATTAGTCTCTCATTCACTAAGAGAAGTTAATATTATTCAACCTCAACTCATCCATTACCCACCTTCACACAAAAATAAAACTCAAAACAAATCTATCCTCATCCTTGAACCACTTATCCTTGAACTCACAGGGCCCCCAAGAGATTGGCCATCTCAGGGAGTGAAGACACAGAGGTAGGGTTGGATGGGTCCTCTCCAAGAGAGGTGGAAGTGGCCAAGGAGAAAGGTGTTGTTGGTGGGGCTAGTGAGGTTGGGGCCTAGAAGAAGGTTGATGTGGTTGAAAAAATTAGAAGGTTGTCGAAGAGGCTGGCCAATTTGAAGAAAAAGGAGTCTAATGTGGTGGCAAGTGCCCATTCTAAGGAAAATTTTAGTACTAATCTAGATGTTAATGTTGTGACTATGAAGGAATCCCCTCTCCATGATGATCCCTAGGTTTTTTTAGAAAAGGAGGTTGGTATGCAGAATGTGGATGGTGAGGGAAAAGGGAATGTTTGGCCCCTAAAAATTGATCCTCTTTTGGAGGATTTCTTGTACTTGGATGAAAAGGATACCTCTATGTTTGGTCTATTAGACATGGCTAGGGCAGGTGCTACTAGTACCTTCAAGTTGTCCAAATGGTCTTTGCAAGAATTTAACAAAATCAACATTAAAATCAAGGGCCTAAAGGGAAATTTGTAGAATGCTCCAAAATCCTCAGTTTCAGATTTACTCATTGACAGATTAGTGGAGCTGGAACACACCCATAATGAGTTCAAGGAGCAATGCGACGAGAGATTGAAAGCCATTGAGGCTAATGTTGCAAGTTTAAAGAATGATATTAAAAATTTACTGCAGGTTAGTCATGTCTCAGTTAAAAATAGTGTTGAAGCTCTGGAGACTCTCTTCAAGAAAATCAGTCAGCTTAGGGAAGAGCAGGTTTTTTTCTCTGAATTCATGGAAATTGGGCAGGTGGCTAAGGGTGAAGGAAAAAAATCCCTCAAGGTTGATGACAAGGTGCTGGCTATGAGAGGTTCAACTGAGTGGAAAAAAGCACTTGATGCTGAGAAGCAAGAACTACTGGAAATAGTTAAAAAACATAAGTCACAGTAGGTTGAAATGGCCAAAACTTTAGGTGGCCTTAAGTAGTTTCTTAGTCTTTTTCTGTTGCTTTCTATTTTTTGGTGTCTAGTCAGTTTGCGTGCTATTGTTTTACTGTTGGGAGTCGTTGATTGTTAATTGTCCCTCTTTTTCTGGCTCCCTTGTTGGTCAGTTTTTTGTTGGTTGGGTGGTTACTGGTTGTGGATTGATTTAGGCCTTTAGCAGCTTTTGGTCTCTCTCTTGTAAAGGGTTTTGGGTCCCTTCAAAACCTGTTTTTCCTTTTAATCAAAACAATTTTACTCATACATATAACACTAGAAATAATCTGTAACCAAGAAAAACACCTTCAAAATCCCTTCCATTACCTAACCCTATCTTATTGGGTCCTCCTCACTTTCCTTTAATTAATGAAAAGGAGTATAATCTCGTTGAACAACTAAAAAATACCCCTGCTAAGATATCCTTATATAGATCTTATTCAATCCTCCCCTCATTATCATAATGGGATTCAAAGTGCCTTACAACAAGTTCTTACTCCTCCTAATGTGTAGTTAAATGATGTGGCAGCCCAAATTCAAGCTATAGCACCAAACAATGTGGAAATTACTTTTCATGAACATAAGCTACCTCTTTTGGAAATAAGAAATAAAAATGATTCCTTCATCAGATAATAGCTCGATTCAATAGGAAAGGAATAAAAATAACCCTTGTTGATAAAGGCTTAACTCTTAATGTGTGTAGTGTGAACCTGTTGGATGGACTTGGTGTGGTTAAATTAAGAATTCAAATTGATTCCTTATCAATTCAAGGATTTGAAAATGTAGGAAAGAAACCGCTTGGTGTGATCACTTTGCTTATTATAGTTGGAAAGGAAACATTACAAACTCCTATCCACGTAATGCATCATGATATTTTATACAATCTCCTTTTAGGAAGACCTTGAATTCATGAGATGCACATGGTTCCTTCAACACTTCATCGTATCATGAAATATATCTATAACAATAAAGTGTACCAAACTGAAATAGACCCTACACTAGAAAGTTGTTTAAACATTGAGAAAAGGCAAGGGAAATCCTTTGAGGACACTAACACCAACTATACAAGTAGAAGCCATGCAAGAAGAACAAAAATATAGGTTTCCTAAACCCCTCAAAATTTTATCACTAGATGACTTGGGATCATTGGATTTCACACCTACATTCATGGGAAAATACAAGTTCACAACAAAAGATTCAGAAAAGGGAAAAGAAAAAGTGGTAATGTCAGCACAAATTTTGAAAGACCCTTTGAAAGAATCCACCTCAAACACTTTACAAGAAACAACAAATTATACAACAAAATTTGATGAACTTGACTATGACCAACCACCTAATCCAAAAGAAATAAAAAAGATTTATGGAAAAGGTTATGAACTTATGAAACAACTTGGATATAGTGGAAAAGGATGTGGTCCTAGAGAAAAAGGTATCTATGTCCCTATAGAGCTTAACATGCAAGAAACAACTAGTTGTCATGGTTATTGTCTCTTGAAAGAAAGAAACAAGCCTTCCATTAATGTCAACACTATTACAAATTTAACATTAGTGCATCCTAAACTGATATAAACTAGTGGTCTTATTTATTATTGTTTGAAAGAAACAAAAGAAACAAAAAAAAATCCTCACTTAACATCAATTTCATCACACAAAACACTAATGATTAGAATTTGATAGATTTTACAACATCCTATAAAGGAGAGAACAAAATATCACAATCTAAAGAGTCTTGTGTAAGTATGACACCTTGTACTAAGCAAGAGATATCTTTGTCAAAAAATAAGGAAACATCTACATCTATTGATCAAGAGTGTATCTTTTCAAGACTTCTCCAAGACCATTTGAAATCCCTCCCTCCAAGAACACAAAATAAATTCTACTATTAGAGTTCATTTTGTGCGTATCATAAAATTCATGGTCATTCTACTAATGAATGTAAGGCTTCGAGTAATAAAATTCAACATCTTAAGGAGTTTGGTGTTCTTCCTTATGTTGAGGCATCTAATTCCTCTAATTGATACTCATTTTTCATGTTAGCATTTTTTTCATCAATCATCTTGACTCATCCTTGTTCTGCACTAAGTGGGGGCAAGGGGTTAAGTAGCCTTGTCCTCGTATGTCACTTGTCATTGTCTCTTTTGGCTAGTTGACTGCCTTTCATATATATATAAGTACAAGCTTGGGATGTGGGCGAAATTCCTTAAGTTTCCTCACATGTGACGTACTAAGTTATCTTTAGTTGTTTCATTTTGGGGGAAACCACTTATCCATGATGTAGTTTCATTCGAGAACATATGACTTGGCATAATGATTGTCGAATACCTTATCATGTATTCTTCTACTTTAAAGCAATTTCTCATAGTAGTGGTTTTAGAAACTGCTTTAAAGTGGGGGCATACATTGACACTCATGTTTCATTGTGCAATTTTCTTTCTTCTTGTGATGCATCCTTTTCTTGGTGGTGTCATTGGGTTTGATTTCCTCTGAGAGCATTATATTTCTTTGATTTATCCTCTCTTGGAGACTTTAGGCACAATGTTCCCTAAGAAGAGACCTTACATGAACTAAGAAAAATCCCTTTGAATGTACCTTACACTATTTTGCATTTACAATAATTATTATATGGCCACCTTCCATAACACACTTTGCATGCATGTGGAGCCATCTTATTTATTCATGGGTTCCAAGCATACAAATTTTTTCTTGCCTCTTGAATACTACTATTTGTGTTGTGTGGCATTTTATCAAAGTTATCAGGAGTTATAACTTTGGTATTGTTGTACGTATGGGATCCAAACTTAGGTGTGAATTTCCCATGGCCACTTGCTTGTGTGTGTGAGCGCATACTAGTTGTGTGTGTATGTGTCTCACCTCTCTAGGGGCTCATATAGTGGAAAAATTGAGGTTCCAATAGCCCTTGTGAGCATGCATTTTAAGATTTGCATAGTAGAAAACATGTTCCACTTGTAAGCCACCCTTTTTGGATACTCACCCAACGGATAGCCTAAAGTTCTATTGCCTCAGAATTAGCATGAATTTTAAACAAACAAGCTTAGATATGATCCATAATGTGTGGTAAAAATAGTCGAAGCTTGATGCACCTTTTCCTTCTTTTTCTTTCATCTGTATGTTGTTGAGATTGCATGTTTGTGTATCTTGTTTTGCTACATATCATACACCTTGTGTGTGTCATTTTTCTCTTATGTTTGTTTGATGTAGGATCTTGGATACTGGGGCCTTGACCACCCGCTTGGTCTTTGTCATCCTAGACCATCCACATTGGTACAATTGGACCTCTCTCGAATGTCTACTTTAGTGTGAGTTTGAAGCAAGTTCCTCCTCTCACTAAAGTGTGGGCTAAATGTAGTGTAGGAAAAAGTAGCCCTTTTTCACACTTAATTTGGGAATGATTAACATTAAAATGAACCTAATTGAAATGAAAAAAATAGGTGTTCCACCCTTTTGGAGATGGAACACAAACTAGGGTTTAAAGACCTAGACCAATTTTCTTCAAGTTTCATTCAAGGAAACCTTAGATATCACAATCCAAGGATAGAAAGTAGGAAAGGGATCCTCTAGAATCATGTCCTAGGGTGTGATTAAAGTTAATAAGGGGGTTCACCACCAAGCAAGAGCTTGGAAAGACTAGGAATGTGAATGATATGCAAAACCTAACTATATGACCTAGATTATGGAACTAAAATGAGAATAATAGATTAAGAATTAACAGAGGTGCACCTAGAAGAAAGATGAGGTAAAAATAAGCTCTAAAACTCTAAAATTATATTGTTTGTAGCTCACTAGGACTCATACACTAGTCTGGGTGATTTAGTCCTAGACTAGGGTTTTTGTGCCAAAACTTGAATCTGTCAGGGACTGATCTAAATCTCCTGGAACTTGGAAAATGGTAGTACTAGGACTCATACACCCAAGGTGGCAACTTATTCCCAGTATTATGGTTTGTCTAAAATTCTTGCAATCTCTACTAATCTCTTGTAGCTTCCATCCTATCAAATTTGTGAGTTGGAAACCCTGATTTGCAACCTATAGGTGACTTTCCCTGATCTAGCAAGTAAGGAGACAACTTCAACAACTTTCTTTAATCTTAAAACTTAGTCTTCAATGGTCCTTCAACCTCCAAGAAACCTAGATCTACAATCACACATGTAGAGGGAGAAAAACATGTTTATTGTTAGGGAATTGGGTTTTGCCTTGGTCAAACCATGTTTAGGTAATAAAACCTTGTGATGAAACAATGAAACATGAACAATGATACCTCAAGAATGATGTCTTGAAATGTAGATCTACAATATAATATGAAGTGGCCACCAAGAATGTAGATCTTGATCTTGAATTGCATAGAAAACATTTCTTATCTTGGATCTTGAATGCTACATCACAACACTAGCTCAACAACATGCTTGATGCTTCATGCCCTTGACATGATGATGGATCTTGAATTGCTATGACAAATGATGAAGAAATCTGCCCTTGAATGCCTTAGAAATTCTCTTGTAAAATCTCTTGACACTCTTGTGAAGTCTTAGGATGCATAATAAAGGGTCTTAGGGGCCTATTAATGATGATATGAAGGTCATAAATGGAAGAGGGCTCAAAAATTAATGTGTAGTTGTACATAAATACACTTTACAACACTAAATTACGGAAAAATTAGGTCTATTTAGCTTAAAAGGGCACTAAACCTAATGTGAATGTGTAAAACATATTAACTAGATCAACAAAACATTAGGTTCATTTTAATATTAATCATTCCAAAATTAAGTGTGAAAATTTAAAGGACGACATTTTTCTACACTACATTTAACCCCCACTTTAGTGAGAGGAGGAACTTGCTTCAAAATCACACTAAAGTAGACATTCAAGAGGGGTCCAAGTGTGCCAATGTGGATAGTCTAGTATAAAAAAGATCAAAGGATGTGGGCAAGCGGCTAGGATCCAAGATCCTACGTCAAACCAAAATAAGCACAAAGGGACACACACAAGGTGTATGATATGTAGCAAAACAAGATACACAAGCATGCAACATCAAAGACCTAAAGATGAAAGAAAATGAAAGACTAGTTGGATCAAGCTTTGACCATTTGTCCTACACATTGTGGATCAGGTCTAAGCTTGTTTTTTTAAAATGCATGCTCACTCAGAGGCAATGGAGCTTTAGGCTATCTTTTGGATGATTATCCAAAAAGGGTGGCTTACAAGTGGAACATAATTTTCACTATGTAAAGCAAATGCACACTCACAAGAGCTAGTAGAACCTTAGGCCATCCAATAGGTGATCCCCCAAAGAGGTGAGACACATATGCATGTGGTCAGTATGCACTCACACTCACAAGCAAGTGGATATGGGAAAGTAACACCTAAGTTCATCTCCCATACATAAAACCGTATATCAAAGCTATACCTCCTGATAAATTTGATAAGGTGCCACACAAAAATGAACTTCTAGCTTCATGAAGAAAGAAAAGCTTTGTATGATTGAAAACCATGAACAAACAAGATGACACCATAGGCCAACAAAGTGTGTTATGAAAGGTGGCCATATAATGGTTATTGTAGATGCAAAATAGTGTAAAGTACGTTCAAAGAGATTTTTCTTAGTTCATGTAAGGTATTCTTAGGGAACATTGTGCCTAATGTCTCCAAGAGAGGAAAGTGAAAGAAACATCATGCTCTTGTGGGAAATCAAACCCAATGACACCACCAAGAAAATGACGCATCATAAGAAAAAAGAAAAATCGCACAGTGAAACATGAGTGTTGATATATGCCCCCACTTTAAAGCGGTTGCTAACACCATTACTCTGAGAAATTTATTTAAAGTAGAATAATACATAAGAGGTTATTCATAAAGCCCTATTCCAAGTCATACATTTCTGAATGAAACTATATCATGGATAAGGGGTAGTCCCCAAAACTCAATACGTCACATGCAAGCCAACTTAAGGCATGCCATCCACATCCCAAGCCTGCTCCTATATATACATGAAAGAGCAATCAAATAGCTAAAAGAGACAACAAGTGTCATATGAGGACAAGGCTACCTAACCCCTTTCCCCCACTTAGTGTGAGATAAGGATGAGCTGAAATGATTGATGATAAACATGCTAGAGTGAAAATCAGTATCAATTAGAGGACATAGGTTCCTTAACACAAGGAAGGGTACCACAATCCTTAAGATGTTGAATTTTGTTACTCAAAGCCTTACATCGATTAGTAGAATGACCATGAACTCTATGATATGCACAAAATGAACTCTTGTAGTAAAATTTCTTTTGTGTTCTTGGAGAGAGAGATATCAAATGATCTTGGAGGAGTCTCGACAATATACTTTATTGATCAATAGTAGAAAATGTTCATTTATTGCACGACAAAGATATCTCTTGATTAGTACTAGGTGTCATACTTACACAAGACTCTTTATATTGCAATATTTTGTAGTCTCTTTTACTGGAGGGTGTAAAATATATCAAATGTGAATCATTAGTGTTTTGCATGATGATATTGATATTAAGTGAGGATTTCTCTGTTTCTTTCATTTCTTTTGAACGATAACAATCAAGAACACTAGTGTCTATCAATTTAGGATGCACTAATGTTAAAGTTGGCTTAGAGGAATATTTTGTAATAGTATTGATATTAAGGGAAGGCTTGGTTTTTTCTTTCGAGAGGTAAAAACCAAGACCACTAGTCATTTCTTGCATTTTAGGTTCTATAGGGACACATATACCTTGTTCTCTAGCACCACATCCTTTTCCACTGTATCCAAGTTGTTTCATAAGTTCATAACCTTTTCCATAAAGCTTTTTCATTTCTTTTGGATTCGGTGGTTGTTCATACTCTACTTCATCAAAGTTTGTTGCTTAATTTGTTTCTTCTTCTAAAGTGTTTGAGGTGGATGCTTTCGAAGGGTCTTTCAAATTTTGTGTTGACATTACCGCTTTTTCTTCCCTTTTAAAAATATTTTGTGTAATCTTGTATTCTACCATGAATGATGTGAAATCCAAGGAACCCCAGTCATCTTCCAATAGCTTCATGAATTCCTCAATATGTTTTTCTTTGTCTTTCTCTTGCATGGGTTATACTTTTGTAGTTGTTGTTAGTATTTTCAAAGGATTCTCCTTATCCTTTTCAAGTTGTAAAACACTATAAGGCTCATGATCAATGTCGAGTGTGTACACTTTGTTGTTGTAAGAATACTTCATTTTATGATGAAGAGTAGAAGGAACCCCGTTCATTACATGAATCCATGGTCTTCCTAAAAGAAGATTATATTAATGATCATGAGGCATAGAATGGATTGGTGTGTTTGTAATGTGGAATTTCCAACTGTAATAGTCAAAGTGATCACACCAAGGAATCATTTTACCATGTTGTCAAATCAACTAATATATAAAGAGGTAGGTTGAATTCTTGATTTATCCACACTAAGCCTATCCAAAAGGTTTACACTACACACATTAAGGGCTGAGCTATCATCAACAAGGGTTCTTTTTATCCCAATCCTAATGTATTTAGCTATTATGATGAAAGAATTATTTTGTTTTTGCACTTCCAAAGGATTGTGCTCACTTTGGTGGAAAACAATGTTAGCATTTATTCTTTGAATCATGCAAACAGGGAGGACAGGTAAGATAGGATTAGGAAATGGGAGGGATGTTGAAGTCATTTGTTTTGGTTGAATTTTTTTTCTAGTGTTATATGTATGAGCAACGGTATTATAACTCAGTTGTTGTGAAACAATATTCTTAGGTGGGTAAAGGATAAGTTCATAATTTTTTGTGTTGGAGGTCGTTGTGAGGGTGCGGGTGATCCCACAATACTATTTTACAATATTTGGGAGATTCTGATTTTTCCTAAAATCACATATTTTTAGAAAATATAGTGATTTAAGCCTTGAAAAATTCCATTTAAAGGATTCCAATTGAAGAGGGTTTGATTGAACCACCTTAGATCAAACCCCCTTGTATAGAACCCCACTAGTTTTAAACCATACCTATAACAGAGTCTCCTTTACACCTATCAAAATGCTGATAAAAAACCACTTTTGATTTACCTTTTGGGGGATCAAATGAATTCATTTAAAAATGATTTTTTGTATATAGTCCTTATTATAAGCTTCCCAAAAAGTATAATTTTAAATAAATTTAATTTAATTATTATATTTATTTTTTATTTCTTGTGAATGTAGGTTTTTCATCGAAAATCAAGCTCTCTATTCTGCACATGTGGAAAAATAGCAGATTATCAAAATATTTTTTTAAAAAATATCAGTGCACTAGATATTGAAGTCCTTGATCCAACAATTTTTTTTATGTTGTATACAGTCCACCTATGTCTGAATTGTAATTGGTTTGATTTAAAAACTTGATGAAGGAAAAAATATTCAATAAAACACTGTGAAACAAAATGAAAGTGATAGATATTGTAGTTAAAAATCTAAATTTGAAAAAAATAGAATTTTATCGTTCATGGAAAAAAATTTATGTTGCATACGGTGAGCATCACTCCTTAAAAATGGTGTTTACTGAAAAAAGCTAGTTTTCAAAGGAGATGGAAAAAGAAGTGCAATGTAATTCCAAATATTTTGAAAAGAAAATATTTAGAATCTTAAAAAAAAATGTAAGAAATCACTAGTTTGCATCATCTTCAAATTCCTCATGGTTTATTCACTATAGGTGCCTGAAAGTGAAGATTTAGTTAGAAAAAATCAGTTCAGTGTCCTGTTTGGCCAAAAATTGTAAACTAGTATTATGGGATCACTAGTGGGTAAAGGATAAGTTTAGGTTTGTTTTTAGTTGGAGTTTTTTAGGATGGAGGGTAAAGAATTAGAGGATTCTTAGGATGTCCCATAGGGTATGTAGGAGGTCCGTTAATTACAGAGGATCTAATGGAAACTTGTTCATTCATAACCTTAGCGGTTTTAGTTTGATGTCTTTCTAATGAAGGGAAGTCTAGTGTCATCTTTTCGACATCATCCATGGAAGTCACATCACTATTATTGGAAAGATATGTGTCAATGCTCTCATTTTATTTCACCATGATATCCTCCTTAGGAGGAGATTTTTTAGAACTACAAAGTAGATGCTTATGAAATTCAAAGGTTGGTTCTTCTAGAATGACTTCATTGCAAGTAACAAAGTTATCCATGCTTGGATTTTCTTGTTTATAAATGATGGAATTATCTTATTCAATAATGTTTTCTTGAGGGGGATAGAGGAAAAGAGGATTCTCCTGAATTTCATTGGTTTGATCTTCTAGCACTAAAATATCTCCTTCACTACTAGGAGAGATACTGGGAGAAGGACAAATGTGATTGTCATGATTGTCCATGATTTAATTCTTGTTTTCTAGGGTCTCATTCTCCTATGTCGTAACTTATCCCATAGTAGGAGATCTTTTAAGAGAGGGGAAAGCAAAATATTCATCACATTCTATTGTTAGATTTTGTAAAGTAGCTTTATCACAAATAGGGGAGGAATCAAGAGATGGACTACTATGACTTTCATGCTTACAAATGATTGGATGCTTTTGTTTGAATAGGTCTTTCCAAATTTTAGGGACATTAGGAGGGAAGGAGATAATGTTATCACTTTCAATCCACATGTCCTAACAAATGTGATTTTCATGATCGTTCACGATTGTATCCTCTTTTACTAGAGCATTCTTACAATTAGGGGAGGTGTTGAGAGATGAATTTAGACTAAGTAATGGAAATGATCTCATCTTCTAGTGTCATAATATCTTCCCAAGTGGGAGGAGAAAGAGAAAATCAAGACTTTCATTATTCTCAATGATTATATCGTCTTTCACCAAGATAGCTTCATCACTAATAGGAGAGGTATGAGGAGAAGCACAATTATGGTTTTCATGATTGTCTATGCTTGTATCTTCTTGTATCATATCATCCTCACCAATGGGAGAGATAGTAGGGTTTGAGATAGGCGATGTAATATTAAGGATTGTGTTAATGGTTTGATCCACTTTCTCTAAGATGTTCTCATAACTATGAAAGATAGTGGAAGGATGACTAACATGTTTCTTGATTACCTCATTGTTGTACTCTAAATTTAACTCATAAGAGACAATGTACTTATGCAATCCATTTTTAACCATATCAAAACCACATCTTGTAAAATGAAACATGTTATCAGGAAAAAGTAAGCTATCTAGAGTATACAATGCTTCAAGTAAAGTGAAATGCAATGGCCTAAAGTGAAATGTGTAAATGTAATTTTTAGATTCGAAACAAGGTAATTTTTTTATTACACTATGAAACAATTTGAAATTGAAATGTTGTAAATGTAAATTTGAAATTAAGAAATGCCATATTAGAGCCAAATTAAGCTATATCTTATGAAATGAATGTAATAGAAACTCAACAAACTGAAATAGGTATGTAATGATAGCAAGTTACAAAAGTACAAAAATGATGTTTCTAATGTTGTAAATAACAATTATAGGTCTGATCTGGGACTAATTCACCCAAAGGGGCATATGAGTCCTAGTTAGGGTTTTCTAGGGGTTCAAACAGTGAATAACAATCACCACAAAATACCCATAAACCAGGAAAAACAACTTGTACTAGGACTAAATTTCCCAGAGGAGCATATGAGTCCCATATTAGGGTTTTTGCACCAATTTCAACAAATTCTGAGTAAATGTTATGTTTTCTATTTTGAATGATGTGCATACTATGTTCAATTATAGATTTTAAGTGAAATTCAATGATGCAAGATGCCAAAAATGTAACCTATAAGCACTTTCACTAGTGCAAGATATAGAAACCCTATATGCAAATTAACTAATGCAAACCTAATGCAAAGTCAATGCCAACTAGATCTAGGACTATGATGTACTCCAAATAAAAAAAAAGGTGTTCTAAAGGCTAGGTTAACCAAAATGAAACAAAGAAAATAGGTGTTACACCTTTTGGGAGGTGGAACACAAACTAGGGTTTAAGGACCTAGACCAATTTTCTTCAAGTCTCATTCAAGGAAACTCTAAAGATCTCAATCCAAGGATGGAATGCGATAAAGAAATTTTCTAGAAGGGTGTGCTAGGGTGTGATTAAAGATAGTAAGGGGGTTCACCACTAAGCAAGGTCTTGGAAAGACTAGGAATGTGAATGATATGAAAAACCTAACTATATGACCTATATTATGGAACTATAATCAAAATAATAGACTGATAATGAATAGAGGTGCACCTAGAAGAAAAATGAGGTCAAAAATATCCAAAACTCTGAAATTCTATTGTTTGAAGCTCACTAGGACTCATACGCTAGTTTGGGTGATTTAGTCCCAAACTAGGGTTTATGTGCCAGAACTAGAATATGCAAGGGACTGATCTAAATCTCCTAGAACCTAGAAAATGGAAGTAATGGGACTCAAATTCCCAAGGTGGTGATTTATTCCTAGTATTAGGGTTTGGATAAAATTATGGTATTCTCTAGTGATCTCATGTAGCTTCCTTCTTATCAAATATCCAAGTTGAAAACCCTAATTGCAACCCCTAAGTGACTTTTTCATGATCTTACAAGTAAGGAGACAACTTTGACAACTTTCTTCAATCTTGAAACTTAGTCTTCAAATTTCCTTTAAGCTCCAAGACACCTAAATTGGCAATCACATGTGTAGAGAGAGAAAAACATGTTGGTTGTTAAGTAATGGTGGTTTTCCTTGATCAAAACCTGTTTAGGTAATTAAACCTTGTGATGAAACAATGAAACATGAAATATGAAACATGATCAATGATACCTTGAATGATGTCTTTAAATGTAGGTCTGCAATCTAACATGAAGTGGCTATGAATAATGTAGATCTTGATCTTTAATTGGATATGAAGCAATGCTTAACTTGGATCTTGAATTCTACATCACAAAACTAGCTCACTAGCATGCTTGACGCTTGATGCCCTTGACATGATGATGGATCTTGAATTTTTGTGACAAATGATGAAAAAATCTGCCTTTGAATGCCTTAGAAATTCTCTTGTAAACTCTCTTGAATCTATTGTGAAGTCTTAGGATACATAATAAAGGATCTTAGGGGCCTATTAATGATGATATGAAGGTCATAAATGCAATAGGGCCCAAAAATTAATGTGAAGGTGTAAATAAATACACTTTAAAACACTAAATTAAGGAAAAATTAGGTATATTTAGCTTAAAAGGCCCCTAAACCTAATGTGAATGTGTAAAAAAAATTACAACACTAGATCAAGGCAACATTAGGTTCATTTTAATGTTAATCATTCCAAAATAAAGTGTGAAAATGTAAAGGATGAATTTTTTCTACACTACACTAATGTTACCTTGATCTAGTGTTGTAATATGTTTTACACATTCACAGTAGGTTTAGGGCCCTTTTAAAACTAAATTGACCTAATTTTTCCTTAATGTAGTGTTGTAAGGTTTATTTATTTACATCTTCAGATTAAGTTTTGGGACCTCTTGCATTTATGACCTTCATATAATCACTAATAGGGCCCTAAAACCCTTTATTATGCATTGTGAGGCTTGTTTCAATCGAGATCTTGACATAATTAACAAATACACTTAATATCTTAACCCCCTGACATTTCCTCTACCCAAAAAGCCCTAGTGGGACCCATATGCAACCTTGGGTGTATGAGTCCCACCCAGATGGAACCTATACACCACCTTGGGTGTATGAGTCTCATTTGGCACATTTCTAGTGTTTTCAATAGGAAATCAAGGTTTTGGATTCAAATTTCATGAATGTTGGCATCTGGGATCTAATAAACAGTAAGTTAGATGTAATTCTTATATAAAAAAGGTTTCAAATCATTATATCACCTAGCAATCAAGAGTCAAGCATCCTAAGACTTCACAACATAATGATAGAGTATTCAAGAGCATTTCTAAGGCATTCAAGGGAAGATTTCTTTATCATTTTTTGTAGAAATTCAAGATCCATATTCATGTCAAATACATAAAGCATCAATCATGTTGTTGATCTAGTGTTGTTGTGTAGCATTCAAGATCCAAGTTAAGCATTGTTAAACATCTAATTCAAGATCAAGATCTACATTCTTCATGGCCACTTCATGTTAGATTGTAGATTTAAATTCCAAGAAATCATTCAAGGTATCATTGTTCATGTTTCATTGTTTCATCACAAGGTTTAATTACCTAAACAGGGTTTGACCAAGGAAAACCCCTATTCCCTAACAATCAACAAGTTTTTCTCTCTCTCTACATGTGTGATTGCAGATCTAGGTGTCTTGAGACTTGAAGATCCTTTGAATCTACAAAGTTGCAAGATTGAGGAAAGTTGTCAAGTTGTCACAAGGTTGTCATCGTCATGGAAATTCATCTACAAAGAAGAATTCAAGCTTTCAGACTTGGAGATCTGGTAGGAGGGAAGCTATAAGAGATTACTAGGAAATACCAAAATTTTAGCCAAACTCTAATACTGGGACTAAATCACCACCTTTGGTGTAAGATTCCTAGTACTACCTTTTTCTAGATTTCATAAGATCCAGATCAATCACTGAAAGATTCTAGTTTCTACTCAGAAACCCTAGTCTGGTACAAAATTGCCTAGACTAGCATATGAGACCCAATGAGCATTAAAAGTCAAAATTTTAGTGCTTTTGAGCTTGTTTTGATCACATTTTTCTTCCAAGTACCCCTGTACTCATTCTCAATTTGTTGTTCAGCATTTTAGTTTCATACTCTATGTCATATAGTTAGGTTTTCACATTGCATTCATCTCTTTCTTTCCAAGCCTTTCTTGGTGGTGAACCCACTTTTAGTCTTTAATAACACCCTAGGACACCTTATTGCATATCTCTTTCCCTAATTTCATCCCTAGATTGAGATCTCTAAGGTTTCCTTGAATGAAATTTAAAGGAAATTGGTTGTTTTATCTCCTAAAAGATAGAGCTACAATTTTCTTCGTTTCAGTGCATAATGTGATCCTCCATGTTGTATTGTTTGATGTATCTCTCTCTTTTTGACATTCCTCTATTTTAACCTATATTCTTCTCTATGTCATAAAATTTTATCTTTTCTTTGTCTTATGTTTTCCTTTTGGGGATGACACAAGGTGTTGAGACATTTAGGTCTCTTCCATGTTGAACCAAAATATTTTCCTTTGTCTTTTCTTTGTCTTACAGTTTATTTTTTGGGATTGTGGACTATTGAAATGAAATGCACAACTTCCTTTATCCACACTAAAGAGGGGAATGAAGGAAGAGGGATTTGATTTCACAAATTTAACACTCAAGAACAAATCCTTGAGATTCCAATGCAAAGGAGATTGAAACATATCAAAGGAGATTATCCTTAAGGCTAGAAATTGATTTAGAAGGTTGAATACAAATGAAAAACTAAGAAAATACAAAGTGTTTGAAAACATGTTGTGATATGTAAAATGACCCAAAAATGCAAACAAACTATAGCAGAAAATTATGAAATTAAAGGTGTGCACTTGGAAACTAGAAAGTGATGGAGAGGAGCTCTGGAATCCTCTAAAATTCATTGTTGAAGCCAACTGGGACTCATACACCAAGTTGAGTGACTTAGTTATGTTTCAGGAAGATTCTGCCAGAACAGGTTTTGAACAAATGGGTATTTAGAACTGCAAAATATTTGTTTTGGGCTTGGCAGTGAGACTCATATGCCACTGATGGTGTATCATTCCACTTCATTATTTTGGGAAATTCAAAAGTGGAATTTGTAGCTCCCGGTCTGCACTTCTACTCCTGATAGGTTTTTGGATCCAAAACTATAGAATTTGACCTATAGGTGTTCTCCAAGCTTCTTTTAGGTCTTTGAGAACTTTGAATGACTTTGGAAATTTGTTGATAAGTTTTCCAACCTTCCTCTTTGACAAATCTACAAATTAGACCTGCAAAACACATGCAAAGAAAGGGAAAAATGGTCGCGAGTTAGTGAATAGGAGTTTTCCTTGCTCAAACCCTAGTTTTGTAATTAAACCCTTGAAAATGAAATGATGAATGAACAATATGCAATGCTACAACTCACCAAACCCTTGAAGTAGAAATATGAAGATATGCAAGTAATGGCTCCAAAGTGCTTGAATGCAAAATCACTTGATTGCTTGATTAGAAAATTAGGAGAGTTAGGGAGTATGAAATGAGAGGAAAAACCCTATATTTATATACAATTATGACATATCCTGAAAATACCACATCACAGGCTGACCTTAGGTCTTAGAAAATAATAAACTGCTAGAATTTTGGAATTATTTTGATTTTTGAGCCAAAGGGGACTCCTTCGCCCATAGTGGAAAATGGGTCATACTTAGGAATTTTAAGTGTGTTTTAGAAATTAAGTGTATTAAATGATGTTTATCAGGATTATTTTTGAACCATAGATTTTTGGGCATGAGGTTTATAGGCTACTCTTGCACTCTTAGGATGTTTCACCTAAAAGGAGAGAGATAAACCTCACTCAAAATATAGGATGGTTCACTCAAATTAGGAAATGTATGATGTTATTAAGGCTAAATGAGATGATCTAAATGCAACTAAGTAATGTAATTGACTGATTATAAATGAAAAATCTAAGAGATATGCAATGTTTGAAAACATAATGTGATATGCAAGCATGGACTAAAACATAAATGAATGAAAAACATAATTGAAAAGGGCTGAACAAATTGCACCTGCAAATCTGATGAAGAATATGGAGTGTTCTGAATGCTAAAAAAAATTAGTGAAATTCACTAGTGGGACTCATTCGCCACTAATGGCGAATCAGTTAAGCTTCTGATGAAAACTTTCGAAAATAGGTTTTTGAGTGTCGGGATCCAAAATCTGACAAAATCTAACTTTCTAGCCTTAATGTGGGACTCATTTTCCATGGATGGCGAATTAGTCCTCTCCCAAAATTCTATGAAATCGAGAACAATTCTGTAGTACCAAATCAAGACTTGTTTTCTTGTCGAGTTGATGAAGTCAAATCTATAGAAAATGGGTTGGAGGTTGTCTCCAAGTTTGAAATAGGGTTTATTTGACTTGAAACACTTTGTTGAATTCTTGTCCACTTTTCAACACCTAATCGATTTATAAATTTCCATACAAAAGCCTACAAACACACATGCAAAAGGGGGAAAATGGTTAAGGGTTAGGTTATAGGGATTTTCCTTGGTCAAATCCCACTTCGGTAATCAAACCCTTAATGAAGAAATGGAATGAAATGAACAAGGAAAGATGAATAAACAACATGCAAATGTCCTAAACTCACCACAACCTTGTTGAATAAATTTTAAAATATGTCAATGGCTACTCCAAAATGCTTTATTGATGCTTGATTGAATGATGCAAAGTGCTTGAATGGATGTAAAAAAACTTATTTATAACACTCCCGTGCCTTAGTAACCCCATGATACCTCATCACAAGTTGACATAAGGTAATTTTGAATGAAAACCCTAAAGAAAATTTGAAATATTTTGAATTTGGAGCAAGAGGGACTCATTCGCCACCCATGGAAAATGGGTCCCACTCTAGGCTTGTAAGTGGATGTCGGGAATTAAGTTGCATTTAATGTTGTTTGTCAGGTTTGAACTCAAAATACACTTAATTATGCCTTATGAGTGCATAAAGGGGACAAATAAAGCATAAGAAAGGTGTAAATAGTGAAATTAAGCTTAGACAAGCGTGAAATCTTGTTACAAGACTTTACAACACTTCAAAATAGGACTTGATAAGTGATGAAAAGGTGATTTTTAGGTGAATTGTAATGAATAGATTTTGGAAAAGTGTAGAATTTTTTTACAACACTTCACAACACCTTCACAAGATGCCATAAGTTGAATTTTAAGAACCTAATGTGAATGTTTAAGTCACATTGCAACATTAAATCAAAGAAAAATGGACCAAGCATCATGAAAGAAAGACCTAAAAGACCATGAAAATGTCTGAAAGCCATTTTTCTATGGTACATTTAGCCCCCACTTTAGTGAGAGGATGAACTTGCTTCAAACTCACACTAAAGTAGCCATTCACATCGAGGAGGTCCAAATGCACTTATGTTAGCAAGATGGAATAACAACAATCAAGAGGGATGATGAAGCCCCTAGGATGAAGATCCCATGGAAAACTAAACATAAGAACAAAGGAACACAATTGTGAAATGAAAGAAGAAAAGGGAGAATTGGATTGGGCTTCGATCATCTGTCCAACTAGTTGTGGATTAGATCTAGGCTATTTTTGAGAAAAAAAGAATGCATACTCACTCTGGGGTGACATAACTCATGGTGGTCTACGGGGTGAGAAAACCCAAAAAGGTGAAGTACATACGCTAGTTGGTATGCACTCACAAACACATAGGTGGCTATGGGGAAAGTCATGCTACTGAATGGGCTTCTTGCTCAACCATATCAAAGTTATACCTCCTAATAACTTTAACAAGAAACCACAAAGGAAAATGTCAGTTCGTACTTCATGAGACAAGCAAAGCTTTGTATGCTTAAAACTCATGAAAAAATGCAAACGTACCATAGGCATTGAAGCTATGTTATGCAAGGTGGCAAAAATGTAAAATGAAAAAATGTAAAATACAAAAGTGTAAAAGAAAGTTCAAAGGAGTCTTGTTAAGTTCATGCAAGGTCTATCACTTAGGGTACATTGTGTCTAATGTCTCTAAGAGAGGACCAATCAAAAAATAGTATATTCACATCTTAGGGGATGCAGTGCGTCACTTTAGGCCACCAAGAGGAATGTAATATGCTAAGATAGATAACACTTATGAAGGAAATCAAACCCAATGTCATCCACAAAATGACAAAAACATCATATGAAGCGACAAGGCTGCACTAAGAACCAATAATGCAAAATTAAATGATGCTAATGTATGCCTCCCACTTTAAAGGAATTGCTACACACCATACTGTGAGAAATTAGTTTAAAGTAGCGAAGGAATGAAAATAAAAAAGAAAACAAGACATGAGAACCAACTTGGAAAGCCCTATGCCTAGTCATATGTTTCCAAGTAAGGTTGCTTCATGTAAACGAAAAAGAAAAAAAAAGAAAAGGGATTTTCCCCCCAGAAAGGAGCACACCAAACACATAAGGGATCTATGGATTTGGGGTCAGTATGCTCGTTGCTGCAATGTTTTGGTTAAAGAGCTCAGAATTGTCATCATTCCCCAAATCACATAAAACTGGAAGAATGACACAAAGAGAGCGAAAACAAAAGGAAAAAAAAAGTGTGTTTTGGGTCAACATTGAAGAGACATTGTTGTCTCAACACTTTGCATTGTCCCCAAAAGGAAAAAAACAAGTGAAAAAGAAAGTGAAAAGGAAAAATGAAAAGAGAATTTTTTTTGGGTCAACATAACTTAGGAGGCATTTCGGTATCAATGCCTTACGCCATCCCCAATAGGAAAACATAAAACAAAAGCGAAAAAGAAAAGTAAAAGGACCAATTGGATCAACATGGAAGAGACATAGGGTGTCTCTATGCTTTGAATCATCCCCAAAAGGACAAACACAAAAGAAAAAAGAGAAAATGAAAAAGGACCTTGTGGGTCAACATGGAAGAGACATAGGGAATCTCTACACTTTGCATCATCCCCAAAAGGAAAACACAAAAAAAAAAGCAAAAAAGGGAATGGATGACATATAGAAGAATAGAGGTACAAATAGAGGAAGTTTACAAAGAGAGAGATCACATCAAACACACATTAGAGGGGAACACAATACACACATGAAATCAAATCAAAGAAAAATGAACATGTAAAAGGAGCTAGGAATGCAAATCTAAGTCAACCATTAACAAATTTATTGGCTTCTCAATCTTAAGTAGTGTACGTGGAAGGTAAATAACTCAGTTAAGAGACAAGAACAAATGCATTACTAGGATGAGGCTAACAACTTCTTACCCCCCATTGTATGTGAGGAAACAATGAGCCAAGAAAGGAGATGGGAGGGATCATGCAATAGTGAGAATGAAAAATTCTACAACTATGCCATGATAAAAGGATTTTTTTTTAAGAGATGATGGGAAAGCAGTCAATATCAGTGAAGTGATACTTGTTCAATATGTCATTCAATGTCTAGCATTCTTCAGTTCGATGTCCAAGAACACGATGATATTTGCAATATGGTATGTTAGAATTTTTAAGATGGATGACCAACCCATTCATAAGTGGTAAGAGTATAAGGCCTTTGTTTAAAAGTAGTTGAAGTCTTCTTTCACATTCAGGTGGAGAATGAGTAGGAAACTTGATTTTTTTCAAATTTTAATGTTGTTTTTCGTTTGCTAGATTCTCCTTTTTCATGAATGGAAGGAGGAAGAGGACCCATGGGGATCCTAGCATCCTTTCCATCAGAATCAAGTAATGGTTGTTCACATGGAAGGAGAATGTTCAAGTCAGGAGGAGCATCAAAGATCATTGTACCTGTTATTTGATTTTTAGCTTTCAGCTGAAATCAGGTAACTTAGTGTTTAATCTTTTTGTGTTTTCGTTTAAACATTTTAAAAGATAAACCATAGTTTGCTAAGTCATCAATATGCATGAAAGAGATTGTCAAAAAATAGATTGCATTTTATTCCATGTTGCAATTATAGAAAAATGAGAAAGAGAACCATACGAATTACAAATATAATCTTTATTGATAATCATGAAAGTGTAAATGTCCCTCACAAGCCAAGGGACTAGCTATACTAATGCTAGTAAAGAAGAAATCATACACATATGGATACACAATGAAAATTGCATATAACATGAAAATAGACCTATCATTTCTTGGTGGAATGATGAATCCCGTTGACTTGGCCTTGCATCATCTTTTCTACTATGCTTCTCTATTTCTGTTTGACTCCCTTTTCGCTACTCCTAGGTTTCCTGCATTGGATTAAAATAGTGATGTTAGAGCAATGAAAGATCCCTCATCAAAATTCTATGAAAAAAACCCATAAAACATGTGATCAAATGTCTACGAGCATTAAAATAGCAGCATACCATAAGTGTCTCTAAAAAAAATAAAGGAGTGATCAAACACACCTATGATATGCTTTAATTATCTAACTGTTTGTTCCTTGTGCAGATTTAGGAAAAGTCTTGTTACTGTTATAATTCAGCTAATTACAACATGTGGGGTAAATATGGCTCCTACGAGGGTAGAGCTTAGCATGCTGCCCTTTGATGTTTTAGGAGGGTACAAAATAGAGCAACTTGATCAAAGATATACATGGTATTAATGCATTAATCAGCATGGAATCACACCAGTTGATCAACTTTCATTATCATATTCAAAAGATGCAACATATAATTTGAGTTGTCAATTGTTTATACTTCATCTCCTCATAATGAATCAGTCATATGGCTGCCATCATGTTAAAAGGAAGGTACATTTTGCTAGAAATGTCTTTCAATCATCTTAAGTGAATCCATGATCAATTATATAAAAGGAGTAAGTGATTTCAGAGATGCATCAAGTTCAATTATGCATCTCTTAAATAATGAAGGAGAAATCAAGGCATCCCTGAAGCCATCATGAAGCATATGTGGAAGTAAGAAGGAAAAATCCAAGGTACTTTCAAGTACCTGTCACCTTAACCCTATTGGACAACCACACATCATATAGGATGGTGAGCTTTTAGGTCACCAACATAGGTGACATGTGTCTGCCGACTAGGATCAAAGTGAGGAGACAATGTTTATGTGTTGCACATGATCAAAAGGTAAGCAATTGTTGTGGAAACCAGGTAGCAACCTTATGGGGCAGCAAGCAACTATAGAGGAAACCATGAAGATTTGGGCAGTCCTATAGGACAACACCAAATCATGATACATCTCATAGAGGGACAACAACAGTGAAAATATGTCAATAGCTAGAAGCAAGAAGAAGTAGTTCACCATGCATTCACAATTAGGATAGTTGTTTTTATGGCAGCTATTTTGAAAGGGATTGCATAATAATTAAGGTTATTGTGATAGTCCTAGATAATTGATGACATATGCAGAAGAGAGCAATGTCCAGTAGAGAGGGGCAGTACCATCATCTTAGGTACCATTGTCACAAGACAATAAATGACAACCCTTATGTTTGTATGCATAGAGGTCCTAAAGAATGCTTTGAGTAAGGTGCATTCATGGCAAGTTTTGGTGAAAAGAAGAAAGGAGGATACCTCAATGAAGATGGATAGCGATTTTCAATGTCAAGTTACAGTGACTGAGGGTTTGATGTATGCATATAGTCTTGGCAGACTATGGAGTAAAAACCACCTACCATCCTCAAAGTTAGCATGGCTATGATTGAGACAAAGAATTCAATCACCTTTAGTATTTTTCTAATATTTTGCAAGTGATCACATGGAGTCACGATAAAAAAAGGGGCACCAATGCTAGCAGAGGGAATAAAACAATAAAATGGAGGTGTTAATGATTTGTGACTGGAGATTTTCAGCGGTATGCACAAATGAAGAGGATGATGATCAAGACATTTAAGTGTCATTTCAAAAGGATAGTCATGTTAAAAGACCACAAAGAAGCAAGTTCATTGATGATGAATAAATATAGAGCCTCAAGTTTCTAATGAAGGTCAAACGTACTAATAAAGTTAGTCAATAACCTTATGACAACCAAGAGAGCTTTAAATAAAAGTGATAGTGGATAGTCATTTTTTCAGAAAGAACGCATGGAAGGAGGCTGTGTGTTAAACCCTTGGCCAATTCTATTAGGACAATAAGTATGCATAATATCTCAAGGATAAATACAAAGTAATTCAAAGAACTTGGTGACAAGAGCAATTCCTATGATAAGTTCCATGAAAAGGACAGTCTATATAAAGTCTTGAAATCAGTGACAATAGGCCCAAAAGTTCTCACACAGTGATGAAAGGACAATAAATCTTCACAAAGAAAGATTCATGAGTGGGTGAGACAAAAGGTTTATGACAGTGATAGTAAGATAGTGGAAAACTTGGTATAATATTGTGGTGATACTGGTGAATTATGAAGGCTACAAGTCTGCTACATAATGATACTCAGACAAGAAAAGGAAATGATGTTGAAGATGTTGGAAAAGTATGCCTCAATCATCACAGGCTGAAACCTCCATTGGAGTCAAGTCGGTGTGACAGCTCAAATGTCTGGCCGACTAGCAGATTGGTAGCATCATGTTTTGTACAGGTAGCTGTGACCTAGCTTCTGTCTTGCCGAATTCTTTCACTATGGAGTCTATCGCTGTGACATAGAGCAGTTGGTGTGACCTCTTACTGCTTGTAGAGATCTTTGGCCGATAGGCCATTCAATTGTGTATCGGGGAGACTCATGGCGACCATGGGCTTCAGGATAACCTTTAGCGGCTCGGTGAGAAGTTCCAGCGAATAGTTAAAGTCTTGCCGACAGGAATGCACTTGGGTTCATCAGAGTAACAATGGTTGTTTCATTATGATGTCTTGGAAATGTGTAAATGTCTCACCGATAGAGGCTCAAGTGTTGGTCATTGGAGTAACACAAAGGATCTCAGGGAGAGTTCTTAGCAACTGGAGGATGTCTTGCCGATAGCCTTTGGCTATCAGGGTAACACAAAGGGTTTCAAAGAGACGTCTTGACGATAATGTTAAGTCTTGTCAACTATCCTGTGGTGCTCGGTATGACTTAAGTATTTGGAGTAACTTTGATGACTCGGTATATGGTCTTAGCAAAAGACGACTGTCTGGCCAATAAGAACACTAGTATCGGTATAACATATGGAACTCAGTATGATCTCCTGGCGACATAAGAATGCTTTAGCGATAATCTCTTAAACTCGGTGTAACACAAGGAGGCTTGTTGGGATGTCCTAGCGAGAGTGATACTCTTTCCGAAAGGAAAACTGAAGCCGATACATGTTGTAAGCTCATTGAAACATCTTGGCAATATCAATATGAAGGTTATGTGGCATCAGCGAGAAACTGTTAGTGTCTCACCGAGATGCCAACATAGTGCGAATTCTTTTGACAGTTTGACTGTCCTATGTGGAGTCTCGTGGACCAATAGGAGAAGCCAAATATGAATAGTTAGAAGGTAGTTCATTGTGACAGTTCTGTGAGGAAGCTCAACGGACATGGAACAACATGGATACACTCTGTGATTGTAGATTGTGATCGATTGGTTGCATCGACAGATTGCTATGTGGTTGTATGATCAGTTAATGAATTCTATTCTGTAATGACTATAACTTGAAGGTTCTTGTACAAGATTGTTCATGGTGAATGTTGCTGTAAACAAACACCAAAAAGATAAGTCTGACATTTGTATGTAATTTCCATTACTGTAATACAAAGTGATTTCTCTTGGTGTGGTGGGTTTTTCTCTCGTAAGGGTTTTCCCATGTATATCTGGTGTTCCTGTGTGATTTTCAAATACTTTGTTTCTATTATATTACTTCATAATGCATCTTAGTTGAACTATAATTAAAAATTAAAAGTATATCTACATTCTTCTCTGAGGTATTGACGTTAGGAGAATTGTTTCCACATCTGATTTTTCCTTACAGAAGATAATATAGAGAAGTATCAGAAGTATCATAGACATAAAGGATAGCCCATCCATAACAAGGTTGTCACACAACAATGACAACCTAGTGACATCCACAGAGGGCAGCAACCATATGTAGGTTATAGGATAGTCATGGCATAAATGATAGTAATAAGGACAGTAAATGTTTGGAGTGACAGTATGAATGTCATGTGAGGCATAGCCATTCCATGGCTATAATGAGGTTGGCAATAAAAGAAGTGTATAATGAGAAATTCTTCAATATTAAAAGTGGGAAAAGGGGAATCAAAAGAGCATTAACATAATATTATGAATAGTTTCAATATAGCCAAAGAAGTGCGAGTTTCAAATAAAGGTAGAGTTGTGTATGACAGTGACATGGGATTCAAGTAAGTCATTCTTTATCAAAATTTGAGTAAAAAAACATGAATCACCATCAAAGATCCAAGAAGGCATAATGTTGAAGGTGTCATAGAGGCTAATGATAAAAACTATGCAACAGTTATTTCAAATGATAGCCTTCTACAATGTATAGTGCTTGTAGGTAGTAGTGACAATGAATATTTTATGCTATTCATGAGCTTGGAGAAAGGGAATTTTTTCTTCTTCAAGAACACAAATCCCATCTAGGTTGTTTAAAAATATGCAAATAGAGGAGTTTTTATGGAGAAAGTTCTACATAAAATGTCATTTTAAAAAAGATAGGCTTTCTTTTTTCATGGTCGCGGCCAAAAAGTATGGCTTACCACCAAACAATAGAAAACCCACTTGGGTTTTTCATAAAAAGTGCAAATACAAAGTACAAGGAATGGTTTCTCTTTCCAAACAAACACCCCACTTGGGTCTATTTCAAAATAATAAATATAGAGAAATCAAAGGAGAATTGCATGGGGTTTCCTGTTTTAAAAAAAAAACACACAAATCAAAACCCATTTCATTCCTTTTGGAGGTTGTGGCTAAGAGAAATCTGTTCTTTATGAAATGAGGAAACCCACTTGGGGTTTCTTTACAGAAATTACAAGTTTTCTTCAACATAGAGAAATCCACTTGGGGTTAAGAAAAAGATTGCAAACACAAAAAATGGCATTCAAAACTTAGCCGCGACCAAGAGAACAATTCTTTTACAAAAAGCAACGAAACCCAGTTGGGTTTGTGGTGGAAATGTAAATTCAGAGACAAAAGAAAGAAAAACCATGTTTCATTCTCATATCTGGGACTAGAACAACATGAATTTCTTCATGAAATAATGAAAAATGTTGGGGTTTCTTCATATAAATGCATGCAGAAGAAAAACAACATTTCTTTGCTTTATTAAGGGCTCAAAACGAGCTATTTTTTTGCTGGGAAATGAGAATGGAGTGGGTCGACAAAGCTTACTTGAGCTTTATTGCATTTTTCCTTCTTTTTTACAATTTTTTTGTCACAAGAAATGGCCCTTCATTCAAGCTTCATAGCTTCTCATGGCGGTTGAAAGGAGTATGAACAATAACAAAAGAGAAAAGTGGAACAAAGTGATCAGAAATATGTCTACAACCATGACCTTTGCTCACAAAATGGCCTACAAAAAAGAGAAAAAAACATATATTTTTGTTGCAAAAATGAGTTACCTATCATTTTTTGTGATTTTCATCAAGTTTGACCCAAGAAACTAGTCAAAATCACCATTTTTTGTGCAAGTTTCAAACCCGCATGGCGATTGTAGCTTCTTCTAGAAGCTTGATAAAAAATGAAATGATTTTTCCACATTTTCCCCATCTTTTGTGTTTAGGGTTTGAACCCTCTGTTTGGTGGCCGATGGGATTTTTCTAATTTAAAAAAAAATTGAAACACATCAAAATGTGGTCGGCACCGAATGGTAGACTTAGGCAATTTTTGGCCTTATGCTTTTGAAAACTCTTTACCTTGTTTCAAGATTGCTAAGTCCTTCAAAATGAAACATGTGAAATGTGCCAAGTGTGAGTTATGCCTTTGAACTTTGAAACACGTAAGGTCATATGATGCCTTGAAAACTTTGTTAATGTGCCTTCCAAGATGTGTGGAGTCCCTGATGCCCACATAGGCCAAAATTTGGGGCCTTTGTTTTTCCTTTTAAAATTAGAGGATGTTGACCAAGTGTGTGGCCTTGAAGTGCAGAATGAAGGTAAGTTAAAATGATCAAGTGCCTTGGGAGTTTTTTGACTTTGCTTAATGCTTTTGGAAGCATTTGGAGGTAGCATTATATTTTGCATTTTTATTTCAAATTATAAAAATATCATTTAATTGATTTTCAAATCACTTTTATTTTATGTCATTTTTGATGCAAATGTAATGTTATTCAAAGAGGTGGTGGGGCCCTCTTGCATTCTACTTTAAAATGTAGAATAAATTGATTAAGTGGTGTATAATGAATCACTTAATCAAGTTATTATTTTGAATTCTTTTTGAGTCTTGTGTTTTCAAAAAACACATATTGCATGGGTCAAGGCTGGGAGACAAAATGATGACTTGCATACATGAGAAGAGTGTGTGAGTGGTGCATTTGAATATTTTAGAGAGAAATGTGCTATTTTGGAGGTTGTTTTGTCACACTTTTGGCATGACTATGGTCTTGACTTGACCTTGGACCATTTGGAGGACTTTTTGGAGTAATTTTAGAAGGTTCTTTTTTGGCCTCATTGCTACATCTGACTAGAACCTTCTAGATGAACATGTGTGAGGGGATTTGATGGGTTTTGCTTAAGTAACTTCATTTTTTCTTTTTGGAGAGAGTTCTGTCTTTCCAATAGAGTGATAGCTTTCGTGTTTTTGGAGTTATTTTTCAGCATGGAGCAGTATTGTAACTCAGATGGACTTGTTATACAGTGAGTAACTTTGAATCAATAAAATAGAGAATTTTAGCTTCTCATTTCATGTTTCATAGTATGTTGTTAGTGATTGATCAGTTTGTTTTGTGAAATTTATCTTTCCTTGAAAACTTGTCTCATGTTTAAGCATCTGTTTAGTAGAAAATGCATGGTAACAAGTTATAAGTTGTGTTAATAAACAATGTTGCTAGTTGTGAGACCTTTTTTTTTCTTTTCTTCTAAAAGCCTGTTTAGAAACCTCCTTATAAATTATTTGTGTGGAATGCATGTGAAAATGAGTTGTGTAAATAGAGTTTTATGATATTGTTTTGAATGTGATAGGTTTTTATCAGGTCTTAGTTGGTTTTTGGTGTATCACCTTAGGTAGTTTTCAGTTAATGTTCATGTTTTATGCATTTCTTACCCTTATCTTCAGAAATAAGTAGTTAGGTGGCATCAAAAGGGGACCCAACCCATAATCTAGAGGTCTTCTTTTGAATAGGACACCCACAACCCAAAAGTAGTCCCATATTACATCCAATCCTGCTAAGTTTTCTTTCATAGCTTGGCATTAGGGGTGCAGATTTGGATCACTAACAGTTTTGGCACACCTGGTGGGACTGAGAACTAATTCTCAGATCATTTTTATGCATTTTATTGATGTTATTTGGTGTGTACAACAGTACTTTCAGCCTTTTGGAGGCAAGTTTTCAACACATCTAGCGACTCCAGAAGGATATCAACTAGTTCCAAGTAGACAAACTATTGTTATGTACTTATTTTCAAAATTAGACCTAGTTTCTTGCTTTACTAGAAATTCTAATGAATTTCCAATCTCTTGAATGAGAAAATATGTCTCCATTTCATGGAAATATGTCATATTACTAGTCATTCCATGAAAATAATGCATGTATGACCTCTTACTAGCCATATCATATTGAATCGCTTGCTGGTTTTATTTCAAATAACCTTGTGATAGTAAGTTACCAGCATTCTCATTATGTTTCTTGACCTCCCACTCCTGCTCAATCTCAATATCAACTAGTTTATGCCTAGAACTAGCCTCAAGAAGGATATTTTGTTCCAAAACAATAGTCCTATTCTCATTTTTAGCCCAAAAATGTTGATGATATGGGGATTAGCAATATTGACAGTATATTTCTAGATTTTCATAGGCAGATGGATAGGATCAATAAAGAACAAGAGTATCAAATGTAGCAATAAGAGGTTGACATGCATCAGGAGGAATTAGCCTACTAGGCATACATTCAAGAGCAGGAGATGGAGATTCAAAGGAGACAACATGAGGAATGTCTTGCAAAGTAGATAGTTGCAAAGGAATGCCAACTAAGGTATGAAACCCAGGTAGCCCCTTCCTTTACTAGTTTCAACTCAATTCCTCTTGCAATGTTGAATCATCCTGTGAGTGAAGAGGTTCCCAAGTACAAGTTCCCTAGCTTTAGACAAGAGGAACCTATTGAGCCATTGAGTGACCCTACCAATGAGACTTCTACCTATAGGTTCCAAGTTGGAAAGTGCCATCTCCTCTACCCTGTGAGGTTCCTCCATCTATCATGCAATTGGAACCATGGTCTAACATCTAGAAAGCAAAAGAAGAGCAGAACCTTGGCCAACACAACTCACTCAACATGGAGGAGACTAGAAATATAAATTTGTTGCATTTAGCTATGGAGGAATACAAGCTATAGTAGCAAAAGGTTGAATAGGAAGAGGTTTTTCAAGACATGTATCTTCCTTTTTTTTAGCTAATGATCCTCCCAATTCTGTTGGAATTGAGCCAAATATTTCAATAGTTCAGCTTGGACAACAGGAGGAGAAGGTGAAAGTGGTTGTTAAAGAGGAGCAGTGTACAACTAGATTTGATATTTTTGAGCATGTTATGCATGAGAAAGTTGATGTTGAGCTTTATGAAGAAGTGTACACTGATATAATTGAACATTTTTGTTCAAAATTGGATGACAAGGAATCAAATCTGCTAGAGGAGTTTGGAACTCATGCATAAATTCAATAGCAGGTTCACAAGTTTGAACAAGAAATTTCTCATGAGCCTAATTTGCAATGTCTTATATGGTTTGATGAGCTTCCTTTCTACTATACAACAGAGCTTAAAGCTGATTTATCAGCTGAAAGTTTGTTTAAGGAAGCTACTTCACTATTTGAATACTTTCCTACCTTCATTGAAGAAGAAAAAGCCTATTTTGGAGTACATCTCTTTGAGTGATAATGTGGATTGTAAGGTTAAACAAGCTGACTTTAAGAGCCTTCCAAGAGCTTATAGCTTTGATAAGTTATTAGCTACCTTGGTGGAAGGTGATTGTTCATTAACCATGGAGGAAGAATCAATATGGAAAATCACTATGTAAGGTGAAGCCATGAGGTAGGACAACCATGAAAAGTAGGAAGGAAGAGAAGCAACCAGCAAGGGCAGTTCAAAATTTGTCATTTCAAGAGGCTTCCCCATTATATATTTAGCTAGTTTGGAGGCCACTAAAGTACCAGAGGTCATGCTTGCACCCAAGTATGAGGATGCAATTGAAGAAGAAGGAAAATTTGGAGTTGCAGTTGAAGGTGATCGAATTCAGCTCACCTGTCCAGTTCAGGACAACAATAGGCATGATTGAGATCAAGGTGTTAGTGAGTTTCTTTGCATCTTTCATGAAACATTGCAACAGTCTTTTGAATATCTACATGTGTTTCATGTTCTTTCTGCAATGCATAATCATGTAATGCATCAGTTGCTGACTAAAAAGGGGTGTTATTTTGCAAAGCTTGTGAATGGTTTTGTTTGACTAGCTTCTTTGCTAGTTAGAGTAGATTAGTGTAGTTTCATTTCAGATGATTTTTCAGTTTTCCCTAAGTGCTATTTTGCATAGTTAGGTGGTAGTTTTCATTTTGCAGTATTGGGTTTTCAATAAGTTTTCAAAGTGTCTCTTCCTAATTTAGTGAGTTACAACAATATTCAATGTTGTTTCCAAGTGGTGTGTTGGCACCTTCAAATTTTCAAATTTGACGTGCCCATATTGAGAAATTTTCCTTTGCACACTCAAAAGTGCACCTACAAAATCTGCCCAAGTGACCTATTTTGGAGGGTCACAATTTGAAGCCTGTTGATTTTCATGCCAAATGGATTGTTGCTCTCCATTATCCTTACATTCATGTACTCCCCTATATTATTTCAAAGTCTCATGATTAGATTTGCTATTTTTTCGATATCAAAAGCAGATGCAGTTTGTTTAGTTTTTACACCTGCATTTATGACAATGTTTCAAAGTGGTCATCATTGACCCCTAATATCTCGTGAAGAATAATGACTGAATAAAATCCCTTTTGCATACATACTTAGTGTACCTAAATGAGCTTATGTTTCCAGTGGCAGTCCCCTAGAATTTTTTTTGATATTTTTTCAAAGTAGTGACTTTGAGAGCCCTGATTGGTTCTAAACAGGCGCAGTTGCAGAAATGACCGATTGAGCAACTTTGACATTGAATAAATTTTGCCTGGAGATCCCTTTTTCCAAGCCATCTTTTGCACTACATTCTTGGGTCAAGTGTCTACATGCCTACTCAGTTTCAGGCTCATAGGATAAGTTCTAATGGGTTATTTAATCATTTTCTAATCATGACAAGGCCAAAAATGGTGTCCAGAAAAATTTCAAATTTTCAAAACTAAGGACAACCCATTTCTTGTTTTGGTCTGAAACTTGTACAAATCCATTTTCATCAAGATCAGAGGTCATTTGATACATTATTTTAATGTATTTCAGGTGTGGCGAACATGTCCTAGGTGCCAGTTTACAAAGGAGGTACCTAATTTTTTATGTTTGAGAAAAATTTGAGGAGATGAATTTTCTCTAAATAATTGATTATGGTCGTACACAAAAAGTCTCGGCTCTAGGGCTCACTATTTGTGCCTAGTGAAATTTCTCCGTTTGGGCCGTAGGCGTAATTAAAATTTGCCCATTTTCTAATGTTTTCAAATGTTAATATTTAAAATATTTTGAATATTTTAAGTATTGGGAAAATGCAAAAATTCATTTAGGGAAAACATAAAATACATTTAAAAAGTTTGGGAGGAAAAACAAGTTTAATTCTTGCTTGTGATTGGCTAAAAAGCAGCAATACGACTTCACAGCTTCACAAAGAACTCATCACCCATTGTTGGTTTCTAGTCTCTCTTCCATTTTGAATCAGTGATCAGTGATGGTGGTAGCTTCTTATCACCCATCGCGGATTGAAGTGTCTTCTTCCTCATCAAATTGGCGACAAGTGATCTCACCTTCATTTCATCACACATCTCTGTTTGACGAGAGATTTTGAATTTAAATTAATGATAAGCAATGGCTAATGTGTCCATCTCCCATTGCCAATTGGTGGCTCTTCTTTCCAAATCAATGAGCGATGGTCTCTTGATGGTTTTTATTTAATATACGTGAATAGTAAAAAGTACATTTACAAATGTTTTTGTGCAAACGAAAGTTTAATTTTTGTTTCTTATTAGTTGAAGCAAATTCTCACGGATGCACAACAACAATAATTTCATCTCCATCGCTCATCACTAGTTCTAAATAAAAATGGAGGAGGCAATTAGCGATGGTCAAGTTTGAGTGATGACTGCAGGAAAACAAAAAGGGAAAATACAAAAATATTTTCAAATGTTTTTATTAAAACAAGAATAATTTTTGTTTCTTATTGGTTGCAAAGAAAATTTTAAAAACTCATTCATTTCATGGAAATGGTAATATTGTTGGTCTCTGTTTTGGGTGGGAGAAGTGAAAGCACATCAGTGATGGTCTTTCCCCCTTCGATGATTTCATTTTGAGGCACGTGAGAAGTCTGAAGGGAAAAGTTTGATATTTTATATAGATTAAAGGGAAACTTCAACCATTCACATAGTGCATTCTTTGAAGTGGAAATTATTTGTAGAAAGCAAAAGGAGTTAAAATGTGAGATGGAAAAACATTTTTAACTGCCTAGGTGAATGGGTTTTGGCCCAAAGTTAATATTTTTCACTTGCACAGTGAAATAAAACCAGTGAGTTTTTATAGTAGGGTAAAATGTTTGCATGGTATTTTCAAGTCAAGGCAGGGAAAATGATGAAGAATAATGAGTCTTCCGAGAGGAGAATATTTTTCTGTTGTAGGGTAGTGGAGTGAGGAGCAAGAAAATAGAGAGAAAGTTGAAGATTCTTCAACAAGTAAAGGCAGTTGAAGATTAGCGAACCTAAATGTGCCAAGTGTCTTCTTTGGATGAACATTTAGGGTTTTTGTGTTTCATTAAATATTGTGTTTTTTCCTCATTCTGAGAGAGGTTGTTTTGTAATTTAACACAGAGAACACTGTAGTGTGAATACAAAGCATTTTAGAGTTAATTTTTAGGATATGAGTCTATCAATATTTATGTAATTTTGATTACAGCATTGGAAAAATAATGTTGAATGTTTCAAGTTTGAGACTATTTTACTCTCCTATGTACTGGTTTTACAGATTATGAATGATACAATCAAGGTTGTCTTATTTGTCTCTACCATTTTCAGATAGATGTGTGGCTCTATTCTTGTTTATTAATTTAAAGAATTAATGTAGGTGCTTGAATATGGTTGTAAGTTTGTATTGAATTGAGTGCTAGGATGCTAGTAAGAAGTAAATGTTAAGACATAATGCTGAAATGTTGTAATGCAACATTTCAGGGCTTCATATACTGTTAGGTGAAAATTGTTATCAGAGTATGTATGTGTTTGAGTTGACTCCTTTCGAAGGATGATGCACTAATCTAAGTGTCATATTCATGTTACATTTGTTGGTTAATGCAGCAGCTAATCATATTTTAAATCAAATTTACTTATCAGTCCCATTTTGTTTGTGTGTTGAGCTCATTTCAATGAATCACATCTCTCATGTTTAAATGAGACATTACTGTAGAGGTCAACCAATCCTTTAGAGTACTGTGTTTGTTAAGCATATAAATGAGATTAATCTGTTCACTATGTGTTTGATACTTTGGCACACAAGTATCTGAAAGCACATTGTTGGGATCACCCTCCCAAGTTTAACAGAGCCTGAAGTGCATGGGAGAAAGGGGTATTTTATTCACTCTCCCATTCATTGGCCATATCAACCCGTTGAGTCTGAATATGAGAGAGTGGCTACTCTTTAGGTCTCATTGCATCTGTTGATTTGGGAATAAACATGGTGTCATCCTTTAGATGACCTTGTGCCCAATGGATAAGCTATAGGCAACTAGTCGAGATGTTTTGCAGGAAAACATATAGTAGATGTCACAAAAAATGTTACCTGATTTTTAGCTTTCAGTTGAAATCAGGTAGCTTAGTGTTTATTCTTTTTGTGTTTCTGTTTAAAATTTTTAAAAGATAAACCATAGTCTGCTAAGTCATCAATATGCATGAAAGAGATCATCAAAAACTATATTGCATTTTATTCCATGTTGCAATTACAGACAAATGAGAAAGAGAACTATATGAATTGAAAATGTCCCTCACAAGACAAGGGACTAGCTATCCTAATGCTAGTAAAGAAGAAATCATACACATATGGATACAAAATGAAAATTGCATATAACATGAAAAGGGACCCATCATTTCCTGGTGGAATGATGAATCCCATTGACTTGGCTTTGCATCATCTCTGCTACTCTACTGTTCTATTTCCATTTGACTCCCTCCTCGCTACTCCTAGGTTTCCTCCATTGGATTAAAATAGTTTTGTTAGAGCAATAAAAGATCCCTCATCAAAATTATATGCAAAAAACCCATAAACGTGTGATCAAATGTCTACAAGCATTAAAATAGCAGCATACCATAAGTGTCCCTAAAAACAAGAAAGGAGTGATCAAACACACCTATGATATATATTTTATTTATCTAACTGTTTGTTCCTTGTGCAGATTTAGGACAAGTCCTGTTACTATTTTGATTCAGCTAATTACAACATGTGGGGTAAATGTGGCTCCCATAAGAGTAGAGCTCAGCATTTCGCCCTCTGATGTTTTAAGAGGGATAGGAAATTGAGCAACTTGATCAAAGATATACATGATATTAATGCATTAAATCAACATGGAATCGCACCAGTTGTTCAACTTTAATTATAAGATTCAAAGGATGCAATGTATAATTGGAGTTGTCAAGAGTTTATACTTCATGTCTTCATAATGAATCGGTCATATGGCTGCCATCATGTCAAAAGGAAGGTACATTTTTCTGGACATGTCTTTCAATCATCTTAAGTGGATCCATGATCCATTTTATAAAAGGAGTAAGTGATTTTAGAAATGCATCAAGTTCAATTATGCATCTCTTAAATATTGAAGGGGAATTTCAAGGCATGCCTGAAGCCATCATGAAGCATATGAGGAAGTGAGAAGGAACAATCCAAGGTACTATCAAGTCCCTCTCACCTTAACCCTATTGGATAGCCACACATCACATAGGATGGTGAGCTTTCAGGTCACCAACATAGGTGGCATGTCTCTGCCCACTAGGATCAAAGTGAGGAGATAGTATTTATGTGTTGCACATGATCAAAAGATAAGAAATTTTTGTGGAAACCAGGTAGAAAACTTATGGGGCAACAAGCAGCTATAGTGGAAACAATGAATATTGGGGCAGTCCTATAGGACAATAACAAATCATGATACATCTCATAGAGGGAAAACAATAGTGAAAAGATCTCAATAGTTGGAAGCAAGAAGCAGTTCACCATGCATTCACAATTAGGATAGTTGTTTTTATGGTAGTTGTTTTGAAAGGGCTTGCATAATAATTAAGGTTATTGTGATAGTCTTGGATAATTGATGACATATGCAGAAGAGAGCAATGTCCAGTAGAAAGGGGCAGTACCATCATCTTAGGTACCATTGTCACAAGACAATAAATGAAAACCCTTATGTTTGTATACATAGAGGCCCTAAATCATGCTTTGAGTAAGGTGCATTCATGATACCTTTTGGTGAAAACAAGAAAGGAGGATACTTCAATGAAGATGGACAATGCATTTCATTATCAAGAACTTACAGTGACTGAGGGTTTGATGCATGCATACAGACTTGGAAGACTATGGAGTAGAAACCACCTAGCATCCTCAAAGTTAGAATGGCTATGATTAAGACAAAGAAGTCAATCACCTTTAGGACTGTTCTAATGTTTGCAAGTGATCACATGGAGTCACGATAAAAAAAAGGGGCAACAATGCTGGCAGAGGAAACAAAACAATAAAATGGAGGTGTTAATGATGCGTGACTGAACATTTTTAGTGGTATGCAAAAATGAAGAGGACTGTGATCAAGACATTTAAGTGTCATTTAAAAATGACAGTCATGTTAAAAGAAAATAGAGCAACAAGTTCATTGATGATGAATAAAGATAGAGCCTCAAGTTTCTAATGAAGGTCAAATGTAGGACAGAGTTAGTCAATAACCCTATTATAGCCAAGAGAGCTTAAAAGAAGAGTGATAGTGGACAGTCATTTTTTAGAAAGCACATGTTGAAGGAGGTTGTGTGTTAAACCCTTGGCCAATTCTATTAGGACAGTAAGTATGCATAATCTCCCAAGGATGAAGATAAAGTCATTCAAAGAACCTGGTGACAAGAGCAATTCCTATGATAAGTTCCATGAAAAGGACAGTCTATATAAAGTCTTCAAATCAGTGACAATAGGCCCAAAAGTTCTCACACAATGATGAAAGGACAATCAATCTTCACAAAGAAAGATTCATGAGTGGGTGAGACAAAAGGTTTATGACAGTGATAGTAAGACAGTGGACAACTTGTTATAAAATTGTGGTGATATTGGTGAATTATGAAGGCTACAAGTTTGCTATAATGCTAGTCATAGACAAGAAAAGGCAATGATTTTGAAGACAATATAGAGAAGTATTAGAAGTATCACAAACATAAAGGATAGCCCATCCATAACAAGGTTGTCACACAACAATGACAACCCTAGTGACATCCACAAAGGACAACAACCATATGCAGGTTATAGGACAGTCATGGCATACATGACACTAACAAGGACATTAAATGTTAGCAATGACAGTATGATTGTCATGTGAGGCACAACCATTCCATGGCTATAATGAGGCTGAAAATAAAAGAAGTGTATAATAAGAAATTATTGAATATTAAAAGTGGGAAAAGGGGAATCAAAAGAGCATTAACATAATATTATGAATAGTTTCAAGACAACCAAAGAAGTGCCAATTTCAAATAAAGTCAAAGCTATGTATGGCAGTGACATAGGATTCAAGTAAGTCATTATTTATCAAAATTTGAGTCAACAAAACATGGATCACCATCAAAGATCCAAGAAGGCATAATGTCGAAGGTGTCCTAGAGGCTAATGATAACAAACTATGCAACAATTATGTCAAATGATAGCCTTCTATAATGTATAGTGCCTATAGGTTGGAGTGATAGTGAAGATTTTATGCTATTCATGAGCTTTGAGAAAGGGCAAGTTTTATTCTTCAAAAACACAAAACCCATCTAGGTTGTTTAAAAATCTGCAAATAGAGGAGTTTTGATGGAGAACATTCTACATAAAATGTCATTTAAAAAAATCCAGGCTTTCTTTTTTCATGGCCACGGCCAACAAGTATGGCTTACCTTCAAACAATAGAAAACCCACTTGGGATTTTCACAAAAAATGCAAATACAGAGTACAAGGAATGGTTTCTTTTTCCAAACAAAGACCCCACCTGGGTCTGTTTCAAAATAATAAATATAGAGAAATCAAAGGAGAATTGCATGGGATTTTCTATTTTTTAGAAAAAACACACAAATCAAAACCCATTTCATTCCTTTTGGAGGTCGTGGCTAAGAGAAATCTATTCTTCATGAAATGAGGAAACCCACTTGGGGCTTTTTACAGAAATTACAAGTTTTCTTCAACACAGAGAAATCCACTTGGGGTTAAGCAAAAGATTGCAAACATGTAAAATGGAATTCAAAACTCAACCATGGCCAAAAGAACAATTCTTTTACAAAAAAGCAACGAAACCCAGTTGGGTTTGTGGTGGAAATGTAGATTCAAAGACAAAAGCAAGAAAAACCCTATTTCATTCTCATGGCCACGACTAAAAAAACATGAATTTCTTCATGAAACAATGAAAAATGTTGGGGTTTCTTCATATAAATGCAAATGCTGAAGAAAAAAAAAATTTCCTTGCTTTATTATCAGATGAGAGCTCAAAACGAGTTATTTTTTTGCTGGGAAATGAGAATGGAGTGGGTTGACAAAGATTACCTAAGATTTATTGCATTTTTCCTTCTTTATTACAAGTTTTTAGTCATAAGAAATGGCCCTTCATTTGAGCTTCATAGCTTCTCATGGTGGCTGAAAGTAGTATGAACAACAACAAAAGAGAAGAGTGGAACAAAGTGATTAGAAATATGTCTACATCCGTGGCCTTAGCTCACAAAATGGCCTACAAAAAAGAGAAAAAAGCACATATTTTTTGTTGCAAAAATCTATTACCTATCATTTTCTATGATTTTAGTCAAGTTTGGCCCAAGAAACCAGTCAAAATCACCATTTTTTGTGCAAGCTTCAAACCCTCATGGCAACTATAGCTTCTTCCAGAAGCTCAATAAAAAATGAAATGATTTTTCCACATTTTCCCCATTTTTGTGTTTAGGGTTTGAACCCTATGTTTGGTGGTCGATGGGATTTTTTCGATTTAAAAAAAAATTGAAACACATTAAAATGTGGCTGGGGCCGAATGGTAGACTTAGGCAATTTTTTGCCTTATGCTTTTGAAAACTCTTTACCTTGTTTCAAAATTGCTAATTCCTTCAAAATGAAACATGTGAAATGTGCCAAGTGTGAGTTATGCCTTTGACCTTTGAAACATGTAAGGTCATATGATGCCTTGAAAACTTTGTTAATGTGCCTTCCAAGATGTGTGGAGTCCCCGATGCCCACATAGGACGAAATTTTGGGCCTTTGTTTTTCCTTTTAAAGTAAGAGGATTTTGACCAAGTGTGTGTCCTTGAAGTGCAGAATGAAGGTAAGTGAAAATGATCAAGTGCCTTGGGAGTTTTTTGACTTTGCTTAATGCTTTTGGAAGCATTTGGAGGTAGCATTATATTTTGCATTTTTATTTCAAAGTATAAAAATATAATTTAAGTGATTTGCAAATCACTTTTATTTTATGCCATTTTTGATGCAAATGTAATGTAATTTACAGAGGTTGTGGGGCCCTTTTGCATTTTTATTTAAAATGTAAAATAACTTGATTAAGTGGTGTATTATGAATCACATAATCAAGTTATTATTTTGAATGCATTTTTGAGTCTCATGTTTTCAAAACACACATATTGCATGGGTCAAGGTTGGGAGACAAAATGATGACTTGCAAAAATGAGAAGAGTGTGTGAGTGGTGCATTTGACTGTTTTGGAGAGAAATGTGTATTTTTGGAGGCTATTTTTTCACACTTTTGGCATGACTATGGTCTTGGCTTGACCTTGGACCATTTTGAGGAATTTTTGGAGTGATTTTAGAAGGTTCTCTTTTGGCCTCATTACTGCATCTGACTAGAACCTTCTAGATGGACATGTGTGAGGGTATTTATGGGTTTTTCTTAAGTAACTTCATTTTTTATTTTTGGAGAGAGTTCTTTCTTTCTAGTAGAGTGATAGCTTTGGTTTTTTTGAGTTATTGTTCAACATGGAGCAGTATTGTAACTCAGATGGACTTGTTATACAGTGAGTAACTTTGAATCAATAAAATAGATAATTTTACCTTCTCATTTCATGTTTCATAGTATGTTGTTAGTGATTGATCAATTTGTTTTGTGAAAATTATCTTTCCTTGCAAACTCGTCTCATGTTTAGGCATCTATTTAGCAGAAAATGCATAGTAACAGGTTATAAGTTGTGTTAGTCAACAAAGTTGTTAGTTGTGAGACCTTTTGTTTTCCTTCTAAAAGCCTATTTAGAAACCTCCTTATACATTATTTATGTGAAATGCATGTGAAAATGAGTTGTGTAAATAGAGTTTTATGATATTTTTTTGAATGTGATGGGTTGTTATCAGGTCTTAGTTGGTTTTTGTTTTATCACCTTAGGTAGTTTTTAGTTAATGTTCATGTTTTATGCATTTCTTACCCTTTTCTTCAGAAATCAATAGTTAGGTGGCATCAAAAGGGGAGCCAACCCATAATCTGGAGCTTTCTTTCAAATAGGACACCCACAACCTGAAAGCAGTCCCATGTTACATCCAAACCTACTAAGTTTTCTTTCATAGCTTGGCATTAGGGATGCAGATTTGGATCAATAACAAGGCCATCATCTCAAAGTCTCCAATATTCAAAAGGATGTTTATAAATATGAGGAGGATCTTGATATCATAATCCTATTGTGTTTTGTTTTGTTGGTTTTTGTTCAAGAAGTAGGTGAATGTTATGCTCATGTGTTGTGTCCCAAGCTTGTTTACTTAGGATAGTAAAGCCTTTTCCATATGTTTCTTCAAGATTGATTGGTGTGTTTGTGACTTTGTGATCATAAAATGGTTGAGGATGTACTTGTTTAGAGGAACTAGGTCCATTAGATGGAGTGACCTTAGGTCCTTCATTGATTTTAGGCTGTAAGTATCCAAAGTGATCAGGAGGTGCAACAGTAGGAAGATTTTGTGGTTTTATGGATGGGTAAAAGGTTGCATTGGCTTCAATGTTTTCAAGGAATTTGTTTAAGAAATTTCTCATGCTATCATCATCTTCTCCAATGATGTCAATATTACGAGGATAATCATGAGGAGTTGAAGGAGCATGTGGAAGCTCAAGGTCATTAGGATCACAACCAAAGGCACAATTGGACATGTCTACTAAGGATTTCAATGAATTCCAAAACTTGTTAAAAGAAAATGCCATGATGACAATGTATGAAAGGAAAATAAGATGCAAGAAATAGTAGAAAATAGAGAATCTTAAAAGTAAAATAGAAAGCACCTACAAAAATCTGAAATGCAGGAAATACCCAGAAAATGCTTGAAAATGCAATATAAAATACATGTTCAGGTGGACTGATTCACCTAGGGTGGCGAATGAGTCCAGTTATGAATTTTTTTTGTGTTTTTTAGAAAATTTAAAGTGAATTCAATGCTTTTCAGATGCCAATTAAGAATGCACATGTAGCTTTTCAGTTTTTCAATGATATGATATGCAAAAATGAAGTATAATGAGTCTTTCACTAATGCAATTTGAGAAACCCTAGGATGCAAAAACAAAACAATAACCTAATTGAACATTGATGCAAATGAAGTCTAGGATACAAAATGATCTTTAAATAAGAAAGATAAAGTTATCAATATGCAAGTTCACCAAAATGAACCATATATTTTTGGGCATGAGGTTTATAGGCTACTCTTGCACTCTTAGGATGTTTCACCTAAAAGTATAGAGATAAAATTCACTCAAATTCAGAAATTTATGTTGTTATTAAGGCTAAATGAGATGATCTAAATGCAACTAAGTAATTTAATTGACTGATTATAAATGCAAAACCTAAGAGATATGGAATGTTTGAAAACACAATGTGATATGCAAGCATGAACTAAAACATAAATGAATGCAAAACATAATTGAAAAGCGCTGAATAGAGTGCACTTGGGAATATGGTGAAGAATCTGGAGTGTTCTGAATGTTGACAGAAATCAGTGAAATTCACTAGTGGGACTCATTCGCCACTGATGGCTAATCAGTCTTGCTTCTAATGAAAACTTCTAGAAATAGGTTTCTGATTGTCGGGATCCAAAATCTAACAAAATCTAATTTTCCAACCTTAAGGTGGGACTCATTCACCATTTATGGAAAATCAGTCCTCTCCCAAAATTTTATGAAATCAGGGAACAATTTTGTAGTACCAGATTTGGACTTGTCTTCTTGTCAGGTTGACGGAGTCAAATCTGCAGAAAACAGGTTGTAGGTTGTCTCCAAGCTTGAAATAGGGTTGATTTGAGTTGAAAAACTTTGTTGACTTCTTTTCCACTTTTCAAAACCTAATCGCTTGATAAATTTGCATATAAAATCCTGTAAAAACACATGCAAAAGGGGAAAAATGGTTAAGGGTTAGGTTATAGGGATTTGCGTTGGTCAAATCCCAGTTCGGTAATCAAACCCTTAATGAAGAAATGGAATGAAATGAACAAGGAAAGATGAATAAAAAACATGCAAATGTCCTAAACTCACCACAACCTTATTGAAGAAATATGAAGATATGTCAATGGTTGCTCCAAAATGCTTTATTAATGCTTGATTGAATGATGCAAAGTGCTTGAATGGATGATTGAATGCTTGGATGAATTAGTGAATGAGTGGGGGTTAAAATGGATGTAAAAACACTTATTTATACTCTCTTGTGCCTTAGTAACCCAATGATACCTTATCACAGGCTAACATAAGGTAATTTTGAATAAAAACCCAAAAGAAAATTTGAAATATTTTGAATTTGGAGCCAAGAGGGAATCATTCGCCACCCATGGCGAATGCGTCCCAATCTAGGCTTGTAAGTGGCTATCGGAAATTAAGTTGCATTTAATGTTGTTTTTCAGGTTTGAACTCAAAAATACACTTAATTAAGCCTTATGAGTTTATAAAGGGGTCAAATAAAGCATAAGAAAGGTGTAAATAGTGAAATTAAGCCTAGAAAAGCATGAAATCTTGTTACAAGACTGTACAATACTTCAAAATAGGACTTGATAAGTGATGAAAATGTGATTTTTAGGTGAATTGTAATGAATAGATTCTAGAAAAGTGTAGAAATGTTTTACAACACTTCACAAAACCTTCACAAGACATCATAATTTGAATTTTGAAGACCTAATGTGAATGTTTAAGTCACATTGCAACATTAAATCAGATAAAAATGGACCAAGCATCATGAAAGAAATACCTAAAAGAAAATGAAAATGTCTGTGAGCCATTTTTCTATGGTAAAATTTTCAAAAATACAGTTAAGTAAGGCCTATAAGTGTAAAATGGGGCCAATTAAAGCATAAGAAAGGGTTAAATTTTTTATGACAAGCCTAGAAAAGAAAGAAATTTTGTTACAACACTTTACAACACTTTGAAATATGGCTTGGTAAGTGATAAAAATAGGTTGTTTAAGTGAAATATATTAACAAGACCATAGAAAAGTGTTGAAGTGTGTTACAACTCTTTACAACACTTAAGTAAGGCACCACTTGAATTCTTTTAGTTGACTAGGACCCAAGACCTAATGTGAATGTGTTATCCACATTACAACATTAAATCAAGGCACAATTAAGCCAAAGTCACAAGGAGGACCCAAACAAGACATAAAAAGTAGAAGGGTTACTTTTTCGGTGTCCACATTTAGCTCCCACTTTAGTGAGAGGATGAACCTGCTTCAAAGTCTTACTAAAATAGACCAACACACAATCAATCTTGTGAAGCAATGCTAGCAAGATGGGACAATGATGATCAAGAGAGGTGATGAGGCCCCCAGTATCAAGATCTCATGATAAACCAACCTAAGCACAAAGGGAATATGCATGATATCAAGAATAATGATAAGGAAAAAGCACCCAATGCCAAATATGAAAGAGAGACAAGGGAAAAAGAAAGAATGAATTAGATCAAGCTTCAAATATTTTTCTAGCATGATGTAGATCAAATCTAGGCTGTTTGTTTGAAAAATGCATACTCACTCTGAGGCAACGAAACTCATGGTTGTCTGCTAGGTGAGAAGGCTTGAAAGGTGAGAAACATAAACTCATGGCTAGTATGCACTCACACACACATAGGTGGCTATGGGGAAATTCATGCCTTAGTATGGGCTCCTTACTCAACCATACCAAAGTTATACCTCCTGATAGCTTTAATAAGGCGCCATAAAGGAAAATGACTTTTTGAGCTTCATGAGACAAGACAAAATTCGTATGCTTGGAGTTCATGAACAAACGTGATGGCTCCATAGGCATGCAAGTTGTGTTATGCAAGGTGGCCATATAACAAATGAAAAATGAAAAGGATGTTCAAAGAAGTCTTGCTTATTTCATGTGAGGTCTTTAACTTAGGGAACATTTTGTCTAATGTCTCCAAGAGAGGACCAATTGAAGAATAGAAAATTCACAAGATAGGGGATGCAGTGCATCACATCAGGCCACCAAGAGGAATATAATATGCTAAGATAGATCATTCTCGTGAAGGACATCACACCCAATTTCATCCACAAAGTGACAAAATGCATCGTATGGAGTGAGAAGGTTGCACTAACAACCAAGAAAATTAAAAATGAAAAATGATAATGCCAATGTATGCCCCCACTTTAAAGGAATTGCTACACACTGTACTGTGAGAAATTATTTTAAAGTAGAAAATGAAAAATGCCAACAAGAAAGAAGACATGAGAGCCAACCTGGAAATCCTGATGCCAAGTCATATGTTTCCAATTAAGGTTATGTCATGTGAAGGAAAGGAAAAAGAAAAGAAATGGGTTGCCCCCAAAATGAAAACACCAAACACATAAGGGATCTATGGATTTTGGGTCAGTATGTTCTTTGTTGCAATGCTTGTTAGAGAGTGTGGAATTGTCATCATTCCCCAAATACATAGAACTTGAAGAATGACACAAATAGAGTGAAAACAAAGAAAAATATTTTAGATCAACATGGAAGAGACATAGGGTTCCTCGACGCCTTGCATCATCCCCAAAAGGAAAACACAAGACAAATGAAAAAGAAAAAGGAAAAAGAAAAAGGAAAACTTTTGCATTAACATGAAGAAGACATGAATGTCTCAATGTCAACATGTCAACATCTCAATGCCTTGCATCACAAGAAAAATCAATGACATGAATGTCTCAATGCCTTGCATCATTCCCAAAAGGAAAACATGAGAAAAGGATACAAGAAAAAAAAGGCGAAAGAAATGCATGACATAGAGAAGAATGAAGGTAGAAATAGAGGAATGTCACAAAGAGGGAGAACATCAAACAAAACATCACAGGGGATCACATTATATACATGCAAAGACATAAAATTAAAGAAAGAAAATAAAAGTGTAAAAGACTAGTAAGGAAAATGCAAGTCAACCATCTAGCAAGTCATCTACCTCCAAGTCATGTTCATTATATGCTGAGGGTGAGCAACTGGCCAAAGGGACAAGGGAAAGTTTTGAACTAGGAGAAGTACCAGGTTCATTACTCGGTATAGGAGATTTGTCGTTTAAGCTCATTCAAGAGGATAACAATGTATTCAAGTCATTATGCACCTCTTTGTTGATTTTAGCGATCTCATCATCGTCATCCAAATTAATCACAATAGGAGGACGAATGATAATGTCGAATGAAGAGTGTAACTCTTGTTGTGATTGTTATATTGGATCAATTTATTTTGGTTACGGAGGAGGGTCATCATGCATTGCTTCATTCAAGTTTGGATTTTTATTTTCTATACTTAACTCATCATGTAACTTGTGAGCAAGGGCACGACGTCTACATCTACGCTCTATAGCTCCTTTTTTCTTTTAGTTTTGTTGTCAAGTTGTGTTTGTGATGGAGTGGGTTGATCAATCATAGGTTTATTTTCTTCCCGAAGGGGAGGAATAGAAGGAACCATAGGAGGTTGGTCATCCACCTTCTCCTTTTCCTTGTAAACTTATTTAATTCTAGGAGGCATGACAGAGTTTATTTCATTATCTCTTGGTCTCTTGGATGATGTAGGGGAATTTTTTGGTGTTGGCGATGTAGGGGAAGTTTTTGGTGTTGTTTGGTTCTTGTTTAGGTTGAAGCATGGTTTCGTCTATGATGGGAGTGTTAGAGGTAGATGGGGACATGTGTCAGAGAGACAATTCTATTCTTTTCTTTTCTTTTAAACTTTTGTAAGCTATGAAAAAGAAGTCCTATTGTGGTGTTATAGGTTCCATGGGCTCAGGAAAAAATGATTCCAAGGAAAAGTTTCCTTTGGAAGACAAGAGGTTAAAGCCGCTATGGTGGACAATAAATATTTCACTGTCAAATGGAAAATTTAAGCATTTATGTATAACCAAAGGGACAAATTTCATCGAGAAAAGCCACAGATGGCCTAGCCTCAAATGAAATTGGTCCGACTACATGAGATGATGGAGAATGTGACATCTAATTTTTTTGGTCCTATTTGTAGTGGAAGGGTGATCGATCCAATCGTAGGGCAAGTAAAACCATTATGTGCCTTGATCCATGCTATCATTTTATCATAGTCATCTCGATAAAGCTCATGTAATAATAAAAATTCGTTGGTGATCACATTCTCTCCATAGACAAGATCTATTAATATCCCATTAGTGGGCTTGTCATAGATACAGTCAGCTATGTAGAGAGGAACATCGGGTAGGTGTTTAATTATGTCCTTAGAGGAGAAAGCAATATCAATAGATTTCTTAGGTTGGACCTTATGAGGGATAACATCTATTGAACCTACCATTTCATCCATAGGATTAACATGGGTAACATGTGGGATAGGATCAAGATGTTCATCATCTGTACCAACATTCATCACATCATTCTTTGTAGTTTCACTAGCTTTGATGAATGAAATATTATGTTTGGGCATTGGATTAGTAAAATTTTGCATGTTTTGATTTAGAGAGGCAATAGAATTATTACCTTGATCATTAACACCTCCAATGGATAGACGGTCAGAGTCAATGAGGTCTTGCACAAGATGTTGAAGATGCTTACAATGTTCTGTGTCATGTCTATTTTTTCGATGATAGTGGCAATAAGCATTTGATTTAAAGCTCAGGGGTAAAGGATTAGTAGGTTTGGGTGCTTTGACAATAGGAAAGGTAATCATTTATTGTTGTAAAATTTGGGTCATTGTGCTATGAAGGGTGTCAGGTATTAAAGGTGTGAATTGTCTTTTTGGATCTCCATTACTAGAGGGCACTACAGTTTTAATAGCTGCTATTTGGTTATTTGAATTTTGAGGTGTAGGTTGAGGAGGATTGAATTGAAGGGAATTTTTTTGGTTGGTAGGCTCATATTTCTCAGTTCAACTAGAAGTGGACTGTGTATCTCGACTACTAACTGAATTGTGATAATCACAAAGGGTAGTACATAAGTGCATGGAGTGAAATTTCATTATAGTGAGTTTGTCCTGAAGTTTAATTTTCAAGTTTTCTACAAACATATTTTGAAGGTGTGGGTCAGGAATCTTGACATCAATTTGGGAATAAAGCAATTGCTAGCATGAGATAAAATTAGTTACCTTTTCTTCCTCATTTTTCTTGCATCTCATCAAATCAGCCAAGGTCTTCTTGGGAGTCATATGCACTTGGAAATGATTTATAAACACATCAACAAATTAATTAAATGAATGAATTGAATTGTTCGGTAAAGATGAAAAAATTCCAAGGCAGTATCTTTTAAAGTCCTAGGGAACAGTTTTGCTAACAATTTATCATCAAGGACAAAATCACTACATAAGGTGGTATAGGAATTAACATGGTTAGAAGGATCTCCCTTCCCTCCATATTTATCAAATATAGGCATCTCTACTCCTTGTGGCATCATTGTTCACAATATTTCCAAAGACAATGGGCTGCTTCAAACATAATATGTGGGTGGGCCATTCTGATTTTGGTTTATGGTGAAGATTTGTTTTTGCATGGATGAAATAGTTTGGAAAAGTTGTGTTATGAGAGGATCAATAGAAGTGGTATGAGGTGGAAGTGAAAGTGGTGATGGGATAAATGTACTAGGAGAGCAAGTGAATGGAATGCTTATAGGTGGTTGTGTCATAGAAAAAAGTACCCTTTGCTTGACATGGGATTAATTCATGATAAAATGGACTTAATGAGTCCTTAATCTAGTGTTGTGAGGCATTTTATGCATCCACACTAGGTCTTGGGCCTTTGTAAATTAAAAAAAATGCTTTTAATAATGTCTTGTAAAGGTGTTGTAAAGTCTTGTAAAGTACTTTCACACTTTTCTAGACTTATTTAACCTATTTCTCCCTAATTCAACATTATAAAATATGTTTAATAACATTATTACATCAATCTAGAAGACTCTTAATGTAAACTTAATGATAAACTAGTGTTGTAATGTGTCTTGCACATTCACATTGGTTTTTGTGCCCTTCTAGGCTATGTGGACATCATTTTAGTGTTGTAAAGTGTATTTAATTACACTTTCACATTGAACTATGTGTCCCAAGCCCTATTTGACATTCACATCATCATTAATAGGTCCCTATGACCCCATATTGTGCATCCTAAGGCATAATTTGATCAAATAAATGACATAGTCATCATATAAGCCTAATTTTCTCATTTCTCAGCATTCTAGCTAGCAAAAATGACCCATGTGGGACCCATTCAACATTAGTGGTGAATGAGTCCCATTTTGAGTCATTTTTAGGGTTTGAGCAGGAAAAATTAGGTTTTAAGTTTAATTTTTCTCCATGTCGGCCTTAGGGATCCAATTAACAAGAAAATAAGGTGAATTTCCATTAAAAGCACCTCTTAACTTATTTTTACATCCATTAACTTAATTCACATGTTCATCCACCAATCTTCCATCTCAAGTCAAGCAACTTAGGGTTTTGTCATTGCAAGTCATTAAGAAAGCTTTTAAGGACATTCAAGGGTAGATCTTACATGTGATGCTATAGACTTCCAAGATCAACATCATGGCAAGGTAATCTATTCCATTATTGCATGTCTCATTACTTTCTTTCATCATTTTGGTTTAATTACCTAAATAGGGTTTGACCAAGGCAAACCCCCATGCCCTAACAATCAACATCTCTTCTTTTCTTCTTATGTGCTTGCATATTTAGAAATCTTGGAAGCTTAGGAATCATTGAAGATTGCATTTCAAAGCATTCAAGTCATCCCTTCATAATTCAAGTCAAAAAATCAACAAAAAGTCACTTTTAGACCCGTAAATCAGAGTTTCAGAAGCGGAAACTTATAGGGCATCAAAGTGTAGACTGGAAGCTTCAAAATCCATTTTTGAAAAATTACAAATTCAAAAATGGACTCGTTCACCATGGGTGGCAAATGAGTCCCACCATAGGGTCAATTTTGAGTTTTCTACATTTTTGAGTACCCTTTCGTCAGAAACGGGTTCCAACATAGTTTACCAGAACTGGAACTGATTCGCCCAGAATGGTGAATGAGTCCCACTAGGCCTAAATTTTAACATCAACAACATTTCAAAAGAAATTTTCAGTCCTCATCAAGATTCTAGTTGCACACTTTCAGTCTAATTCATTTCTGTTGTATTTTTCCATTCATTTGTAGGTGATTTTGCAATACACAATTTTTTTTCAAACAAGTCATATTTCTTAGATTTTTCATGTTTAACCAATCAATTAGTTCATATAACTGCCTTTAGATCATCTCATTTAGCTTATATAACATCACACACATCCTAATTTGAGTGAATCATAAGCATTTTTTTCCCTGTCTCTCTCCTTTTAGGTGGAAAACCCTAAGAGTGCAAGAGAAGTCCATAGGGTCCTAAAAATCTATGTTTCAGTGGTAATGTGGTAGAAGATAGAACATTCGATGCCACATAGGAACTAGAGATGCTAGCAGGAATACCAATGAAAGGAATCACATTACTAAATTTTTGCAGTGTTGTTGTGATTTGAGGAGTGGTATAGGTAGGCATTGATGCTATGGTTGAGGGAGGAGGAATTTGAGTTCCTCCTTGGTTGGAAATATTGTTTGGAGCACTAGATGTTGAAGGAAGATGTTTTCCAAAGATTTGAACTATTTTTTTCACAAGGTCAAGAACTTCATCACTTTCAATCATGCGGTGAATGTTTTCTATGGTACGAATTGTAGTAGTGGAAATGTTTTCAAGGCTAACTTGGTGTTGTAGGTGGACTAAGTCCTCATGAATTTAAATGATTTTCTCTTGTGGGATATTATCAGTTCTTGGTTCAACATGCATGCTACCTAAAGGAAAAGAGTTGCTAAGGCTATCATCCATGCCTAGTGCATTATTTTCAATACTAGGAGTGGAAGCTATAGATAACCCAAGATCCACAACGATTGTGTTATCACGAGATGGCATGAGTGTTGAACTTTTTCTCACTAAGGTATTAGCAATAGGACACCAAACACTCATGCAAATGATTTTAAATGTGGCATGGATGCGAATGTAATGTAAACTAACAAGAATGAAATGCTTAAAACTGATATTCTAGAAAGTAAAACTAAAATGCAAAAACAACAAACAAAAACTCATAAATTGAAGATTAAATGCCAAAAAATGCAGCGAAAAATGTGCAACTAGACTAAGTCACCCAGGGTGGCAAATGAGTCTAGGTAGTGATTTTTTTGAATTTTTTTTGAATTTTAGAATTGTTTTTTGTGCTTTTTATGTTTTCTGATATAGATATGATATGAAAATACAAAATTTTAGTAATTTTTAATGAAATGAAATGCAAGAATGCAAGCTATATGAACTTTTCACTAATGTAAATTTGGAAACCCTATAATGCTAATCAAACAATGCAAAATGCAATGCAATGTTAATGTAAGCTATTCCTAGGATGAAAATGCACTCTAAATAAAAAATATAATGTTCAAAAGTTAGGTTCACCAAAATTTGGACTATGGAAATGGAATGCACAACTTCCTTTATCCACACTAAAGAGGAGAATGAAGGAAGAGGGAACTGATTTCACAAAGTTAACACTCAAGAAAAAATCCTTGAGATTCCAATGCAAAGGAGATTGTCCTTAAGGCTAGAAATTGATTAAGAAGGTTGAATACAAATGAAAAACTAAGAAAATACAAAGTTTTTGAAAACATGACGTGATATGCAAAATGACCTAAAAATGCAAAAAAACTATAATAGAAAATTATGAAATTAAAGGTGTGTACCTACAAACTGGAAAGTGGAGAGGAGCTCTGGATACCTACAAAATTCACTATTGAAGCGAACTAGGACTCAGATGCCAAGCTGGGTGACTTAGTCCTATTTCAGAAAGATTTTGCCGAAATAGGTTTCAGATAACTGGGTATTCAAAACTACAAAATCTCTATTTTGGGCTTAGCATTGGTACTCATATGCCACTAATGGCGTATAAGTCCACTTCTAGATTTTGGGAAATTCAAAAGTGGAATCTGTAGCTCCCAGTCTACATTTTTACTCCTGATAGGCTTTTGGATTTGAAACTACAGAATTTGACTTGTAGGTGTTCTCCAAGCTTCTTTTAGGGCTTTGAAAACTTTGAATGACTTTGACAATTTGTTGATAATTTTTTCAACCTTTCTCTTTGAGAAATCTCCAAATTAGACCTGCAAAACACATGCAAAAAATAATTATTGATGACAAGCCTAGAAAAGCAAGAAATTTTGTTACAACACTTTATAACACTTTGAAATAAGGCTTGGTAAGTGATAAAAATAGGTTGTTTAGGTGAAATATATTAACAAGACCCTAGAAAAATGTGAAAGTGTGTTACAACATTTTACACACTTACGTAAGGTACCACTTGAATTCTTTTAGTTCACTAGGACCCAAGACCTAATGTGAATGTGTTATCTACATTACAACATTAAATCAAGGAACAATTAAGCCAAAGGCACAAGGATGACCCAAACGAGATAGAAAAAGTATAAGGGTTACTTTTTTGGTGTCCACAGGGATGGCACAAGGCATCTAGACATTTAAGTCTCTTCCATGTTGACCTGAAATATATATATTTTTTTCACTATCTTTGTCTCATTCTTCCTGTTCCATGAGTAATTGGGGAATGATGTCAGTTTTGACCTCTATAAATACATTGTAGTAAAGACATACTGACCCCAAATCCATGGATCCCTTATGTGATTTTTTTTGTGATTTCATTTTGGGGGAAACCCCTTTTCATGGCATAGCTTTATTTGGAAACATATGACTTGGAATAGGGATTTCCAAATAAACTCTCATGTCTTGTTTATTGTTAGCTTTTATCATTTTCTACTTTAAAGTAATTGCTCATAGTATGGTTTTTAGCAATTTCTTTAAAGTGGGGGCATACATTAGCATTATTCTTTTACATTTCATGTTTCATTGTATAGTCTTCTTACTTCATGTGATGTGTCTTTCTCTTTTTGGTGACATTCGGTGTGATGTACCTCAAGAGTGTGATCTCTCTTAGCATATTATATTTCTCTTAGTTCCTTGATGTGACACATTGCATCCCCTAAGTTGTAAATCTTCTATTCTTTGATTGGTCCTCTCTTGGAGACATTAGGCACAATGTTCCCTAAGTTAGGACCTTGCATGAACTAAGAAAAACTCCTTTGAACATACCTTACACTATTTCACATTTACAATATTTGGGTATGTGCAGGATCATCATGGAAAAAACAAGCCCTTCAGTGGCGAAAAATTTAGAAAAATCAAAGTTAGGCAACTTGATGTAAAAATTTGAATAAATTATCTATATTATTTAAAAAATATGTAAGAATAGAATCTATAGAAAATTGAATGTAGTTTCTAAACTACTAGGTTTATTTAAAAAAAAAATCTATTTGGTGAAAATTTGAAATTTCAATGCAATAGTACTTAAATTTTCTGGGAAAAGAAAAGAAGTAGGTGTCTATCTGACCACCCTACTCGCAATAAAATTATAATATTTGTTTATAATATTTTAGATATAAGTAGAGGACTCATGGGTAATTGCAGGATCATCATGAAAAAAAGAGGCCCTTAAGTGGCAAAAAATTTAGAAAAATCAGAGTTAGGCAACTTGACGTAAAAATTTGAATAAGTTATCTATATTATTTCAAAAAATATGTAAGAATAGAATCTGTAGCAAATTGAATGTAGTTTCTAAACTACTAGGTTTGTTTAAAAATAAAATCTATTTGGTGAAAATTTAAAATTTCAATGCAATGGTACTTAAATTTTAGGGAAAAAATAAGAAGTAGGTGTCTATCTAACCACCCTAACCACAATAAAATGATAATATTTTTATAAGATTTTAGATATAAGTAGAGGATTCATGCCCCGATGTGATGCATATTTTTTTGTAATTTTTTTCCAAGTAAATAATTAATTATGAATTTTTTATTACAACTTTTAAAAAATATAAAAACTCATATGTCTGACCACCTTAACTTGGTCAAAACTTCATGAAATTCAATTTTTAATTTTTTAATCGTATAGTATGTGAAGCATAGAATGTGATATTGTTTGAAAGCTATAGATGTTTTTCAATCAACCTATCAATCAGGACTTTAGTCATAATTTGAATAGAAAATGAATAATAATTACTTATTAAATTCAAAGTAAAGCATAATTTATATCGGTGGAAAGCTGAGAATCTCCTTTAAAAACCCTTTTCATTTCATCAATTTTGGGTTAAAAAATAGTCGTCAGCCACATACCCATCATATTGCCACTTTTGGCCCATCATGATCCTACACATACCCTCATGTCTTGATGTGATGCATATCTTTTTATAATTTTTTTCCAAGTAAATAATTAATTATAAATTTTTTATTACAACTTTTAAAAAATATAATAACTCGTATGTTTGACTACCTTATCTTGGTCAAAACTTCATGATTTTATTTTTTAATCCTATAGTATGTGAAGCATAGAATGTGATTCATGTTTCAGATTCAAAAAATATGATACCGTTTGAAAGCTATAAATGTTTTTCAATTAGCCTATCAATCAGGACTTTAGTCGTAATTCAAATAGAAAATGAATAATAATTATTTATTAAATTAAAAGTAAAACATAATTTATATTGGTGAAAAGATAAGAATCTCCTTTAAAAACCCTTTTCGTTTTATCAATTTTGGGTTAAAAAAAAGTTGTCAGCCACATACCCTACACATACCCATCATATCACCACGTTTTGGCCCATCGTAATCCTACACATACCCATTTGTTATATGGCCACCCTGCATAATGCACTTTGTTTGCTTATGGAGCCATCTTGTTCATTCATGGGTGTTAAGCATACAAAGCTTTGCTTGCCTCGTGAATCACGTTGTTATGTTGTGTGGCACCTTATAAAAGTTATTAGGAGGTATAGCTTTGGTATGGTTGTATGTATGTGAGTTGAACTTAGGCATGACTTTCCCATAGCTACTTGGTTGTTTGTGTGAGCGCATACCAGTCGCATGTGTATGTGTCTTGTTGGGGTATCACCTAGTAGATGACCTAAGGTTCCACTAGACCTTTTGAGTGTTCATTTGGTTTGCATAATGGACATCATGTTCCACATGTATACTTTCTTGGACAAACAACTTAGATCCAATCCACAACATGTGAGACAAATGATCAAAGCTTGATCCACCCCTTTTTTTTTGTTTTTTTTCTCTCTTTATCTCTGGTGGTGTATGCTTGTTCCTTGTTGCTCCTTACATCATTTTTTATGTGTGTCCATTTGTTTCTATGTTAGTTTTCCATAGAATCTGAATCTTGGGGGCTTGATCATCACTCCTGATCGTTGTCATCCTATCTTACTGGCATTGGTACATTTGGATCCCTTTTGATATGAGTTTTTCTACTTTAGTGTGTGTTTGAAGCAAGTTCCTCCTCTCACTAAAATGGGGGCTAAATCTAGCGTAGAAAAATGTATCCCTCTACATTTTCACACTTGTTTGGGCCCCCTTGCTAAATTAGGCTTCTTTATGCTTTATTTGGTCCTATTTTGCATCCACACGCCTTATTTAATACATCTTTCTGAGGATAATCCCAACACATATCAAATGACCACTCATAATTTAATGATATTGGTTTGTATGGCCCAACTTTAGTGATTTGGGACTCATATGCCACCTTGGGCGTATGAGTCCCACCTAAGTTTCAGGGCTTGAACCTGAATTTGGCATAAAACTAAATAATTCTTGAAATTTGTGCCGCAAGCTTAGCCTCTTGGGACTCATATGCCCCAACTGGAATATGAATCCTAATTAGTTTAGACCTATTTTAAATTCAAATTCTTGGCTAGATTTTATTCTCCTAGAGCTGATGTTGGCTTGTCGTGTTGTAATTTCAGAAAATTTGGCATAAGCAAGTATAAATACAAGATTATTTCACATATTTTCTCCTTGCAAGTTTTCAAGTCATCTGGCAATCTTGAGAGATTATTACAAGAGAATTCAAGAGAAAATTATCAAGCATCATATAAAAGACATCATGCATCATGTTTATTTTTTGAGCTAACATTTGTGATATAGGTTCCTATGATTCAAGCAAGCATTCAAGTCAAGATGCATATCATTCAATCAAGATTCAAGATATGCATTCATGCTAGCCATTTGTAGAACCCCAATCCTATACTTGCACAAACATAGCAAACAAACACAATATTAGATCAAATGCAAGTAGAACCAAGTTCCCCATTAAATTCATCTACAATGCTCAAATAGGAAAGAAATTGAAGAACAAAGCAAAGCAAAGAAAGTAATTGAAATCCTATTTATACATGAAAAATCTCAATTCCATGGAGGAATTGGTGCCAATTTGATGTGAAAATTGGCCCTTTCCCAACTCCTATGCAAGCTTGATGAATATTTATGGATGATTCAAGCTCCTTGACAAAATTTTGGCATAACCTTGATATAAAACCATGAAAATGATGAGCACTTGATATGAAATGGATAAAATTAGCTCTTAATGTGAAGAGAGTAACTTTGCTCTAAGTTGTGGATCCAAAATACAAAGAAAAACCTTCTATTTATAGAAAGACAAGATGGAGGAATGAGTAAAATTGAGCAATGCGGGATCATTCAACATCCAATGGGAAAGTTCCACTTGTCAAGATGTGAATGGAGGAAGCTTGAGCACATTTTGGAGAATGTGCAAAGAGTGGGGAGATTCAAATTCAAAATATGGCTTGAAGGATGAGGTGAAAGGTGAAGTTAATGTCACATGGCTCAAGAAAAGGACATGTAAGAGATTTTAAATGCTTTTTTGAATGTACAAACCCTTTTGGAGAGATTTTTCAAATTTGGGGAATATTCCAACCATTGATGCCTTTTTGAAATAAAATAGATGATTTAATAAATTGATAAATTGATTTTCATGAGAAAGTGGCAAAAGGTAGAGGATTTGATGGATTATGATTAAATTAATTAGGATTTGATTAATTTAATGAGGGATTAAATGATGTGACAATTTGATTTACATTTATGGATTGATTTAAATCAAAGTTGAGAGGAATATGAACTTAGACTTAATTAAAAAAAGATTTTTATTTATTTAATTAAAGAGGGATGAAGTTAGATTAAATAAAATAAATATTTATTTAATTTAATAGAATGACTTTAGAGATTTAATTAAATAAAATGGATTATTTAATTAAAAGGGGGATTACAAAATTAATTAAATAAAATTGATTTATTTAATTAACTCTTGTCCATTGATACAATGACTGCGGCTAGAAAGAGATTGGTCTTTGCTAGAATCTATGTAGGGGTCTCTCAAAATGTTGATCTCTCTTCATCGATTGACATCCAATCCAAGCTGGGTGTTTGGAAGCAAACTATTGAATTCGAGACCACACCCTTTGTTTGCTTTAAATGCCAAAAGTCTGGGCATTGGGAAAAAAAGTGCCCGCTAAACAATAAAAGTGAAAAGGAGAAAGTTGCTAACCCTAAGACTGTATGGAGGAAAAAATTTGAGGAGAGGAAAATTTCTGCCCCTGGTGTGAAGGAGAATCTTGAAAGACACACTTCTACTCTTGATTTGAAGGAGAACCATAGATGTTTGCATAAGGATGCTTGCCCTGGTATAGAATGTACTAGCTCTTCAGATCCTAAGGATCCTAAATCCATGATCTCACCACATGTGGATAGTAAGGAAAAAATTTACTCTATGGAGGGAGCCTGGGATATTCAGAAGAAGGTTGAAATAAGCTATGAAGAAACGGGTTTTGTCTCGCCTTCACCTTTGGTGTTGGCTAGTAGAATGAATGTGCTTGGTCTTGAGGAAATACCCATTAAGGGTTTGTCCCTAGAGATAGGAATACCTTTCCCTTCTCAAATTCTTCCTGATAGTCCTCGCTCAAAAGTGGAATAGGATCTGGAGAACGCCACTTTGAAAGTTGTGAGGGATACTTTTGATACCCAAAGCATGAAAATGAAAACACCTAATGTTAATATTCCAGAAGCCAAGAATGGCTTAATGGATACCCTTCCTTTGGATCAGAGGCTTTTTTCTGAGAAGGGTTGGGAATCAGGAAGATAGTTGGAAAGCCAAGATGAGACTGAATGGGAGGAGGTTATTTCACATTCAAGGTCAAAGAAGGAAAGAAAAAAGAGGATGGACACCTCGAGTGGAATGATCACAAGAACTAGGGCCAAGGCGGACTGTGGGAATAATAAGCTAAGCCAAGGCAGGAGATCAGAAAAATGGCAAAGGGAACATGTCAACCTTCAGGATATTGTGGATGGGATCCAAATGACCATCCCGGAGATACTTCAATCCCTAGGTAAGAAATGAAAATCATGTCTTGGAATATAAGAGGGCTAAATAGCTGTCATAAAAAGGATGTTTTGCAAAATTTTGTTAGGGACCACAAACCTGACATTCTTCTTATTCAAGAAACAAAAATGCCTAAAGATAAAGTAGAATGCTTTAGAATTTTTCAGAATTGTGGGGCTCATGGGAATAGTTCTATTGGTGCTTCGGGGGGAATTGTTACTTTTTGGAACAAGTTGTTTATTAGAGGTGAGCCCTTAATGGAGAATGGTAAGCTTGTGGCCACTAGATTTACCCACATAAGAGATAATTTTTGCTGGATTCAATCCAATATATATGCCCCGAATTGTAAGAATGCTAGAAATTCCTTTTGATGTGAGTTGTCTGCTTTTCGAAAGTGTTTTGCTAATGAGCACTGGGTGGTCATGGGAGACTTCAATACTCCTCTCCTGAATGATGAAAAATTTGGGGGTTCTCAAATTAACTGGGATAGCAAATCAGGCCTCTCTGACTTCATTAACAGTAATGCCCTGATAGACCTTGACCTACAAGGTGCTTCATATACTTGGACTAATAGGAGGATTGGGCTTGATTTGATCCAAGTGAGAGTCGATACGGCCCTTGTTTCTGGTCATTGGTTTATAGACTATTTTTGTGCTTTGAGAGCTCTATCAAGGGTGGGATCTGATCATTTTCTCATTTGTCTAACGACGGATCCTACCAAGGTGAAAAAGAACTCCCCTTTTAGATTCAAAAAATTCTAGTTATCTCATCCTTGAATCTTTGAGGAAATTAGGAGATGGTGGAATATTGATATTTCTGGCACAGCTATGTTTAGGATTTCAAAAAAATTAAAGGAAGTGAAATTTAATTTGAGGAGGTGGAAAAAGGATGCCTTTGGGAATATCTTTGGAACTAAGATGGATATTCAGGGTAAACTTCAGGAGATCCAGGCTAAAATCCAAAAATGGGGGTACATTGATAACTATAGAGAAAAGGAAAATGAACTTCTCACTCAGTTGCATGGCATCATTACTAAAGAGGAAGTTTTTTGGCGGCAAATATCTAGGGTGTCTTGGCTGACTGAGGGTGATAGGAACACCAGATTTTTTCATTTGTCTGCTTCGAAACATAGGGCTGCAAATAGAATTGCTTACATTGATGTAAATGGGACTAGGTTTGAGGAGGAAGATGATATCAAGAAACAGGTTGTCCTTTTTTTCAATAACCTTCTTTCTTGTAATGGAGAGATTGTGCATGATGCTCAAGACTCCTTGCTTGAGGCTATACCCCAGGTGATAGGTCATAATGAAAATTCTATGATCACTGCTATCCCTTCCAAGGCTGAAATTAGGAAAGCCGTTTTCTCTTTTGATGGCAATAAATCTCCCAGACCTAATGGGTTTCCTTTATTCTTCTTCCAAGTGTTCTGGGAAATTGTTGAGTTGGATGTTGAGAAGGCTGTCAAAGAATTCTTTGGATCAAGATGTCTTTTGAAAGAATTTAATGCTACTTTTGTGGTCCTTATTCCAAAAAAACCTGGGGCTTTAGAGTTTCAAGCTTTTTGGCCTATCAGCCTATGTAATTCTATCTATAAAATCATTTCGAAGGTCTTAACTACAAGAATGCTTTCTTTGCTTCCTCAAATGATTTCTCCACAGTAGAATGGTTTTGTGCCAGGTAGGTACATTCTAGACTCATTTATCACTGTTCATGAGAATTTACATTCTTTAATGTTCTCGAAGACTGAAGGGTTTATTCTTAAACTAGACATTTCTAAAGCCTATGATCAGGTAGATTGGAATTTTTTATTTAAAATCCTGGTCAAGTTTGGTTTTAATAACAGAGTCATCCAGCTGATGAACCAACTTGATTCGATGGTTACTACTTATGTCATTGTGAATGGGTCGCCTTCGAGGTTTTTTCAGACTTCCAGAGGTCTTAGTCAGGGAGATCCTATCTCTCCTATTCTGTTTACAATTTTGGCTGAATGTTTGGGAAGAAATATTAAAAAGCTTATTGATCAAAGATCCCTTGTTGGTCTAAGGCCTTCCTCTTCTCTTCTAACCTGTTCCCACCAACAATTTGTTGATGACACCATTCTCATAGGAAGATCTACTATGACTGAAGCTAAGACTTTCAAAAGGATTCTGAATCTTTATGAATCTGCTTCTGGGCAAGTTGTTAATAGGGCAAAGAGTTCAATTTTCTTTGTCAACACTCCTGAGCATAGACAAGTTAAACTTGCTCGAATTCTTGGCTGCTAGATTGAGCCTCTACCATCAACCTATCTTGGTTTTCCTCTATGCTTTAAACCCTCGGACTCATTCTGGATCTCTTTGGTTGAAAAATTCAATAAGAAGCTATCAGGATGGAAAGGAGCTCTTCTCAGTCAAGCTAGAAAAATCCAACTCCTCAAGGCTTCTTTGCAAAATTTACCTGTGTATGCTCTCAGTTTATTTAAAATTCCTGCTAAATATGTTGAGGCTATTGAAAAAATTCAGAAAAGGTTTCTCTGGTCTGGTGTGGAGGATAAGAAGAGACTGCCACTTGTTGGTTGGGACCTGGTGTGCAGACCTAAATCGAGAGGTGGCCTGGGCTTAAGAAAAATTAAAGCGTTGAATTTGTCCCTTCTTGCTAAACAGCTCTGGAGAACTCTTACTTTGAGAGGGGAATGGCAAGATACCTTAAAAGCCAAATACTTTAGCAACTACGAGTCTCTTAATGATGTTATTAATTCTTCTTTTTTACCTTGTGGGTCTGTCTGCTGGAATGATATGAGTAGAGGTAGAAAGTTGCTGGAAATGGGGACTGGTTGGCTTGTTGGAAAAGGAAATAATGTTAGATTTTGGGAAGACAGATGGCTATTCAAGGATCCTTTAATCAGAAATGAGAAATTTAGTAAATGGATGAATGATTGTAAAAGGGAATTCGGGGTCTTGGTCAAAGATTATTGGAGGAATGGGGATTGGGTTGATTTGAAGACCATTAGTCTGGATCTTAGCCTTGTTCAGTCTACCTTCAGGGCCTTAAGATTGGTTCAACACCAAGTGGATGATCTTGCTGTTTGGATAGACAATCCGTCTGGCATTTTTTCAGTTTCTTCTGCTACTTCTATGATGGTTAGTCCATAGGAGCCTCCGCCCTTCTGGGCTAAGGCTTGGATTAATCTCTTGATTCCTAAAATCAATATTTTCTATTGGATGATGCTACAAAATAAGATTCTCACTTTGGACAATCTTGGCAAGAGAGGAATTCAATTACCTAACAGATGCTACATGTGCAGGAATGATGCTAAGACTGTTAATCATCTTTTCCTTCATTGTCCTTTTGTTTCGCATATCTGGGGAAAAAATTTTGTGCATCTTGAAGTGGCTTGGGTTTCCCCTACTTCGGTCAAAGGTTTTTTCTTGCAATGGAAGGCTCCATCAAAAAACCCTTTTGTGTGTAGGCTCTGGTATTTTGTTCTACCTTTTGTTTCATGGAATATTTGGAAGGAAAGGAACAACAGAGTGTTTAGGGAAAAAGAGAAGTCGGAGGGGGACTTGTATGAAAAAATTGTTAGGGCTATAAAGGAAAATTTATCTTTAATCCCTAGAAAAATGGTTGATAAAGTTACTTGGTCTCCTTTTGATATTGCTACTGCTGAAAAGTGGAATTCAAAATTAGTTGCTTTGAATGTCCCCACACCGGCCTTTTGTGGGAGGGAGAATGCTAGTTGGACTTTGCCGCCTTTGGGTTGGGTGAAAGCCAATTTTGATGGTGCTACAAAAGGAAACCCTGGGAAAGCTGGCAGTGGGTGTGTCTTAAGGGACAATTCAGGGGCTTTTATTGCAGCTTTTGCTATGGACATCGGTACCCAAACTAATCATGTTGCGGAAGCTGTTGGGGCTTATTGCGCGGTTAACTTGGCTTTCAATATGAATACAAAATATCTTTGGTTGGAGGGTGATTCTAAGAATATAATAAACTGCATTCTTGGGCTTACCCCTCCTTCGTGGACCATCAAAAAGTGGATTGAAGATACAATTGCCTTATTAAGTAAATTCGACAAAGTGAAAGTTTCCCACACCTACAGAGAAGCCAATAAGGTGGCAGATTACTTTGCCAATGAAGGGGTCAAGAAGGGCAGGGGAAACATGTGGAGGAAGAATGATTACCTCCATTATGAGGTGAAAACTCTAATTTATTATGATTCAATGCATGGAAGAGAAGTTTGTCTTCGCCATGATGAAGCGGATAAATATTATGTACGTCGATTTCATTAGATTTGATGGGACCGATGTCATTTTCCTTTTCAAGAAGAGTTTTCGGTACGCTTTCTAAGTGTCTGGGAAAATATGCTTAAATGAGACCCAGAGCAATTGTAGGGTATGGTATAACAGATTTTTGAAGATGGGGGGAGAGAGAAAACGTGTTGAGCCAAGCTGCTTTCAAGAGCACATAAATAATGCTAAAGCTTGGGAAAATTTTGAAAAGGGAGGTTTAGTCCCATTTTTGGAAAAGCTCCATGGAACTGATGAGAAGGTGCTGGACTATTTCACCAAAAATTGGAAAAATGGTGAGATTATGTTGTTTGGCAGGAGTGTTACGCTGAATGAGCAAATCGTCGGTGAGATTACTGATCTTTCGACTGAGGGTGTGAAATTTTATCAGGACCGTCGGTTCTCTGATGAAGCGGTTATCAAATTTCCTAAAAAAGATAAGGAGAAGGCTAAGTTGGTTAAGGTTGCCAATAGCTACTTTGATGTGGAGTCCATTAAATCAATCTAGAGGAAAGTTTTGAGTCATTATGGAGTACATCACGGTTGATGGGCACTTCACCAGGGTGTATGGTTATCACTTTGCCATTTTGAACCACTTCCGTCACAAGGTTCGTATCTCTTTACCTTTTTATTTATTCTCTTCTCTGAAGAATTGCCTTGATGAAGATGAAAGAAACCCTAGGCATATTTCTATTATTCACCCTGGTCTTGTCAGGCTCATCTTTGAGCATTTTCAAAATTTACCTGCTTTGCCTAAAAATGTTGCTATTGGGGAATTGGATGATGAGGATACAAAAAGTAGTGGGGAGAACGATCCCCTAGCCCCTCTTGCTTTTTCCCTTGTTGGTTCTAAAACCACTGTTTCCCAGTCCCTTTCTTGTCAGAATGTCCTTATGGGTTCTGCTCCGCCTTCTTGTCCTAATCCGCAGCCATCGCTTGGTTGCCCTATCCCGGGTTTTACTTTTCTGTCTTGTCTTAATCCCCAGTCGTCTCTTGGTTGCCCTACCCCAGGTTTGGTCTCTGGTTTTAAAGGTACCTCGGTTACGAAATTGGTCTCATACTCTGGGAATTCTTTGGAAATTCATTCTGATAAACCTATGGTTAGTAAAGAGTCAGCCCTTAGTGCCCCTGCGTCTGGAAGATTTGTGAATGCCCCTAAAAATTCTCCTAATCAGGGCAAAATTAATTATGCCCTGAATAACCTTAGGCCTGAGGACATAATGGGTGTGGCGGAAAAAAGTACTAATGGCTTTTTCATTGTTCTTAAGTGGGCCCAGAAGGAAGTTTGTGATTTGAATGGTCATAATAGAGATCTTAGCAACAGAGTCATGGAATTGGAGCAGAAGGTTAGCTGGAGTAGTAATGAGAATGAAGGACAGGACACCCCCTTACCGAGGAAAAGACAACAGTTGCAGGAGGAAAGATTGACTAGGCTGGAGAGCAATATGTCCAAGATTGGCGAAAATATCAGGGCCACTATGGTGAATAATCATAAAATTGCTAGGCACAACACCATTATCATCAATGCTATGTTGGAAAAGTTGGAAAAAAATCAAAAGGGCTCGCTGGTTGTGGACTTGGATGCGGACAGAGGTTGTAGCAGAGCTGTTGTTGAAGGGATTTCGACTCACACCTGGGCTAATACGAAGAGGAAGGCCCCTGCTTCTCCACACATGGTTCAAATCCTCAAGGAGGGGTTATAGGATATGAGTGAAGTTGAAAAGGAAGCTGAGGAGTTGATCAACACCTTGGAGTAGTGCTGCTGTGGTTGTTTCTGGCTTTTTGGCGGTCCTTTTTTTGGACCCTGTTGTCTCTTTTTGTTGTCGTTTCCTTTTTGGAACAGCTATCTGTTCAAATTTTTTATGCTCTATCTTTGTTTGTTTTAACTTTATGGTTTCAGGTCCCTGTAAAACCTATTTTTTCCTTTTCAAAAACATGAGATGATTATTTAATTAGATAAAGTTGATTTATTTAATTAAAAGATGAAAAGTGATGAATTTAATTAAATAGAGATTGTTTAATTAAATGATTAGCAGAGAGATGATTCAGGATGAACTGGTGTTAGTAAAATCAAGATCAGGTGTGATTGGTATATTTTATGATTATGTAAATGGATGATAAATGTCCTTATGGGTTCTGATCCGCCTTCTTGTCCTAATCCGCAGCCATTGCTTGGTTGCCCTATCCTGGGTTTTGCTTTTTCATCTTGTCTTAATCCCCAGTCGTCTCTTGGTTGCCCTACCTCGGGTTTGGTCTCTGGTTTTAAAGGTACCTCGATTACGAAATTGGTCTCGTACTCTAGTAATTCTTTGGAAATTCATTCTGATAAACCTATGGTCAGTAAAGAGTCGGCCCCTAGTGCCCCTGCATCTAGAAGATTTGTGAATGCCCCTAAAAATTCTCCTAATCAGGGCAAAATTAATTATGCCCTGAATAACCTCAGGCCTGAGGACATAATGGGTGTGGCAGAAAAAAGTACTAATGGCTTTTTCACTGTTCTTAAGTGGGCCTAGAAGGAAGTTTGTGATTTGAATGGTCGTAATAGAGATTTTAGCAACATAGTCATGGAATTGGAGTAGAAGGTTAGCTGGAGTAGTAATGAGAATGAAGGACAGGACACCCCCTTACCAGGGAAAAGACAACAGTTGCAGGAGGAAAGATTGACTAGGCTGGAGAGCAATATGTCTAAGATTGGCGAAAATATCAGGGCCACTATGGTGAATAATCATAAAATTGCTAGGCACAACACCATTATCATCAATGCTATGGTGGAAAAGTTGGAAAAAAATCAAAAGGGCTCGCTGGTTGTGGACTTGGATGCAGATAGAGGTTGTAGCAGAGCTGTTGTTGAAGGGATTTCGACTCGTACCCGGGCTAATACGAAGAGGAAGGCCCCTGCTTCTCCACACATGGTTCAAATCCTCAAGCAGGGGTTACAGGATATGAGTGAAGTTGAAAAGGAAGTCGAGGAGTTGATGAACACCTTGGAGTAGTGCTGTTGTGGTTGTTTCTGGCTTTTTGGCGGTCCTTTTTTTGGACCCTGTTGTCTCTTTTTGTTGTCGTTTCCTTTTTGGGATAGCTGTATGTTCAAAATTTTTATGCTCTATCTTTGTTTGTTTTAACTTTGTGGTTTCAGGTCCCTGTAAAACCTAGTTTTTCCTTTTCAAAAACATGAGATGATTATTTAATTAGATAAAGTTGATTTATTTAATTAAAAGATGAAAAGTGATGAATTTAATTAAATAGAGATTGTTTAATTAAATGATTAGCAGAGAGATGATTCAGGATGAACTGGTGTTAGTAAAATCAAGATCAGGTGTGATTGGTATATTTTCCATTTTTACATTTTTCCCCTCTTTGAAGAAAAGTACTCGCTGTGTTGGTTCAAAGAAAAAATTTTGTTGATCAAAATTAAAAAATTCTCTGATTTTTTTGGATGCCCCACTGCTGCCCTAGCGAATGAAGAATTACATTGATATACTACCCCCTCGAGAGATTGAACAAAAAGGTTCAATTTGAGTGTCAATTTCACGACAAAGAGGTTCAAGGTTAGTTCAGCTCGATTGTTTGATGTAGAAAAATTTGATGATGTAGACAGTCATCAGCCATGGGTAACCTCATGTCTACTTTGATATATTACACACTTGATCTTGATTTGTACCATGATAGTTACATTATTGATGATATAAATGAGATGATTATGATGTTTATATGTAATGGATGATATTAATGCACATGATATGATATGATGATGCTTTTATGATTATGCAAATGGATGATAAATGTATGGTTTATGAGATGGGTATGTGCAGGATTATGATGGGCCAAAAAGTGGTGATATGATAGGTATGTATAGGGTATGTGGCTAACGACTTTTTTTTAACCCAAAATTGATGAAATGAAAAGGGTTTTTAAAGGATATTCTCAACTTTCCACCACTATAAATTATCCTTTACTTTGAATTTAATAAATAATTATTATTCATTTTCTATTTGAATTACGACTAAAGTCCTAATTGATAGGATGATTGAAAAACATCAATAGCTTTCAAATGGTATCACATTTTTTGAATCTGAAAATGTGTCACATTCTATGCTTCACATACTATAGTATTAAAAAAAAATGAATTTCATGAAGTTTTGACCAAGTTAAGGTGGTTAGACATACAAGTTTTTATATTTTTAAAAGTTGTAATAAAAAAATCATAATTAATTATTTACTTGGGAAAAATTACAAAAATAATGCATCACATCGGGACATGAGTCCTCTACTTATATGTAAAATATTATAAAAAAATATTATCATTTTATTGTGGTTAGGGTGGTTAGACAGACACCTACTTCTTATTTTTCCCCTAAAATATAAGTACTACTACATTGAAATTTCAAATTTTCACCAAATAGATTTTTTTTTTTTTTTAAATAAACCTAGTAGTTTAGAAACTACATTCAATTTTCAATAGATTCTATTGTTACATATTTTTGAAATAATATCGATAACTTATTCAAAATTTTACATCAAGTTGCCTAACTCTAACTTTTTTAATTTTTTTGCCACTTAAGGGCCTGTTTTTTCCATGATGATCGTGCACATACCCAGATGCTTAGAATAACCAATCTATATTATACAATGATGAAATGCAATGCATGGGAGATGATCAATGTTTTTTATATCATATGATATGATATGCAAATGGTTTGTGGATGTAGGATGGATGCATTAGCGATGATTTATGATTAACTGTCATGGTACCATGTTAGCACGAAGGGAAGTAAGAAGAAAATAAGATGATGACAGGAGACACCAACAAGCCAACTTTATTAGAGATGATGATAATGATGATGATGATGATGATGATGATGATGATGATTTTATTACTGAGGAGTTGGGATTTTAAAAGGGCCAATTACCTTATGTTTGATAACACACATAGGCATGATGCATCAAGGTATAAAGAACTAGGATGGCATTGAACCTAGTGTGATGGAATTTGACTTGACAATCAGATAGGAGTATCCCTATTCACACCTGGCATATGGAACTTCGTTCAAAATGTAGTTCAGATATTCAAAACATCTTGGACAAAAAAATAGAAAGGAAAGCCTTCCTATGTGGTCAACAAGATACCTAAAACATCCTCCCTACAAACCAAGAAAAGCACACATAATCAATGTTATATTACAAGAATATCCATCAAGCACATCAGATAAAAAGATCATGATAGTTAACCCATTTCTTTCCCTCATTTGGGATATCATTGAGAGGTCATCGAAAAGAGCGCAATAAGATAAGTTAAAAGAAAAAGATAAATAAAACAAACAAGCTAATGTTCTTTAATACTGCTAGCCAAGACTAAACTATGGTGATGCTTGATGTTGATGTCCATTGTAGGAAGGATGCATCCTAGGACATGATGATATCGGATGATTAATTTGGGACTGATTGGATGATAGGCTATTGACACAAAGAGTTGAGTAACTTGTTTACATACTGACCTAGACTTGAGACCTTGACACGTTTGAGTTTTCACTTTTGATCTACTAGACATGTTTCCGATTGTTTCACCAATGGTTGTGGGGGTGATGATGATTTATTATGAGTGAAGTTTATTTCAAGTGAAAGCGAGATGGGACAGATGGATTTTTTCAAATATTTGGAGGTTTTTAATGTTTTTGAAATGTTTTGAGGCTATTTTTTGGTATTTTCAAGATTTTACAAATGTTTTGATTTTCTAATTTTCAAATGTTTTTGGATTTTGGTGTTTTTTGAATGTTTTTTTTGTGATTTTTGAGATTTTATGAATATTTTTGGATTTTGTGTCTCGGGGGCTGATCAAAGATTAGCCTTTCCTATGTGTAATCTAAGAGACGACGTAGTTTGGATACCATTTTTTTGAATTTTTTTGACTTTTTGACCTGTTTTTAGATTTTGATATGATTTTGGATGTTTCTGGATTTTCGCATGATTTTGATGATTTTGATATGGATATGTGTGACGATATCAGTGCTCTGTTTGGGATTTTGTTGAAAACCAAGTTAAGGTTGATTGATCAAATTGATGGATTGATGATGATAACATTTCCGTGGATACACAACAATGCAAGGATAGTTTTAAGCAACACAAGGATATGTCGAGATGATGGATTGATTAGATTTGATTGGTTAGGATTTTGAAGCTTGATTTGGAACAAAATTTGTTTGAATGATTTGATGTGACATTGACACACATGTTAGATGCAACTGATATTGATTGTTTGGATTGATGTTCGATGAAAGATAAAGCTTTATAAGGAATATCTTCTTATCAAAATATGCCATGTGCTAGTGATTTGGATTCCTGCTCACAAATGCTTGACCAATTTGATTTCACGTTTTCCAATGTTTGGATTACCACATAAGCTAGAAGAGATAGATCCAAATTTATTCTTGAAGTAAGATGCAAATACTTGCCCCCAGTGTCTAGCAATGTATGGAATCCCATGGATGGATTCTTGGATAGATCTATGGATGGATGGATATGGTAAGCACACAAATGATGTCAAGGATTATCTTGTGATAAGATAATGTGTTCAAACAAAGGATGCCCATTTGGATAATGCTTCATGGCTCAGATAATGTTGGATAGGATAGGACCAATGAAAATGGCCCATGCCAAGATGCTTACCATAAGCAAGTGTAAAGTGTGCACCAAACTTTTGTCAAGATCAAGATAATGTGGAAGATGGATGTAAATTGATGAAAATGGATTGGATAAATGGTTCATGGATGAAATGGATTTATTATGGATGTAAGATGGATGTAATTTTGGCTACATTATGGATATAAGATGGAATGATGGATTTATTATGGATGAGATGAGATGCTTGAACCACCTGAAATGGTGCACACAGATGCTCAATTCTACACATGATGCTTATTTTCTAAGTTTTCATCATGGTACTTGTACAAAGCGACATCAAAGTGGTTTTCACTGGAGGACAATTTTTATCTTTACTATTTTCATGATTTTTCTATTTTTCTATTTTTTATTTTATTTTTTGATTTTTTAAAAAGATCTTAAGCTAATGCTAAACCATCTAGTGGTGTCAATGTAGATGCTTCTATCATAATGTGCCATCGATATCCTACTTGAAGAAGCTACTTTTCTAAGATACGTGCACTTGAATGCAACTTTTGGGATTCTTGATTTCCTTTTTTGATACCAGGGTTAACTTTGTCTTTGTGCGCACATCACGATAGAGTGCTTTCTATATCCTTATGATGAAGGGTCGTTGCCAATACATGGTCAATGTGAGAATTGGATATCATGTGTTGAGGCATGGATGGAGTGTATTTAGGAATAAAATATGGATTGGTTAATAGTTTGGAACCTTTGACTCTCCAAACTTGGGAAGATAGGCAATGATGGGTGGATACAAAAGTGTGCGTGGAATTAGGACCAATAGCTTGATATACTCTGTGTGTTGCTTGAGAAGCCTAATTTTTCCTTTGTGTACATCTTTGACGGATACTTTCCCTTTTTTATTTTGCCCCATAGTTTCTTTGACTAATGGAGTATGATAGGGATAATCTTTCTTTGTATTCTTTGGTATCCATGTGTATTTGATTTGTCTGTTATGCTTCACAACTTCTTTTTCTTTGATAATGTTTTTTGTGTTTCTTTTGATGTTGGTCCCAATTCCTGGATGGGGTGATGGGTGGATGAAGATTCATGACATGGCTGGTTGTAGTATTTGCATCGGTTTCATCATAAGGATTCTTCACACTCCTTATGTTGATGTTTTCCTGAGACATAGCTGCCCCCAGTATGGTGGTAGTAGCACCTTTGTTCCTTGCTTCTTCCTATTTTGAGATGTCTTGTTCAGTAAGAACTCTCTGATAAATGACCACTGCAGATGACGTTGTTTCCATTTGTTGCTCTGCTGACTCTGGAATATCTTGTTTTTTCTGATCTACTTCCTTGAGTGGATAATGTTGGATATCTTTATTCATGATGTCCTCAATCTGAGTTTGGGATATATCTAATCCTAATGTTGAAAAATCAGTTTGACTGTAGGAATCAATAACCTACTTTTTTTGTGTGATAATGTCAGGAGTAAAGGAATCCTATTCTTAATGAAGATCATTTACGTGTCCATCCATAGAAAGAATCTCATGGGTAGATGGAGGAGTATGTGTTATGTGGATATGATCATCTTGCATAGATAGGAGAGTGTCCATTAGATCATTGTAGTAGCTTGGGGATACAAATTCTTGATCTTGAATGATTTTGGAATTCCATTCAACATGATTTGGATCAAGTTCTTGACATGGGTCCATTTCAAAGGGGGGATTGCTTACAAAGGGTTCTTGGATATCCTCATTAGGCATGGGAAGTGGCTCAATATCATGTTGATCTTTGAGTAGACTTGGATCAAATGTTGAGTTGAGGATTCATTCAGTATCTATAACCATGAGGTCAAAGGATGTCAATATTTTTTTGAAAGGGACATTGCTAGACTTTGGTGAAAGATGTTGAAATTTTTTTGGAATAAATTCTTGAGATATGCTCTCTAACTCATTAGGTGATGTAGAGACATTTTAAACATGATCATTGGTTGATGGGTCAAGGATTATGTCAATAGGATCAAATAATTATAACACTCCTTGAAATAGATCACTAAAAAGTGGCTCTTGATGTATGGTGAGTTGGTCATCAGATGGGGTAGAAACATCTTCAATGTGCTCATTAATGGAGAGATCTTGAACATTGTTTTCAACAATTGCAATGGAGAGATTGTGAATGTCTTCAACCATAGGATCAAGTGATGTTGAGATTTCTTGAATTGGATCATTTTTGGGTATTGTTGGTGGATTTTGATTGTGATTGAAAAGTGACTCTTGATATATGTTGATTTGATCTTCAGATGAGGTAGAAACATCTTCAATTTGCTCATTGATGGATAGATCTTGATCATTATTTTCAACAATTGTGGTGGGCAGATTGTCAATGCTATTACTAGTGGTTGAATCTTCAACATTGTCCCCAATAGTTATTATTTTTTGATCAATAAGGTCTTGGATGATATTTTTGAGTCGAATACAATCTGATGTTTTGTGTGCCTTGATTTTATGGAAATCACAAAGGTGATTTTCATTGTACCATGGCGGTTTCACTAAGGGCTCTTGATAATTTTCATAGGTGGGAATTGTGATGAGTTTTTCCTGCACCAACTGTTGCATGATTGGTTCAATTGGTTTCCCAAGTGGTGTGTATTTTTTTTGTTACCTTGGGAGATTTGTACTTTAGATTGACTTTGTGGTGATTGATTTTGGAGATGTGGTGATTGATCTTTGAGATGGGGTGATTGGGTTTGTTTTTGATGTTGTTGATCTTGATATCCACCCTCTTGACATTGGAGATATTGTTCTTGATGTGGTTGTGGACACAACTCAATGCTTTGATGACATGGTTTAACCAATGGAAGACTGTATTGATTTTTGGGTGGAGATGTCTCTTGGTGCAATGACTCGACTATTTTGGTAAGTGTAGTAATTTGATCTCACAAAATTTGATCTTGATTTTGATTTTGACTCCATTGATATAGTTTATTCTTTTGTTCAATTATATTTGGAATGTGTACTTGTGGTGTTTGTATGGGATAATAGACAAATTGACTTTGGACAATGTTCTTATTTGGGATGATGTTTAGATTTGGCATTATAGGTTGAAATTGAACATTGTTGTGTTTGGGAATCATATTGCCTTGATTTAGGTAACTTTGATTTTGCATGGTGTTACCTTGACTTGGATCAATACATGCAATTGTTAACATCTTGTTTGGACTTTGAACAACATTCATATGATTCACAAACATATCCATCCCAAAGTTTACCAAGTGTGGATTTGAAATGTTCATGTTTGGTAAACTTGTACTTGGTATATTCACATTTGGCATGTATGGATTTGGTGGGATAATGTTGTTTTGTTGAAGATTCATGCATTGATTGTTTGGTTGATAGATTTGTAGGTTTGGAATTTGATTTAAATCTACCATAGGGAAAGGTGTTCCAAAATTTAGACTGGGAATACTCACTTTTGTTGTACCATTGAGGTTTGTATGAGATAGTGATCCCATGTATGGTTTGCATAAATGTGATTTTCGATAATCAATCAACATTGTAAGGCCTTGATAGTTTGGTTAACCTGGATTACTCATGATGTATGGACAAAGTTTATATTCCATGTTCTTCTTGTGTTTTGACCTTGTTGCAAAAGTGACCTCTAAGGTTTTTAAGACCAATGATGAGATGAAAGATGAAAGGGGTGAATGATATGGGTGTTGAACTTTTAGGAGCCTTGGAGGGATACTATACTTTAGGAATTTTGAATTTTTGATTTTGGATTTGATTTTGATTTTGATTTTGACTTGATTTGGATTTTATAATGAACTCATAAACTCCAATAGATTGGATGTTGTCTTGGAATAATTATTTCCACAAGATGATAATTTAACTAAGTGTATAAAGAAGGATTCATCCACACACACTTAGCCAAACAAGGTGATTTTTGATGTTGATTTGAAGGATTATACTAAAAGTCTAGTATGAATGATTTTTCCAAGGTTCTAAAAGTTCCTTGTGAGATGGGATTTGATTGATGTTTGAGATGGATGAAATGATTGGTTGTCTTGATCCTAAATGAACCTAAGAGGGACTTGTTTACAAGACCAAGGTTTTGAAGAACATGCTTTTCCCTAAGAGTACTTCAAACCAAAAGATCAATGTTTGCTCAAAAGACCATAAGACAAAAGATAAACAAGCACATGTGTGGGGTTCAATTGATTTCATCTTGATTAATAAATTTATTTTACTACATCCAATGTCTTTCTTAGTTTTTCAAACTAAATGTCTAATGTCCCAGCTTCTTCTCATCCCACAAGGCCCACTATGTGGAAATCAAGGAAATTAAGGAAAAAGTTACCTAGTGTTGACTTTAGTGAGAGAAAATTGAGATGTAAATTCAAATGCTTAGAAGCCTCTAAAGATACAAATCCCAAGGGAAAGCAATAGCATGTGAATTTTTTCAAGGATATTTGCTTCTCCTAAAGGGTTGGAGATTTTATGATCATGTTAAATGTTTGTTTCTCCAATGTTTTCGATCAAGCAAAGTGTTTTGATTTCAAGAACATGCACAATCCTATGGATATTTGAGACAATATTTGTTGAGTCCCCACTTGGACAAGTCTAGCTATGCCTACTTTTAGTGGATGGTTAGATGCTTGACCACACAAGCTCCCCCTTATAGTGCACTCGCTTCTCGGTTCAGCCAAGCATCAATACCCATGAATCTCCCATGGCATACTTTCCATCTCTATTATAAGTCATAAAAGTGTGGGGCGGCTTCAGAATGACCATTCTTGCACCAACAAATAGATAGGGATTTTGGCCTTTTTAAACAAGGGGTTTTAATGCAGTAATTTCATTCGTGGGGGACCATCCATGTGGCGAGAGACCATTGCTGCCCTTCTTGTCAGAGTAATCCTCGTGATACTTTCCTTTCCTCAAGTACTCACACTTATATCCTAGGTGGAAGTTGCTTGGATTTAGCGTTTTCCCGGTTGGGTCATTCCCTTGGGTGATTACTTTTTCCCACAAGGTAGACCCTCTAAGATAACACAAAAGTGAGCAAACATATCTGTAGTTCGATCAATCTTTGTTGAGAAACAAAGAGAGAACACACGCGATATATTCCACTCTCTCGCAAGATTTGTCAATTTTAAACCCAAATCGAAATGTGGAGGCAATCTTTTTGACAACTTAATATCACAAAATACTTTTGATTCTTAAGATTGTCGTGAAGTGCGAGAGAAGTGTATACACCTTTTTAAATGATATTACTTTGTGAAAAAGATTACAAAACACCAAATGCACATGTTCATTTTAATCCTTCAAAGCAAGAATTGGATTCTTTTTAAGCACCAAATTTTGAGTGTGAAAGTTTTTTGTTCATTTTTAGACCAAATCAAAAATCTAGTATGTGTCTAAGCTCAATTTTAACCAATCTTGAAGAGATTAAATTAGTGGTTAATTTTAAACCGAAAACTGAGGTGAGTTAGGCCTAAAACAAAAAATGAAAGTATAGAATGGAAGCCCTAAGCATTTAAAAATGCTTTGTCAATTTTAAGTTCAATGCTTGATTTTCTTCAACTCCAATCTGCTTACTTTTGCTCGATTCCAATGCTCAATCCCAATGTCACAGATGTTTCAAACTTCTTGTTGCAAGTGCGTCAGAAACATTTCAAACTTTTTGTGGCAAGTATGCTAGAAACATAGGCTCCATCCACTTGCTTGTCAGAAAATAGACACATTTCAAAAACAATAGAAAGAGAATTTAATCTAATGTTATGTCACAAAACAGATAGATATATTTTGACTTTTCTATCGCAAGTGCATCAAAAACATAGGCTCTTGTCGCTTGCTTATCAGAAAATAGACACATAAAAAATAGCTGAAAGGGAATTTAATCTAATGTTCTATCACAGAACAGACATATATATTTCGAACTTCCTGTCACAAGTGTGTCAGAAACATAGGCTCCTTCCGCCTGCTTGTCAGAAAATAGACACATAAAAAATAATAGAAAGAGAATTTAATCTAATGTTCTATCACAAAATGGACATATATCTTTCGAAGTTTCTATCGCAAGTGCATCATAAACATTTCAAACTTTTTGTCACAAGTGCGTCAAAAACATAGGCTCCTTCCGTCATAAACATAGCCCTCCTTCTAGTGCCAAATGTAGAACCCCAATCCTATACCTGCACAAACATAGCAAACAAACACAATATTAGGTCAAATGCAAGTAAGAACCAAGATTCCCCATGAAATTCATTTACAATGCTCAAATAGGAAAGAAATTGAAGAACAAAGCAAAGAAAGTAATTAAAATCCTATTTATACATCCAAACTCTCAATCCCATGGGGGAATTGGTGCCAATTTGATGTGGAAATTGGCCCTTTCCCAAATCTTATGCAAGCTTGATGAATACTTGTGGATGATTGAAGCTCCTTGATGAATTTTTGGCATAACCTTGCTATAAAACAATGAAAATGATGAACACGTGATATGAAATGGATAAAACTAGCTCTCAATGTGAAGAGAGTAACTTTGCTCTAAGTTGTGGATCCAAAATACAAAGGAAAACCTTCTATTTATAGAAAGACAAGATGGAAGAATGAGAAAAAAGGAGCAATGTGGGATCATTCAACATCCAATGGGAAAGTTCCACTTGTCAAAATGTGAATGGAGGAAGCTTGAGCACATTTTGGAGAATGTGCAAAGAGGGGGGAGATTCAAATTCAAAAGATGGCTTGAAGGATGAGGTGAAAGGTGACGTTAATGTCACATGGCTCAAGAAAAAGACATGTAAGAGATTTTGAATGCTTTGTTGGATGTACAAACCCTTTTGGAGAGATTTTTCAAATTTGGGGAATATTCCAACCATTGATGCCTTTTTGAAAGAAAATAGATGAATCAATAAATTGATAAATTGATTTTCATGAGAAAGTGGCAAAAGCTAGAGGATTTGATGGATTAGGATTAAATTAATTAGGATTTGATTAATTTAATGAGGGATTAATGATGTGACAATTTGATTTACATTTATGGATTGACTTAAATCAAAGGTAAGAGGAATATGAACTTAGACTTAATTAAATAAAGATTTTGATTTGTTTAGTTAAAGAGGGATGGAGTTAGATTAAATAAAATAAAGATTGATTTAATTTAATAGAATGACTTTAGAGATTTAATTAAATAAAATGGACTATTTAATTAAAAAGGGGGATTACATAATTAATTAAATAAAATTGATTTATTTAATTAACAGGAGATGATGACTTAATTAGATAAAGTTGATTTATTTAATTAAGAGATGAAATGTAATGAATTTAATTAAATAGAGATTATTTAATTAAATGATTAGCAGAGAGATGATTTAGGATGAACTAGTGTTAGTAAAATCAAGATAAGGTGTGATTGGTATATTTTCCATATCTACACCATTACATACAAGATTACAACCTTTATTCCAATGGTTTGGTGAGTTGCAACATAGCTTATTTTTTCATTCATTATTTCTTCATTCTATTTGATTTCATTTCAAGGTTTGATTACCAAAATGGGGTTTGACCAAGGAAAACCCCTATCCACTAACAAAACAAAATTTGTTCCCTCTCTTTGATGTGTGAGTTTTAAATCTAGGTTGAAGATCAATTAAAGATGAAGATTGGAGAAAAATTTTCAAGTTTTCAAAGTTGTCATCTACATTGCAAGATCATGGAAAGTCGCCTATAAGCTGCAGTTAAGTGTTTCAAACTCAGAGATTTGATTGGATAGAAGCTATAGGAGAACATTAGAGGATATCAGAGTTTCAGATCAACCCTGAAACTGGGACTAAATCATCACTTGTGGCATATGAATCCTAGTATACTAGATTTCAAGCATTTTTTGTAGATCTTGGTTTAGCAGTTCTAGATTCGGGATTCCAACGTGAAACCCTAAACTAGGAATAAATCACCCCTACTAGCATATGAGTACTAGTGTGCATTAAAATTCATATTTTTTAGGAGTACTGACCATGCTTCGAGCTTCTTCAGTTTTCCAAGTGCTCCTCTGTCCTTTCCTAGTTCATTCTTCTAATTTTTAGTTTCATATCTTGGGTTGCATAGTTAGTTTTACATATCATTGCATTTCTTTCTTTCCAAGCTCTTGCTTGGTGGTGAACCCCCTTTTTACATTAATCACACCCCTATGAGACCTTATTGTAGATCTGTTTCCCTCATTTCCATCCCTAGATTGAGATAGATCTCTAAGGTTTCCTTGAATGAAACTTGAAGGTAATTGGTGAAGGAACCCTAATCCCCTTTTAGTTCTATCTCCCAAAACATAGAGCATCAATTTTCTACGTTTCAATTATAAATCAAACTTTATGATTTTTACTTGAAAGGGTTTTCCCCATGTTATACGGTATATTGTGTTATCTTTATGTATTACATAATTTTTATTTCATTTACTTTGTATTTCATATTTAATGACTAGTTGCTTAAAGATTTTTTTTTTTGACATAGTTTTAGAGTCAAATTAGGAAATACTAATTGTTTCTATAGGTTGACATTCCTCAACTTTTGCATAGTTTCAAAATTTATGATTTTTTTTAGGCCTTTCACTTGAACAACTGTTTATGCTTATCCTAACAATATTTGTCTTATGGGAACCATTCTTGTAATAGTAATATATATGAGTGCTTCGTAATGATCATTTTTATATGGGTAGAGTATAGAAACATACATAAAAGAATAGAAGACTTAGTGTTGTCAATACTTTGTTTTGCTGGAATGAAGCAATGTGCACAATTTATATGATAAGAAGTTATTTTTTTGAGATATTCTCTCAAATAAATAACCATAATAACTATAAAACAAAATGACTCATGCAATACACACAAATTAAATTGACCCAAAAAAATTGCAAATTCTTTTAGTATCAATGTTGTATGATAAAATAAATATATTGATTAATAGGGACAAAATGATTCCCTTATTTAAATTCTTAATTCATTGTAAAAAAAAAATTCCTATAGACAATTTGAGTTTGCTATACACTACAATTTTTGACAAGAGAAGAAGTCTTTTCACCAAATCTAATGCCAATTATGAGCTCCTAGTTTTGTATGCATTGTAAGTGGTTATATTTACACTTGGAAAACTGGAAATTAAATAGAAAGTTATTTTCCCGGTATCATTTTTCACACCTACAAAATCAACACAACACCAATTGGCAACACAATAGAAACTTAAAATTGGATGGCAATCTGCTTTCAATTTTTTGCAGTATATCTCAACTAAAACTAATTACACTATACATATTAAAATGGCTGATAAAATTAATTTTTTTTAAATTTTAAATGCAGTACTAGGATGCCACATATGTTAACATCTATTTTTTGAGTCTAATTAGATGAAAATTTAAATTGCAAATTTTCATCTCAATGACAACAAAGTAATGTCCAAACAATGAATGGAATAAAAAAAGAAACATACATATATATTTGTTTGAAATTCTTATTTTGGGATATTTAGATGATTAAAATTTATAATAGTTTTTTTTTTAATAAAAAAGGGGTAAAAAATTTATTGAATTAGGAAATCATTACAAAGACAGAAGAAAGAAGCCCACCAATGGACCAAACAAAACCAAGAATTAATTCACACCCAAGAAATACCTCATATTCTCCATTACCAATTACTCCAGAGCAAGAGCCAAATCACCAGGAAGGTTGCCCCAATCATCCACATATCAAGAACCCAACCTATCAGTAGCCCATCGAGCCAAACCATCAGCCACCTTGTTCCATTTATGAGGAACATGGAGAAAGGAAATGAATTCCAAAGTAGAACATAGAGAAATAATCTGCTTAAAAACCACAACCAACTACCAATTTGCATCCTCCAAATGCCACTTTTACAACGTATCAACAAGAACCTGAGAATCAGATTCACAAACAATCTGCCACCATCAAAGACAAATCACACAGTCTACCACCAAGAGGATAGCAATAGCCTCCATAATATTATTAGAATGTAGACCTCTACACATAGAAAATAAAAAGACCAACACTCTCGAACAATCCCTACCAATACCTCCAATGCCCGCATGCCCATGATTTCCCCTAGAAGAGCCATCCATATAAATTTTTAGTTCTCCTTGTTCTATAGGGTGCCAACAACAACCACGATCAACCCTCTCCTGACCATGACCATGGTGCACCCTACTCCAATTTCTCTTGCCTCCCCCAGTGAGGCCCAACACATTCACCATTCCCAAATCCCTAGGATCAACCAACACTGAAAAATCACACTTAGCATTCAAAGTCTCCTAAAGAGCTCCTAGAATTCTCCTCCAAAGTTTCCCAATAAGAAACTTCTTATATAAGAAAATACGGGCTTGTTACACTCCAACTAGATATTCCAAACAATCAAGCTAGGGCCAAAGATCCAAGTAGTACTAAGAAAAAAAGTCTTGGCAGTCAAGGAACCCTATCTCCTCAAAAAGTAATCTAAGAAACATGGCTACACGGTAGGCTCGATATATTCCACCATAGATGCCAAATAGCTTTTGCAAAAGCACACTGAAAAAGAGATGTGGGAAAAATTATTCCTGCTGAGCACACATAACACATATGGAGAGGCTCTGAAACCTCTGCTTCCAAAGATTCTCCAAAGTAAGACACTTACCTTGCACCACCAACCAAGAAAAAAAATTACACTTAGGCTAAGCAAACTTGTTCCAAACATGCTTCCATCAAGACACCTCAAAAATCCCAAAAACCTGCTTATCCAAAACCTGATAACCAGAGGCAACTGGAAATTTTCCCTTTGGGTTAGGTCCTCAAGCTAGCACATCTTTCCTCGGAAGAGAATTGAAAACATGATCTAATAAAATCTTAACAAGCTCTTGAGGATCCTCCACCACACCACCAGGAGGTAACACTAGAGGATCCTTCCACCTAGCCATACTAACCTAGCTCATGGTCAGTTGAGATTTAAAATCAGCCACATAACACCAACTTGCATCCACAAAACCCTGGCACAAATCCTACACATGAGGATGAGAAGAAAAAATGTGATGGTGCCCATCCCAAGAATCATTCCAGAAAAGGGCATACCGCCCCCTTTACAAATCCAAAATAACCCCTACTTTACAAGCTTAGCACCCCTTTTTAGGGTCCCCCAAATCATAGAACCCTTTCCATCCAAGCTAAATCTAGCAACCTCAGTGCTTTCCACTACACCCAAATATTTGAAGGTGAGAATTTGGCCCACAATAGATGTTGTTGAGAACACCACTACCATTATAATTCAGCTGCTAAATCCTTCCCATTTAGACCAGTCCTATGAAGACCAAGACCACCTTCCTACTTTGGCCTATAAGCAGCATCCCACTTAACCAAACTCAACTTTCTATGAAGTAAATCACCACACCACAAGAACTATTGAGACCATTTCTAAAACTCCATTATGAAATTGGAAGGAGCAGAGAGAACAAAACATCTGTAAAGGGGGTGAGCCTGAACCACTGACTTCAAAAGAATCACTCTACCTGCTGAAGAAAGCCACCTGCAGGTCCAATGACTAACCAAACTTTGAAACTTATCAAGAATCTCTTGCCAAAAATGTTTAGGAAGTGAACGAATAGCCAAAGGAATTCCAAGATGGACAACGGGCAACAAACCAATCTGGAAACGAAGAATGCCTCCTATTCTTTTCTGGATAGCCTTAGGAGTATGGAAGAAGTAGATGAAGGACTTGCCCTTATTAATATGTTGTCTTGAGGTAGCCAAATAATTATTGAACACACTGCACCATCTAATAGTTTCTTCAACCTTTTCCCTGCCCATCAAAGCACTATCATCTACAAACTGAATATGAGACTGAGGGGGAATATCATTTCCCCAACTCCAACCTTGAATCTAGCCACTCTCAACCCATGAATGAATAAACCTCCCCATGCCTATAGATATCAAGATGAACAAAAAAGGAGACATAGGATCTCTTTTTCTGAGTCCTCTAGAAGCACCAAACAACTCCCTAGGCACACCATTAATTAACACTGATAAAGGAGGAGGAAGTAATGCAACTCTTAACCCACTCAATCTAGTCACCAACAAAGCCAAAAGCTTCAAGAATCTTAAATAAGAAGCTCCATTTAACCTGATCATAATCTTTTGCCATATCCAACTTAATAAACATAGCCTTTTCCATAGAAGACTTCATAGAATAAATGGTTTCCACAACAATAACAAAACCATCCATGATCTACCTACCAGTAATGAAACCCCCTTGTTCCTTAGAGATTAACCCACTTAGCCAAGGTTTCAGCCTTTCAACAATCAACTTAGTAATGGGTATGTGCAAGATCATGATGGGCCAAAAAGTGGCGATATGATGGGTATGTGTAGGGTATGTGGCTGACGACCTTTTTTTCACCCAAAATTGATGAAACGAAAAGGGTTTTTAAAGGAGATTCATAAATTTCCACCAATATAAATTATGCTCTACTTTGAATTTAATAAATAATTATTATTCATTTTCTATTTGAATTACGACTAAAGTCCTGATTCATAGGCTGATTAAAAAAAACATATAGCTTTCAAATGGTATCACATTTTTTGAATCTAAAAAATGTGTCACATTCTATGCTTTACATACTATAGGATTTAAAAAAAGTGAATTTCATGAAGTTTTGACCAAGTTAAGGTGGTCAGACATACGAGTTTTTATAATTTTTAAAAGTTGTAATAAAAAATCATAATTAATTATTTACTTGGAAAAAAATTACAAAAAGATATGCATCACATTGAGACATGAGTCTTCTACTTATATCTAAAATATTATAAAAAAATATTATCATTTTATTGTGGTTAGGGTGGTAGGACAGACACCTACTTCTTATTTTTTCCCTGAAATTTAAGTACCACTGCATTGAAATTTCAAAATTTCATCAAATAGATTTTTTTTAAATAAACATAGTAGTTTAGAAACTACATTCAATTTCCTATAGATTCTATTCTTACATATTTTTGAAATAATATAGATAACTTATTCAAATTTTTACATCAAGTTACCTAATTCTGATTTTTCTAAATTTTTCGCCACTTAAGGGCCTATTTTTTCCATGATGATCCTACACATACCCTAATAATATTATAAACAAAATTGCAAAGAGTAATCGACCTAAAATGATCCAAAGAATTAGCCCACTCCTTCTTTGGAATAAGAGCCAAAAAAGTTGCATTTAGAGATTTTAACATTTGTTTACTCATAAAGGATTCCTGAACCGCCTCCAGGAGATCCAACTTAACCACTTCCCAAAATTCATGAAAAAAAAACAACTAGGAATCCATCAAGTCTAGGAGCTTTTCCTTTCTTCATTTGAAATACAACATTTTCAAGCTCCAACAAGGTGATATGAGAAAGCAAAGCTTCATTCATTTCAACTGAGACCAGCTGTAGAATACAATAAAGGATCCTAGCTTCATCCTCCTCCATAGGAGGTGAATCCTCAGAGAATAAAGTAGAAAAAATCAAACACATTAAAAAAAATAGAAGCAGAGGAGGAAAATGTTTCTCCCTCTAGTGACAAGAGAGAGGAAATAACATTACCTTATCTTCGAGCCTAGATCCAATCAATACAGGATTTATACTTCCAAAAAATTTATTCTCTTAATTCCCATTCCTCAACATCCTTCACCATAGTAGCCTCCACTAGACCCATCTCCTTCGTGAGGCCTTCATCACGAATCTTCTTGGTGATTAAATCCAATCTATCTCGAGCCTTCTATTTTGCTTGAAACATATTACCAAAGTGTTTCCTATTCCAATGTTTCAACCCGTATTTAACATATTGAAGCCTCTTGGAGAAATAGTACATATCCATGCCATAAGCTGGCCTCCCAAGATGTCACCAACTAGGAAGTAAATCATAAAGAGACTTGTCCCTAAGCCACATAAGTTGGAACTTAAAAGACTAATTAGCACCACATTGGGGAAACTCGACCAAAAGCTTAATAGGCTAATGATTAGAGCCTCGACTATCCAATATCTTAGAACTGGTCATCCCCCTATCACCCAGCCAAAAGCTAGGCACCAAAATCTATCTAGTCTTTCAAAAATAGTTGCATCTCCACTCTTCCTATTGCTCCAAGTAAAGATTCCATTCACTGGCTTAATGTCAATCAACCTTAGAAGAGCCACATTATCCTGCAAGAGCCCGAAGGAAGGCTCTAGGAAAACACTACCTCCCCTCTTCTCCTCTAAAGAAATAACCACATTAAAGTCCCTAGCAAGGATCCAAAGAAAATACAGATCAAGAGACCTCACATACTTAACATGATCCCACAACTGAGCTTTACCTTGAAAGTCAATTAGCGCATAAATATTAGAGAAAATAAAATTTTCCCCAGACTCAAGATGAGAAGCAACATAAGAAATCAAGCTCCTATAAAATATCCACCAAATGGGACTAACTTTCCGAGGATCCCATAAATAGGCTAGTCCACTAGAGCTACCAAGTGCTCCCACACATTGACATTGACCAGGACTCCAAATATTTGAAGCCACCCAAAACATAGAATCAACTAATAACTTAGATTCCTGAAGGAAGACCATATCAGGAGAATGATCAAAAACCAAGTCTCAAATAACTTTTTGTTGAGGGATGTTATTCATACCCCTCACATTTCGAGAAAGTACAATCATCGATGAGGTTGGGAGAAGTGAGCATCAAGAGTCTTCATCGAATCGGCCTCAACCAATGTCTCACTAGCTAACTTCACCTTTTCTTGATCCTTCTTTCGTCCAACCTTAGAAGGTTTCTTAGGTGCCCCCTTCTTGAAAGTTTTTTGTTGTAAACCCAAGGCAGAGGAAAAAAAATATTTTTAACTACAACAAAACCACTCCGAACCTCTAAGATAGCCCCAGCCCCACCAAGGGAACCACCAGAATCTACATTCACCCCACCTTCTTCACCCATCACTTGAGCCGAAGGGGTCAAGACAAAATCCAACTGAGGATCAAGAACATCCAACTTATCCACCTAAGGAATATCCTAAGGCTACACATCAGGTAACTCTTCAATACCCGCACCAAATTCCAACTGCATGTCAGCCGAGAACCCTTCCTCATGGACTAACTCATCTAGAGCCTCAAATCTATTGAGAGTTTCTCCCTCCTACCTATCCTTGAAGGTTTGATTCTGACCTTGACCATGATTGTGAGGATTGACAAGAACAAAACCATCATTATCCGCTACCCCCCTTACATGGGAGTCTTACCTTTATCCACCTTTAGATTGAGGGGGAGGATAACTTGCACCACCAGCACTAGACGCATGGGTACATCTCCGCTGAAGGTGACCATATTCATCACATAAATGACACCAGTAAGGTAATGTCTCATAATCCAATGGCTGAGTCTAGGAACTAAAACCAACAGTCAAGTCTTGATAGAATCCAGAAAAGGCTCACTCAGATCTATCTCAACACATACTCGGGCATAAGAGAAAATCCTCTTATCCAGAGTTTTATGTGTAGGGAAAATTGGTTTTCCTAACAACAGAGCAATCGACTGCAAGATATCGCTTCTCCAACATTCAAGTGGCAACCAAGGAAGATAGACCCAAACTAGGACCCTAGAAGGTAAATCCTCTACCAAATTAAAAGTAGCAGGCTATGGTTTGATGAAGAGGTCCCCACCTGGTTATAGAAATATGGTCCTCCTTCAAACGCCTTGTTCTAGTCTGAAATGAAAGAGAAATCCAACAAAAAGAAATTGTTTGTAGCCATCAAAATCTCAAAATTGTCTTATGAGTTCCATGTTTTCACAATCCACATGTCGAGGAATGGAAATGAAACCCTCATTCCCATAAAATTACATATCAGAACATGGCTGGAGAAATAAGCAAGATCCTCAGCCACCAATTCAGGCTGAATCACCAAAACTGGTCGATCTTGTGCCCTTTCCAAACATTTGTTCACCTTGTGCAATTTCACAATTCCATTTCGGGTTATACCCAATCCAGACGATAAGGGGTTTGAGACCCCATATTCCACACCCACCATGGAAGAAACCCCCACAGTCACATCATTTAACATATGCAAATCCATCAAGAGTCAATAGTGGTGAGTCACCGATCAAGCCCACCAACAACCACACACTTAGATTGTTGCAACACCCCACATGGCTTACCCCATAGAAGCCAACAAACAAAATAGGGCCCGTGGCTCAGGCCCCCTCACACAGAGAAAAACCAATAATGGTCGGCTAGGGCATGACTGCCCTAGCAGGCCCGTCGACAACACCATAATGCTCCATATCGTCAAAATTTATAATAATTTTTATTGATAATAAATTATTATATTTTATGTTAAATTGATTTATAAAAATAAATATTGTATTGGATACTTATATTTAGAAAATTGAATTTATTTTTTAATTTAAATATACAAATTTATGACATATTATTCATCTTTTCCATAACATTTTTAATTTTAAGATTTTTTTTATCTTTTCGTTGTATTTCTAATTTTATTGTGGCTGAACTTTCAATCATAACATTATCTTAGTAGCATGTTTGCATAAGTAAACAAATTATATTTATTCATGTCAAGTTACGATTTATGCATGTTCATCAATTAACTAATATAAAATCATATTCTTGAAGTGTTTTATATAGAAAATCTTTGGAAATGCATTCATGAACTATAAAATTAAATAATAAATCTTGCTAAAATATTTAATTTTATGTTGCTTACAAAATCATGAAGAAACACTTGAGACACCATCAAAGTCTAAAATTTGAACAACATTTAAAATAATATGAGAGACTTTTATTTGATATGAAAGTAAATATTAATGAAATGACAAAAAAATTATACTATTTATCTTGTTATTAGTATTATTCAATCAACAAAATCTAGACGTCGTAATGTCTCAACATTCTTCTCCAATAATATTGTCTTCCACATGATTGAAATTATGTTCATATGCTTCCATATATTAATTATTTTTCTTTTGCTTATTCAATATCCAGAATCGCTCAAAGAAATTACATTAGCTCCACTCTCAATCAATAAAGGAAACATTAAGCAACACTCATAATTATTGAATATTAAACGGTTTTACTTAGTTAAAAATGGTGATGATATTAGTTCAACAAGCATCAATGTGGGCGAGAAGCCTTTCGAGATTGTTATAAGAGGACCCTCCTGGCGCGAAGGCACTGCTGGCACTCTCCTTGAAATACTGTGCTCGTTTTCTTATTTGGTTGGCTTGATCACCGGGCATCATGAGCCTCCGCACCAGAGCTTCCACGTCTGCTCGAAGGACAGGCTTCCCCTTCATCTCCAATCCGACCTTCCAAACGTCGCTCACAAATCTCCGGTTGGTAAATTGCTCAGCGTGGAAGGGGCAGCAGATCATGCCCACGCCCTCCGCTATGCTCTCCAGTGTTGAGTTCCACCCATTGTGGGTCAAAAACCCTCCCACAGCGGGATGAGCAAGCACTTTCCTCTGCGCCGTCCAGCTTACAAAACAGCTGCGCTCCTTTACTTGCTGTAGAAACTCTTGCGGTAGAATGGCAGATTCTCCGTGGAGCAGATCGGGGCGAATGGCCCACAGGAAGGGCTGTTTGCTCGCCTCCAAACCCCAGGCAAACTCCACCAGATCATCCTCCGACATAACCGCTATGCTGCCGAAGCACACGTACACCACGGAAGACGCTGCCTGCGTGTCCAGCCACTTCAGACAGCTGTTGTCTTCGCTCCATATGCTCTCCTGGCCTTGGTTTAAAAGAGGCCCAATTGCCATTACCGGAAAATATGAGGATAGTTGTTCCAACACAGGCCGCTCCAGCTCATCGAATGTGTTGATCACAACTGCGGCGGCTTTCAGTGTGGCCTGCGCTTCATTCTTGAGGTGTTGAAACATGAAATCGGAAGCTTCTTTTGCCCTTACAAAACTTGGCAGATCTTTCATCTTCAACGTTGGCATCGCCGGAATGCAAGATATGATTTGCTCCTCCACCCCTTCCTCTCTGTCTGTGTGATTTCATGGTTGATATCAGATGAACCATGTAAGATTTAAATGTGTCATTCAAAGTTTAAATTTTAAATTAACGATGTAAATAAATTGTCCAAATGCAACTTATGATTTGTTCTTCCTCTAACTTCTCTTTTAACTTCTGTTCATCTGTGTGATTTTAGATGAACCATCTAAAATTTAAATGAACCACCTAAAATTTAAATTCTAAATTAATGATCAAAATAAACAAAACACTAAAAAGTAAACAGTTATCAATTATTATGATCTACAATTTTACCTGTTCTTTCTCATTACAATGATGAATCATGAAATGGGAAATGACAAACCTGCGAGAGGAATATATCCATTGTCGATCAAGAGGGGCATGTGAAAATAAACAGAAAAGCCACAGGCGCTGGTAGTCCAGAAGGCGACTCTGGGGATCCTATATTTGTCGGCGGCCTCCTGCGCAAATGACAGTACGCCATCAGCGACAATGAAGGTGAGGGGAGGGAGTGTGTGGGAATGCATCAGCTTCTCAACCACCTTCTCGAAATGAAGTGGGCACTTGTCTGCTATGGATTTGCAGAACTCTGGCAGGCTGAGGGTACGCCCATGATCGAGAGGCAGACCATCAGGAATAACCTCGTATCTCAACTCCTCGGAGAGACCAGATTTACTCATCCGGTGATGCGTAAACTCTGTGTTCACCAATGTCACCAAAATGCCTCGCGCAACCAGAAGCTTGCCGAATTGTATGATGGGATTAATATGGCCCTGTGCTGGAAATGGAAATAGCAATGCATGGTGTCTCCTTGGACTATCTTCCATTGGATATGATTCTGATCTTCAGTTTCCAGCGGTCGCCACAGATTGCCGCTTCGAATAGGTTAAAACAGTAACAAGCATTCTAAATAAATAGGCCTTTTCGAAGCTACTAGCCGGTCCCACGTGCATCCCATGATTAACCAGAGCTCTCGAGGGTAAGAAGGTGGGTGCTATATTTTCTTTCATCTATAGTTAGTTTATGTATAGTTTGAAGTGCATAGTTATGGTAGGCAAAATAGAGGGGAAGGCCACAAACCTTGCGACAACCAACAACTACATGGGATGTTTGGAAACATGATTGCATATATATCATCCCTAACAACTAGGGGAATTGAATGACTACCTCGTATGTGGCCTTCACAAACATGGAGAGGATCATTGTCAATGCTGCACATTTTGTTGAAGAGCATAATGGATAGAGTGGTAGAAGAAGTGAAAGAACAAGAGTTAGAGGTGGCCAAACATCGTGTTGGACAAGATGAATCCTTTCGAGCTTTGCAAAACACAACATTGGAGTGAGGAAGAGTAGAGGAGTTATGTAAAAGTTGTGAGCATTGTTTGAATGGGAAAATAAATCCACTTTAGCCAAGAAGATATACAATGAGAGGAGCTGGGTATAAAGGGCTTGATGTAAGACTAGAGGGAAGCATAAAAATGATTTGGAATCTTTATAGAGTAAGTATTTTTACCAACATGAATAAAAGAATTAAATCTTGAGAAGTAATTTGCAATATCACAAGATGTCAATAGTTTTAGATGATGTTGATTATGAAGAGAAAATGAATGAATTATTTGGTAAAATAAATTCTTACAACAAACAATTTGTTGATAGTCACATCTATGGACAATGGTGCTCTCACAAGCTATGAAATTTCTTTATTTCATGAGGTAAAAAGAACGACAAAGAACCAAGCCAAATATCTCTCTTCCTAGCATGCCTTATCACTTACAAGACTTTGGATATCTAGTTCAAAGGTTTTTTGAGTATCACTAATGAGCCTAGGATTGTTGTGGCCATTGCTTATGACCTAGAAGGGCATCTCCTTCATAGAGAATAATATCCTCACTTCTAACCTTAGTGGGAGAACCTTTGATATTTCTAATCTAGCAAAGAGGACTTTTTTGAAGTGAAGGTCACCATCAATCACATGCACCTCCAATATTCAAGTATTTTGATAACAAAATGATTAATCATTTAATTAACTTAGGTAAAATCAAATGCAAAACTTGTCTTTTGACATTGAATATGTAAGGATTTTTGTATGTTTAATATTAGAATATGGTATGAAAGGACATATATTTTACTATATGAATGGAGCAATATATTATCTAACCCTTACTATATGAGCTTGTGCATTTGTGAATACATGGCGATTCTACATTTGTTTTTAATTATAATATATGAATACTTAGCTTTTTAGTTTGGTTTGATATAATGGAGCAACACATTGTGTATTCCTTACTATATGAGCTCATTAGTGATAGAATAGGGATTATTTTACATTTGTATAATTATAGTTCATGAAAAAACAATTTTTTAGTTTACCTTGATATGGTAAATAGACCACTTGTGCATGTAGTTGAATTCTCATTTCTTTGATTGAAAATATATTAGGAATCCATTTTAAATCTGTAAATGGTACCGCATTTAATAGAGCTCTAAAAATTTCCATTTTCTTCCTAATATGATACAAAACTTCAATTTTCTTACATCATTGTAAAATTAGTATGATTTATTTACCTTAATGAGATGTATAAAGGATTACACCAAGGTTCTAATCCTTCATGTGGCATAGATGTTTTTCCTAGCTAGCACCATACCTATTATTTGGACAATGATCACTTCTTATAATTTTTTAGGTAGATGAATTAATAATGATATAAATAGAGTTGCTAACAAAAATCCAAGAAAATGAATCTAATAAGACTACGTAGAACATTGCAAGAAAAATGTTACCTATGAAATAAGAAAGCCAAAACATAAAATATAAACACACATGGTAACTATGTTCATTTAGACGAATCTACAAGATCAAAGGAGTACAATTAGAGATTGTAGCTCAATCACCCAAGTTTTATTAGATATCTATTTCTCCTTACTATTGGAGATAGTTTAATTAATATTATACCTTTGTAGAGTTTCCCCATTGTTACATTGTAAATCCAAGACCACACCCTATAGCATATGGACCCAAATCAACTTAATTGACTATCATAGAAATTGTATTGGACAAATATAAATAATGCATTGAAATAATTTTATAAATAAATCACTTACATTGTCACTCATTTTAACATTGTTGTTCCATTAAGTTCATAACCTTCTTTTATAAAAGAGGTTTGCCTTATCAAGTCATTATAGCAAATGCATTATTTTATATGAGACAATGAACCTTTTTTTGGAAACTTCGTTGAGCTTGTATTTCATTCTAACTCAGGAGTTTTTTGTAGCTATATCCAAGTATTCACATGTCTATTTTTTCTATGAGATCTTTGGAAGCTCATTGGTTATCCATTGTTTTTTACATTTAATGTGAGATAATCAAGAGTGATAAATCTCAAGGAAAGGATTGTTTTTTTAGCTTGTCTCAATGATAATTTGTGCATATCATGGAAAAATTCTACAAGATTTATGAAAGCAACTCAAATGACTTAAAAATGTAGAAGAATGAAAGGAAATAAGGGAAAACAAGTGTTGAGATTTCAAAATATTGCACAAATAATTTTCAATTTATTAAGCCCAAAATAACATCATTAGATACAGTGTAGGTAATAGCTTTTGTGTCTCTCCAATCCCAAAGGAAAAGAGTTTGGTAATGCTGCCATTAAACAATGTTGAATGCAATGAGACTCATATAGCTTTAGTCTTTGTCTTCAATTGTCTATTTAAATTTTTTATATGTCATTTGTTGATAGTGAGACAATTTAAATTTTATGGAAGTTCTTGAATATGAAATATTTAATTTATATTTAAATTCTATGTTTGAAATTTGTATTAAACGTGATTTATGTACAAAATGATGAGCTTTACATCTTTTTTCTTGCAAATATTTTAATATTTGATGGTTGAGGTCTCCAAAATATAAATTGTATATTCATTGGAAGAGAATGGATCACTTATTAGAAATTTAGGTTTTTAAATATGAAGACTAGAGAAAATATGTTGTTCATTAAAAATTGAATTTATATTTGATTAATGATGAAAATTTGTACACTATAATTGCATATATTGCACAAGTTCAAACTATTCAATATGATGACAAAAACATGATATTTTATTTTAATATCATAATATTTTTAGCTGATAGGCTACATATAGTGTGAGACTTTAGCCGGAAAGAAGTCTCACACCTGCAAACCATTGTTAATTCATGAGAAACAAAGTTTTGGATGTCATTTAATGGTAAACCAGCAGCCATTTGGTTGTAAAATCCTCCAAAATATCAAGCGAAAGCCTCCAAAATCTCACTTATAATGTAAAATCCTAATAAATATTGATTTTCCAGTTGGATGGGAACATTCTATTTTCATTTGCAATATTTTTTGCAATTTGATGGCAACTTTGTTTTTCATTTGCATTGCTTTATGTTTTAAATCTATATGCAAATATTTCAATATCAGAATTCGTAGCACATGACATCCATACAACTAGAATTCATAGCACATGGCATCCATACACACCCATACACAAAAACATACTATGTAACATATTGACATACATATAGTTTTCCATCGACATAATCCTTGAACCTCCTTTAGGTGCAAGTGTTAGTAATATGTGATCTTTATGTGCAATAAATATTAGATTGACCCATACCTCCTCTACAATTAGACTTACATTATTACTTGTATTTTTAACAAAACATGATTAAAAATAATTAATGGCATATTTAATTAAACTAGAACCACTATATAAATAATAAGATGTGACTCTTTATTATATATTTATTAATATTTTTATATGTAAACAATAAAAATTATTGTATTACTACACAAATACCTTCATAAACCTTCTATCCAGCATACAGGACCCCACATGACCATGACAACATTGACAGGGAATCTAGTACGACATCAGGATAGGGTGCAAGTTACAATAGGAAAGGTAAGCTGAGGCGATTATTGGCAGAAGTGATGCCATTTTTCATTATCTTTGCTGGGGGGCATTAAACACATTTTAAAATATTTATTGGATTTAGTGGATCACTGGAAGTGGGCATTGAGCAGTTCGAGGGATTTCGTTTTCTGGGCCTTTTTTAATAATGTTATCTGGTAAGTGACCTCATTTTTTAAGAGATCAACTGCAGGAGAATTGAATTTTAATGGAGTACGGTTTGGTCATGTGAAGGGAACGATAGACAACTTGTTATTGGATTTGGTTCATGCAGGAAAGCAAGGTAGTAATTATCTTTGAATGATGTGATGCCTTGCCTCCTCGAAACTGGAAGGGCCAAAGAAAATCAACGGCTTTTGTCCACAAATACTGCAGATATATTCTCTTTCGGGCGGCAATGGCACGTTGTGTTTTACAGGCACTATTTTTTAACGAAGTTATTGCTAAAGTTGTCTTCCATAAAATATACGAAGAGGTAGATAAGATATCTTTCATTTAAAAAATACACACCCCTTGTCACAAGTTGAAAACTATACGTAGACAAAGTCCCCACTGTCTTGCGTTGTTTTGGCCGGGGAAATGTCATCAACTTGACTAAAGTTAAAGAGGGACATAAATTAATTTATTTTTTGGTGGAGGGAATTGGGTGGAGAGGATTGGTTTTGGGAGATTGAAGTTATTTTTTGGTTGTGCATGTTGTAAGATTGGTTGCACATGTTATTGATGGTCTTGTATTGGAATTTTATAAAATTTGTAGGTTCGCTTTTTTCTGTTTTGTTATTTTTGGATTACAGATTCATAGTTGATTCAGATCAGTCTTTAAGTCGTTTTAAGCTCTCATTTAAACTCAAGCTTGACAATCATATTAATCATTCATGCACAAAGTTAATGCAACAGTTATTTTTGTGGATCTAGTTTAATGACGATAATCTTCTTTAGCAAAAAGTTAGTGATTTTAAAATTAATGGATACTTACTTTGAAGCAAGGAGATTCCAAAAGTTATTTTTAATCCTAAATTTGTGGCTAAGGATTTAGTTTTTTCAATGGATATCTCTTCATTTGCAAGTTTATGGGGGTTATACTAAATTTGAAGATATTAGAGGATTGGAAACATAGAGTTTAGCAAATAAAAGGAGATGCAAATATTACCCTAGTTGTTAGTGGGTATTTTTTTGTTTCTTTTAATATTATTTTGACTATGTTCAAATTTTTGAAGGAGGTCATTATTTTTCCAAGCATGTTGGTATTTTCATGAAACCATGTCATTTAGATTTACCCTAACTATGAAACTCCCTTCCAATGTTCTAGTTTGGGTCTATTTATTTTCTTTTTTGAGGTCCACTCTTTTCTCTCTTCTTCTCATCTTATATTAATGGATTTCTTTGTGTAAAAAAACCATGGATGTATCAAGTTACTCTATTTTGATCATAGATGATATAAATATTGTTAGGGTAAATAGGATATTTACCATGCTTAAGTTTACTTAGGCATGATTATGCATTTAATCTCTTAGGAGGTAGATGACACCAGCATGGTATCAGAGCCAACCATTCTGCTTTCCTTCCCTTGAGAGTTTTCATCCAAGTGTTTGAGATCATTTAGTTTTTTTTTCATTTCAAAATTGTCTTATTTTTCCTTATTTTTGATTACTTCATTTTTTTGTTGTTCGTGATTGTTGGGAACGATTTTCACAGCTATGCTAGCATGGTTTTCCCTTGATAGTGAACCAAATATTTTTGGATGGGGGACTCTCTTACACTTCTAGGGTTTTGCACCTAAAAGAAGAGAGGTATCCAAAAGTTTTAATTGCTCACTTAAGAATATGCCCTTGAGATTCCAATGCAAAGATGATTGAAATCTATCTAAGGGGAATGCCCTAGATGCAAAGAACTGATAAAAGTGAATAAATACTAATACAAAACTAATGAAATGCAAGATGTTTGAAAACAAACTGTGATATGCAAAATGAACTAAAAATACAAACAATTTGTAACAAAAATTAATGAAATTAAAGGTGTGCACCTAGAAGCTGGAAAGTTATGGAAAGGAGCTTTGGAATCCTATAGAAGTTACTATTGAAGCCAACTAGGACTCATACGCTAAGTTGGGCGACTTAGTCCAGTTTCAAGAAGAATCTACCAGATTACGTTTCAGACAAAAGGGTACTTAGAACTACAAAAACCACTTTTAAGGCCTGGCAGTGGGACTCATACACCACTGATGGCAACTTAGTCCACTTTCAAATTTTGAGAAATTCAAAAGTGTAATTTCTAGCTCCTGGTTTGCACTTCAGCTCTTAACAGGTTTTTGGATCTGAAACTACAGAATTTGACTTGTGCATGTTCTTCAAGCTTCTTTTAGGGCTTTGACCACTTTGAATGACTTTGATGATTTGTTGACAAATTTTCACACCTTGCTCTTTAATAAATGTGCACACTAGACTTGCAAAACACTTGCAAAGAGGGGAGAAAATTGTTGAGGGTTAGAGAATAGGGTTTTTCCTTGGTCAAACCCTTGTTTGGTAATAAACCCTTGAAAATGAAATGAAATGCAAAGAGAATGATGTATGAACAACATGCAATGCTACAAATCACCAAACCCTTGAAGTAGAAATCTGAAGATATGCAAGTAAAAGCTTCAATGGATGTAGACTTTGAAATGCCTAGAATTCCTAAATGAATGATTAATAATTGCTTAAATGATTGAGTAAATGAATGAATGAATGGGGGTGAAATGAGAGAGAAAACCCTATATTTATACTTGATTGTGCAAAATTTCTCAAAAATACCACATCACAGGTCAACCTTAGGTCTTAGAAAATAATATCCCGCTAGAATTTTGAAATAATTTTGATTTTTGAGCCAAAGGGGACTCATTCTCCCCTAGTGGGGAATGGGTCCCACTTAGACATGTTAAGTGGATGTCATAAATTAATATGTATTAAATAATGTTTAACAAGATTATTCTAAAAAATACACTTAAGTAGGGCCTGTAAGTGTATAAAGGGGACAATTAAGCATAAGAAAGGGTCAAATTATTGATGAAAAGCCTCAAAAATCTTGGAAGTTTGTTACAACACTTTGAAATAAGGCTTGGTAAGTAATAAAAAAAGGTTATTTAGGTGAAATATATTAATAAGGTCCTAGAAAAGTGTGAAGGTGTGTTACAACACTTCACAACACTTTTGCAAGGCATCATAAAGTTCTTATTGATTCGCAAAGGTCCAAGACCTAATGTAAATGTGGTGACCACATTACGACATTAAATCAAGACAAAACTAGGCCAACATCCAGAAGAAAGACCCAAATGAGCATGAAAATGTCCAAAGATACATTTTTCTAAGCTATGTAAGTACAAGGTTTTTTTTGGCTATGCAATGTTTGTGGGTAGTGTTGATTTTCTTTGGAAGGTAGAATTATTCTGCAGAAACCCATATTTGGCTACATAATTTCCACGTTGGAGGATTGATTGAAGGTAGCGATTTTATTCTACTTGATTAGAGCTAGTAGTTTCCCTTACAAAAGTGATTCATTTGTATAGAGGTGCTAAGACTGGTGAAGTGGGGTCTGTGTTTTTCCAAGCATTGAAAACTTACCTCTCTTGAAGGGTCGTGATTTTCTTGTGAAGATTAGTTCCTTTTTGCAGGACGAGCCACAACATTTCTTTTAATTTGGTGTCATTTTTTTACTATGAGACGCCAATTCTTTACTTGGGAGGAATGATTGCTTGAGAGGCATTTTTTTATGTGATTTCTAACTGCAATTCTCATTTGAAAGGCACAATTTGACCCTAAGGATGACATATCATTTCTTCCTACTGTGTGAGGATTGATTTCTTGATTTATTGGCTATTGTTTTTCTTTGCTAGGAATTTCAAAATTTATAGAGCCCCTAACTTAGTAGCATTTGTTTGCATTTCAAGGCATTAGAAGGCATTTTCCTTTTTTTGTTGCGCATTTGACCTACAGTTTTTCATTAGAGACGCGATTGGAATGAAAATTTGGGGTCCGTGATTTTTCTTTGTGTGAAGAGGGAATGATTTTTTGGCTTGGAGGCAACATTTTGAGGCCATGGCATTGTGTGGAGCCAACAGTTTGGGAGGAGCGATTTTGCAATAGCAATCACAGTTTTTAATTCCTTCCCACAATTTGAGGCTGGCATTTTTTTATGCTAGAAGAGAGGCATCACAGAGCCTAGGGATATAAATACTATTTCCATTGTAGAGAAGACATTTGAAGTAGGTGAATAGGCATTGGTTGTGAGTGCATTTGTTTCAAATATTGGGGGCCATGATTTGGCAACTGCAAGCCCAATTCTATACAAGGCACTTGAAATCTGCAATTTTGGAGGCTTGTTTCTTCAGGGAGGATATATACCTTTTGAAACTTTATATTTAATAAAGTTCTCTCCCAAATATTTAATTTTAGGGCTTTAGTACAATGGAGAGAAAGTGGGCCCAAGTTGGTTTTGAAGTTGTTTTGGGAACAATAATCCCACATTGGCAGTGTGGGTACCTTTTTTTCTATTTAAATAGCATTGCATTGCAATTGGTTGTTGTGAGACTTGGCTATCTTGTTTTTTTTCTTGGTGTAGTTTGCATGGAGATCAAGCAATGGGCTGCATCAAATTTTGCTACAAATAAGGTTTAATTCATTTTTGGAAGTTTTCTGTGAAAGCACTATCTTTGAAATTTTGATGAATTGTTAAGTTATAATAGTTTCTTTGGAGAAAGGGAACTTTAGGCAATGGAGTGATGTTGTTCTCACCCAAATTAGTGAGGAGAATCTATTACCATATTTATATGGCGAAGTCCCTATTCCTGACACATGTAGTAGATATATGATTTGGAAAGGATTTTGGGCTAGATTCTATGGAGTTATTTTTGAGCATATAAATGACGAGGACCTTTTGGATTCATTTTTTCATTTTGAGAGCCCTTATGCTCTTTGGACTTACCTTTGATAATCATATGGAGATCCTTAAGTCTACCATCCCTTGGTTACCCTCCTTCCAATACTAGTGTGTCTCTTTGTTCTTTAGAGAAGATAAACCATACTTGTGATCCTTTGGAGGTTGTTGAGACTTCAAATGAGGTTGTGGTTTCTTTAGAGTTTCCTTTTTATTTTTCAGAGATAGTTGGTCCACCTTCATTAAGAACTTCCATCATTCCTGAACAATAGGATTATGATTGTCTTCTTGATTGGGATTCCTATTTGTCAGAAATTGGTTCTTTGTTTGAGTCTCACTTTTCAGATTTGGAGGACACATTTGAGGGTTTATCTCTCCTCTTTGATGATAGTTATTGGACAACTGTTGTAAAACCATCTTCATCTTTGGATATTTTTTAGCATGAGTTTTCAGTAGTACCTTGTTTGTCACCTTCTATTGTGATTAGGCATATTCTTGATTGGTTCGTGGCATCATCTTCCAAGGTCTTGGCAATACATGAGAAGATTTCAAAGACATTATCATCCTAAATTTGGATTTCACTTGCTAGTTCCTATCTAGAATGGGAAGCATACTTGCATTTGTATTTGGTTTTGTTTCTTCCAAAACAGAGACAAGTTGTTTGTCAACATTGGATCATGTTTTTTCTTTAGGAAGTTACCATTTTTGCAGGTGATTACACATTGTTGAGGGACTATATAGTCTTTTTTTTTCCCTCTTATGGGGGGCCTTTGATTGTATATACATGATGTATGTAGTTGTTGGGGGGTGTGATTGAGTCCTCCATCCATGCATCATTTTTCATTTTCTTTTCTCTATTTTGGAGAGGGGCTTCTTCCCATAGGGATTTTCTCCTTTTCTTCAGTTGTGAGAGATTTCATTTTGTAGTTGTAAATGGGTACCTAACATGGTTGTGTAGCCCAGACCCATATTGCATCTTCATTTTTTGCATAATAATCTCCCTAGGTTACACTTAAGAGGGGGTGTTAGGGTAACTAGGATATTTACCATGCTCAAGTTTACTTAGGCATGATTATGCATTTAATCTCTCGGGTAGTTTTGTTTCTTGTATCAAGAAGTTTTATACTCGTTGAATTTTTCTTTCCTTTAAAAGGTTGTACAATATGTAACTTAAGCATCTCATTTTTATTCACTCCTTTCTAGTGAAATAACATAGTGCTTCTCTCTATTTTTGAAGGTTTTCTGTTGTAGATGGTGCTCCTCCATGCATCATTTTTTGTTTTATTTTCTCTCTTTTGGAGAAGGGATTTTTCCCACGAGGTTTTTCTTCTTCTCTCTGGTTGTGAGATATTTCCTTTTGTAGTTGTAAATAGGTACTTGGCATGGTTGTGTAGCTAAGACCCATATTGCATGTTCATTTTTTGCATAATAATCTCACTAAGTTGTAGTTAAGAGGGGTGTTAAGGTAAATAGGATATTTACCATGCTTAAGTTTACTTAGACATGATTTAGGATTTAATCTCTTAGGTAGTTTTGTTTATTGTATCAAAAAAATTTATACCCGTTGCCTTTTTCTTTCCTTTAAAAGGTTTTATGAGTGATCCCATAATATTGGTTTACAATTTTTGGCCAAACTGGACATTGAACTGATTTTTTCTAATAAATCTTCACTTTTGGGTACCTATAGCAGCTAAACCATGAGGAATTTGAAGATGATGCAAACTAGTGATTTGTGACATTTTGTCTCTAGATTCTAAATAACTTTTTTTCAAAATTTTTGAAATCATATTTCACGCTTTTTTCCATCTCCTTCAAAAACTAGTTTATTTTAGTAAACACCATTTTTAAGAAGTGATGTTCATTGTATACAACATTACTTTTGTCCATGAAGGATAAAATTCTAATTTTTTTCGAATTTAGATTTGTAACTACGATATAGATAGTGCTTTCATTTGGTTTCATGGTGTTTTATTAAATATTTTTTCCTAGGTTAATCAAGTTTCAAAGTCAAACCAATTACAATTCAGACATACACAAACTGTATACAACATAATTTTTTTTTGTATGTATCAAAATTCAATATTTTTTTTTGGATCAAGGATTGCAATATCTTGTGCACTGATATTTTTCAATTTTTTTTTATAATCTACTATTCTTCCACACATGCAGAACAAAGAGCTTGATTTTCAATGAAAGACCTACATTCACTAGAAATAAAAAATAAATATATTAATTAAATTAAATTTATTTAAAATTATACCTTTTGGGAGGCTTCTAATAAGGAATACATACAAAAAATAAATTTTAAATGAATTCATTTGATCCTCCAAAAGGTAAATCAAAAGTGGTTTTTTAATAGCATTTTGATAGGTGTAATGGAGACTCTGTTATAGTTATGGCTTAAAAATATCACGGTTCTATCCAAGGGGGTTTGATCTAAGTGGTTCGATCAAACCCTCTTCAATTGGAATCATTTAAATGGAACTTTTCGAGGCTTAAATCATTATATTTTCTAAAAATATGTGGTTTCAGCAAAAATCAGGATCTCCCCGAAATTGTAAACTAGTATTGTGGGATCACCCTTACAATTTATGTAATTTAAGCATCTCATTTTTATTCACTCCTTTCTGGTGAAATAGTATAGTGCTTCTCTCTTTTTTTTGAAGGTTTTTTGTTGCAGATGGTGCTCTTGGGAGGTGCATGACACCAACAAATATTCATATTATATTTATAATAATAGTTGATTATTAGTCAACTGGAAACATGAAATAGTTAATTAATTATGAAATCAATCATATTTGTTAGATTAGAGGTAAAAATTAAATAATTAGTTATATCTATAGATTGATTTTAGAATAAACATAATTTTATATCATAAATATAATTTATATATGATTATAATGCTATTTCTTTATGCAATTTTATATCAATATGATGAATTACACTTGTTATTTGAATTTAATTTAATTATGAAATTATTTTTAATTACGAAATATTTATGATGTAAATATTAATTTAATAATGAATGTTGCTTTGACTACTATCTCATATATAACATTTTTGTGCACATTTGTAGTTAAATTCCACAAACAATGCTAAAAAAATATCAAACACTTCATAATGTGCACATACAACTAACAAATCTGTAAGAACTTATGAAAAGCAACAGGATCAAGAGACTAAACATAGCACAACAGAGAGAGACAAGATGAGAGAATATGATGACTATATTCTCAATATGCATGAATATGCTCATGAAGATAGACAATTACAAGTATGTACAAGGCTTGCTTATAAAGTCAAGCTAGGACAAAATGAAGGGACATGAATGAGACAAGTGTCGCAATCATGTGTGTGGTAGGTAGAAAGAAATAATATATAATTCCATGAAAGGTGGATCACCCACCAAAGGTGGAATTATCATGCCATGAAAGGTGGAGATAAAAAGGTGATAACTAGATCACACCACAAAGAGTGGAATTTCTCCTACACACACTTCCCTAAGTGTCCAACTCATATCTCTCAATGTATGCACAAACCTAGATGCAAGATGCAAATAACTAGGTGTCACAAGTGCAACCTATAATGATATGCATTCCCTAAGTAAGCTTAAGTGTAATAAGTAAAATAATTATTTACACCAACACCCCCCCTTAAGTGCAACTTGGGGAATGAAGACTCAAGCTAACCATGCAAGATAAGATGCAAGATGGGTCCCGACAAATAAGCCATGTTAGGTACCCATGTACAAGTGCAATGCAATCTCTCACAAGTGAGGTAAAGATAGAAAAACCCAGTGGGAAAAAACTACCCCCCAAAAGAGAGATGAAATACAAAATCCTATGAACATAGCATGAGAAGGAAAAAAACCCATGTGAGGAAAAAGTCCCCCCCATACAAGAGAAGAAGAGAGACAAGGTAGCCCCCCCTCAATGTACAATGATCACCCATGGAAGATGCTCAAGAAGGAATGAAGAATCTGCTCCAAAACTATCGAACAAAATTCCTCCCCTTAAGAAGAAACAATACCAAAGGTACATGAATGAAGTCTCCCCAATCCACAAGTGAAGAAGGAAGAACCCTCAAAATGTAAGGAGTCTCTGAAATTTGCTCAAATTTCCTTGTGTTGATGCTGAAAGATGCCTTTCCCAAACCATGTGAAGCTACAATGGCAAGTGCACAAGTCATAGTGTAGTCACTTCCTGGAACCTGTGAGAACCCCTTTGCAACAACACTCTCATCTGCTGAAAAAGACAACTCAAGATCTAGCAAGGATGAAGGTAGAACATACTCCAAAGACGATGTCTCCTCAAGAGAGAAAGTGGCCTCCTCCAGCTGTTGTACATATGCATCCACAATCACATCAACCTCAAAAAACTGATCATGTAGAGGACGGTCAGAGTGTTCCCTCACAACAACTAAAGAAGAATCACTTTCATCAAAGAGAAGATGTAAATAATCAAACGTGTCTCCAAAATCTACAATGTAGGATTCCACAAACAAGCTACCAATGTCTGTCAAGTAGTCACCCCATGAAACTGCTGCTAGAAGACAAGGTATACACTGTTGCACTGAATCAAAAGTCATTGAAACTATCGTAACACAAGTATCATCAGGGACATTAGTCAATGTAGGAGATGGAATATCAACAATAGGTTCAAGAACCTCAGGAGTAGTGAGCACTCCAAGATTCAAGTAACAATAGTCAGTCTCCTCAAGTGTGTCAACACTAGGGTGAACTGAATCATCAGTAGGAGCAAAATATGAGAAGGTATAGAATTGAGAATGATGATCAACCTCCCCAACTACAACAAGAGCCCTGCTATGAAAATCCCAAACAATGATAGAATTTGGTGTGAACTCTACACTCTTTCCTGTACCACTATGTGTAATCTGATAGATGGAAAGGATGTTCCTTGACAAAGTAGGCACACATAGAACATCATTAAATGCTCCACCTTCAATTTCAATAGACCCCTTCCCACAAACTACCAAAGAAGTGTTGTTGTCCATCAAAATGGGTGGTGATGAACAAGAATCAAATGAAGAGAACATGTCCTTTGAATAAGTCATATGATGTGAAGCTCCTGAATCAAGGATCCACCTATCTAAATTGGAATCCGCAACTACAAGAAATGCTTGCCCCTTATGTTTCTCATGTTGAGATGAAGAAGAAGGAGATGAGCTTGATGTTGTTGCCATGAAAGTTGTGCTTTTTCCCTTAGAAGAAGTGAAAGGGGACGAGTCCTTCTCTTGATATGCAACTGGAAAGTTGATGTTGTTCTTCTTGAGGATATTTTTCAACTCATCAATTTGCTTAACATGACAATGATGCTCCTCATGACCAATCTTTTTGCAATATGCAGATGTTGGTTGCTCCCTCTTGCTTGAATAGTTGTACTTCTTTGAAGAAGATGAAGTTGAGCTTTGTTGTGGAGGAGTGGATTGTTTGTTCTCTCCTTGTGGCTTTGGTGGAGATTTCTTTTGGTCCTTCCATTTTCCTTGCTTTTTGTTTCCATGATTAACCACCAATGCTCTTGAAGTTGAAGACTTGAGAATTCCCATTTTCATCAACTTATTTTGCTCAAGAATCAAAAGATCTGTGAGAGCCTCAAAAGATGGTGATGTGAAGTTGCTAATTGTCAATCTTTGAGTATGAAAAATTGAAACAAAGGCTGCATACTCAGTTGGAAGCTTGTCCAACAAGTTGAAGACTAATTGATCATCCTCTTTCTCAATACCACAATCTTTTAGTTGTGCTCTTAGCTCATTTTCCTTAGTGACATAATCCTGAATTGTGTCAAAATCCTTGGGATCAAGGCTTAGGAGATCATGTTCAAGCTTATACCCCTTAACCTTATGAACCTTGTCATACAAAGCAACAAGCTTATCCCAAGCTTCCTTGGCTGTAGTACATTTATCAACATGGAAAATGATATCATCTGAAATGAACTTTCTTAGTGTACCCAATGCCATAGAAGTTTTAGTGAGCCGATCCATATATGCAGTTGGATCTACCTTAGGATCTCAAGGCACAATTATGGTTCCATCAATGTAGTAAATTAAACCTTTTTCCATTAGTTTACTCCATGCACGTACTTTCCATGTAGCATAATTATGTGCAGTTAAGAGTGGAACTTTAGATGAACCCATGATGGAATGCAAGAGCACAAGAGAGAAAATAGGAACAATCACATAAGAGACACCCCTCCAAATGCACTCAATCAAAGTACCCCCCCTAAAAAGATGATTTTGACACTTTATAATGCAGTGCGTGTACAATAGGCCACTTGCAACTTGGCTAAGTGGACTTATCATTTATAATTTACAACTTGCCAAAAACAGGCTAAGAATAGACTAGAACAAATAAGCAAAGACCTAAATTCAGATCTATGCAATACAAGTGCCAAATAGGCCAAAAAGGACCATATGCTAAAAGTACAAAATCCACTCAAGATCGCTTCAAACTGATTGTAGATTCAAGAAGTAGATGAAAAATCATGCACATTCAAAAAAAATGGCACCTGAAAAGGAGTTCGTATGTGCTTGTACAGAGCCCTGTAAGTTGCAAAAATGAGGATTGGACAAGTACAGTGATGAAAATATCACTACTCCTCAGATTTACCTCTTGACCACCTTCACACGAACTAATATCTCCCACTAATGGCTATGCAAAAGACCTCCAACTACTTTGATACCATGTAAGAATTTATGAAAAGAAAAAATAGGATCAAGAGACTAAACATAGCACAAAAGAGAGACAAGATGAGAGAATATGATGACTGTATTCTCAATATGCATGAATATGCTCATGAAGATATACAATTACAAGTATGTACAAGGCTTGCTTATAAAGTCAAGCTAGGATAAAATGAAGGGACATGAATGAGACAAGTGTCGCAATCATGTGTGTGGTAGGTAGAAAGAAATAATATATAATTCCATGAAAGGTGGATCACCCACCAAAGGTGGAATTATCATGCCACAAAAGTTGGAGATAAAATGGTGATAACTAGATCACACCACAAAGAGTGGAATTTCTCCTACACACACTTCCCTAAGTGTCCAACTCATATCTCTCAATGTATGCACAAACCTAGATGCAAGATGCAAATAACTAGGTGTCACAAGTGCAACCTATAATGATATGCATTCCCTAAGTAAGCTTAAGTAAAGTGTAATAAGTAAAATACTTATTTACACCAACAAAATCAAACAATTTAATACTATTAGATAAACTCCATGGAACTAATAAAATTATTTTAATAATGTATTGTCAAAAAAGCTTTAAACCTAAGAAAAATCTTCTCCAATCTTATAATAATTAACCTGATCCTTTCTTGTCCACTCCCATTGTACCCACCAACCTATTCACCATGAGCCACATGAATGAATTTTAGCAAGCTATTTTTGCTATATTTTATTTCATCTATAGTTAGTTTATGTATAGTTTGAAGTGCATATTTATGGTATGAAAAATAGAGGGGAAGGCCACAGACCTTGGGACAACCAAATACATGGAAATTTGGAAACATTATTGCATATAGATCATACCTAATAACTAGGGGAATTAAATGAAGTTACCTCATATGTGCCCTTCACAAAAATGGAGAGGATCATTGTCAATGCTTCACATTTTGTTGAAGAGCATAATTGATAGAGTGGTAGAAGAAGTGAAAGGACAAGAGTTAGAGGTGGCCAAACATCGTGTTGGACAAGATGAATCCTTTCAAGCTTTGCAAAACACAATATTGGAGTGTGAGGAAGAGTAGAGGAGTTATGTAAAAGTTGTGAGCATTGTTTTAATGGGAAAATATGACAAATCCACTTTAGCCAAGAAGATATACAATGAGAGGAGTTGCGTATAAAGAATCATTGTTGCTTTGGGTTTGATGTGAGACTAGAGGGAATCATAAAATGATTTCGAATCTTTATAGGGTAAGTAATTTCACCAACACAAATAAAGGAACCAAATTTTTGAGAAGTAATTTGCAATATTCCAATGTTTTAATAGTTTCACATGATGTTGATTATGAAGAGAAAATAAATGAATTATTGGTGAAATACATTCTTACAACAAACAATTTTTAGATAGTCGCATCTAGGGACAATGGTGCTCTCACATGCTATGAAATTTCCTTATTTCATGAGGTAAACAAAATGACAAAGAATCGAGCCAAATAACTCTCTTCCTAGCATGTCTTATCACTTACAAGGCTTTGGATATCTAGCTCAAAGGTTTTTTGAGGATTATTAATGAATGAAGGATTGTTGTAGCCATTGCTTATGACCTAGAAGGGCGTCTCCTTCATAGAGAATAATATTCTCACTTCTGACCTTGGTGGGAGAACTTATGATGTTTCTAATCTACCAAAGATGACTTTTTTGAAGTGAAGGCCACCATCAACAACATGCACCTCCAATATTCAAGTATTTTGATAACAAAATGAATAATCATTTAATAACTTAGGTAAAATCAAATACAAAATGTCTTTTAACATTGAATATGTAAGGATTTTTGTCTATTTAATATTAGAATATGGTATAAATGGACATATATTTTTCTATATGAATGGAGCAATATATTATCTAGCCCTTACTATATGAGCTTGTGCATTTGTGAATACATGGCTATTGTATATTTGTATTTAATTACAATTTATGAATACTTAGCTTTTTGGTTTTTCTTGATATAATGGAGCAACACATTGTGTATCCCTTATCATATGAGCTTGTTAATGTTAGAATTATGATTAGTTTACATTTGTATAATTATATTTCATGAAAAATAAATTTTTGGTTTTCCTTGATATGGTAAATAGAATACTTGTTCATGTAGTTGAATTCTCATTTATTTGATTGAAAATAGATTAGGAATTCATTTTAAAAATGTAAATGGTGCCACATTTAATAGAGCTCTAAGAATTTCTATTTTCTTCCTAATATAACACAAAACTTCAATTTTCTTACATCAATGTAAAATTAGTATGATTTATTTACCTTAATGAGATGTATAAAGGATTACACTAGGGTTCTACTCCTTCATGTGGCATAGATGTTTTTCTAAGCTAGCACAATACCTACTACTTGGACAATGATCACTAATTGCAATTTTTTAGGTAGATGAATTAATAATGATATAAATAGAGTTTCTTCAAAAAATCTAAGAAAATGAGTCTAATAAGACTACATGTAGAACATTGGAAGAAAATTGTTACCTATGAAATAAGAAAGCCAAAACATAAAATATAAATAGAAGGGGTAACTATGTTCATTTATACATATCTACAGTATCCAAGGAGTACAACTAGAGATAGTAGCTCAATCACCCAAATTTTATTCTATCTATTCTTCCTTACTATTAGAGATAGTTTAATTAATATTATACCTTGGTAGAGTTTCCCCATTGTTACATTACAAATCGAATTCCACACCATGTATCATATGGACCCAAATCTACTTAATTGACTATCATAGACATTGTATTGGACAAATATAAATAATGCATTGAAATATTTTTGTAAATAACTCACATACATTGTCACTCATTTTAACATTATTGTTCCATTAAGTTCATAACTGAAAGAATCTGTGATTGGCATCCCACAAGCCCTAGATGATATTTTGAAGAAAACTTGTCACACACAAATGAGAAAATACAACAAAAAGGGATGAAACAATATTGATTAATTGAATATTGAATGATTATAATGAAGGATTGAATATCCTTATGTAGACTTAGGTGAACTCAACATGAGACCCTAAATGATGGAGTTCTAACTAAGAGAGGAGTGAGATAACAAAATGCATGAATCAGTTACGTCACTTAACTGATTGAAATGCATAATTAATGCGATAACACTCACAATCAGAACTAGATGATCTTTTCCTAAGTTTAGATTAAGCACTAGAGTAAATTAAGGATGATTAATTTACTCCAACACCCCCACTGAATGAAAACTGAGGAGAAGGAAAAATTGATGAAGTAAAAGAATGTAATGATGGATGCCTCTGAAAATTGTTGACATGTCCACATGTTGGAAAGTGATGATGTTGATCCAAGATCCTGTGAAGATTGGTAGAGAACAAGCTACAAAGGCAATGATGATGGTGGGCCAATAGCAGTGATGTGGCTATCAACAAAGAGGAAAGGAGAAAATACAAGTGGAAAAACTCCTAACAATTTATTCAAACTAAAGAAGAAAGTTGCAACTACTAAAGAACTACAAGGATGCCCTTCTTTAGGGATGATACCATTGTTTATCCAATGCTCGATATTGTCCCACTAGAAAAAAACTTTGGAAGCACATGAGGATGCAACTCTGGAAGCTCATGTAGTCAGGAATTTATAACAGAAGAATACTTTTGGCTATCGATTGGAGGAGTAGTGCGGAGTTCAACAATTAATTAGCAACTTTTAATATTCTAAGTTTGATTATTCAGAAGAAAAATGAAAGAAAACTATACTAGATGCTTTAAGTAGAAATCTTCATATGAAACTTTATATAAGTTTGATTTTTACAAAGCTCCAAATTTTCTCAGATCTTTATCATGTGGTCCTTGGAAAGCACGTACATTTTTTAAAGAATAAATAAGGAAGAAAGCAAGGAGCATGAAAAAAAGGGGAAAGAAACATGCATACATCTAGAAATAAAGTTTTACATCTTCCTCCATTGTGGTAAAAATCTTCACAAAAATCTGCCTGCAAAATACTCTCGCAGCCTCCTCAAATGTTGTGTGCCAATATCTTCAATGAATTATTGTTATCTACAATACAAAGAGAAATAAAAGAAAGGATGCTACACAGGTCTGAGGCATGGAGGTGGTTGATGTGGGTGATTCCAGGCCTCACACATCCTTCGAACATGCAAACAAGAAACAAACTTTGATAGCTTATGTGGTCAAAGACTTTACAGCTGTAAGAAGATTTTAAAGACTTTCTAACAGGTAATATTTACTATGCAAATTGCACATGTAGACAAATCCTCTTTAAAGAGATGTGAGATCTTCCATGGGATCATGATTTTCTATAGTCCTACGAATGGCCAAAAAAAAAAAAATGATGCCCACATAGCAAAACGCCCTTTAGTCATCTGTCACGACCTACAGATTGGTCTAGTGGACTGCAAATTGTAGGATTCACAAGCGCTTTGCAATTATGCCAAACTAGAGATTAAGATGCCTGGAACCATGGTAGCAAGGGGTTGATCCAATCAGTTAATGCAAATTTACTCATTCCTATGCAGATCACCAATGCCTACAGATTCTGATGTCACCTCAGCTATTGATTTTGGTAGATTTGAGCCAAAGAAACTCCACCTGGTAAAAATGCATGGGTTGATTTGGAAAAATCCAAACACCAATCTCCTACAACTCTTCCAATTGTGTTGGTTGAACCTTGTGGCCTAAAAAGCTAGAAATTTATGCCTACCCGAGCCATTTGGAGGATGAATATTTGATCATAGAGAAAACAAGCATAAGCAGTGGATTTTTCAGTAATGAGACTTCAATTTGTAGCAAATACAAAGTTGATCGTGGCTCCCATAAAATTAGATCACACTTCCCACAGAATAATTCCTCAAAGAAACGAACAAGAATCTTCAGATCCAGAGCTTTGATACCATGAAAGAATCCATGATTGGGATCCCATAAACCCTGGATGATATTCTGAAGAAAACCTATCACACACAAATGAGAAAATACAACAAAAAGGGATGAAACAATATTGATTAATTGAATACTGAATGATTACAAGGAAGGATTGAATATCCTCCTTATGTAGACTCAAGCGAACTCAACAAGAGACCCTGAATGATGGAGTTCTGATTGAGAGAGGAGTGAGATAACAAAATGCATGAATTAGTTAAGTCACTTAACTGATTGAAATGCATAATTAATGCAATAACACTCGCAATTAGAACTAGATGATCTTTTCCTAAGTTTGTGCATTAAGCACTAGTGTAAATTAAAGATAATTAATTTACTCCAATAATAACCTTCAATGATAAGGGCGGGGGCCCTATCTCGGTTGGCTAAGTAATTCCGTTGCGGCTCTGCTGGTCATGAGTTCTAGTCTCCCCCGTCCCGTGGTACCGGAGGGCGTGTCGCGCCAGCGCCGCCGATCACGTTAAAAAGTTTACCAGGCGCACTGCAGTTTATAGGGGGTCGTGCTACCCGATTCCTGCAGTCTAAAATAAAATAAAAACCTTCAATGATAAAAGAGGTTTGGTTTATCAAATCATTCTAGTAAATGCATTATTTTATATGAGACGATAAACCTTTTTTCAGAAACTTCATTGAGCTTTGATTTCTTTTTAACTCAAGAAATTTTTGTAGCTATATCCAAGTATTCACATGTCTATTTTTGTATGAGATATTTGAAAGCTCATTGACTATACATCATTTTTTTACATTTAATGTGAGATAATCAAGAGTGATAAATCTCAAGACAATCATTAATTTTTTTAGCTTGTCTCAATAATAAGTTGTGCATATAATGGAAAGTTTCTACAAGATTTATGAAAGCAACTCAAATGACTTAAAAAGGTAGAATAATGAAAGGTAATAAGGGAGAACAAGTGTTGATATTTCAAAATATTGCATAAATAATTTGTAATTTATTTTGCACAAAGTAACATGATTAGATACAGTGTAGGTAATAGCTTTTGTGTCTCTCTAAGCCCAAAGGAAAAAAGTTCTCTAATGCTACCATTGAACAATGTTGAATGCAATGAGACTCATATAGCTTTAGTCTTTTTCTTCAATGGTCTATTTAAATTGGTTATATTTAATTTGTTGATAGTGTGAGAATTTAAATTTTTATGGAGGTTCTCGAATATGCAATATTTAGTTTATATTTAAATCCTATGTTTGAAATTTGTATTAAATGTGATTTATGCACAAAATCATGAGCTTTACATCTTTTTTTTTGCAAATATTTCAATATTTGATGGTTGAAATCTCCAAAATATAAATTGTACATTCATTGGAAGAGAATAGATCACTTTTTAGAAATTCGGGTTTTTAAATATGAAGAACTTACAACATATGTTGTTCATTGAAAATCAAATTTATTTTTTATTAATGATGAAAATTTGTATAGTAGAGTTACATCTATTTCCCAAGTTCAAACTATTCAATATGATGACAAAAACATAATATTTTATTTTAATAGCATAATAGTTTTAGCCGATAGACTACATATAGTGTGACACTTGAGCTAGAAACAAGTCTCATGCCTGCAAACCGCTGTAAGTCATTGGAAAACAAGTTTTGGTTGTCGTTTCATGGTAAACCAAGTGCCATTTAGTGGTAAAAGCCTCCAAAATATCACTTATCATGTAAAATCTAGATAAATATTGATTTTCTAGTTGGATGGGAACATTTTATTTCCATTTGCAATATTTTTTTGTCAATATGATGGCAACTTTCTTTTTCATTTGCATTGCTTTATGTTTTAAATCTATATGGAAATATTTCAAAATCAGATAATACTTTATTTCTTTAAGGAAAAAACCTATATTTGTCTAAGTTTATTCCATTCCATTATTTAGCAATTATTATTAATTGTTTAATTCAAACACACACAAATATAATTTGTAGCACATGACATCCATACACACCCATGCACAAACATGTATTGTCTAACATATTGACATATATATAAATTTTTATTGGCGTAATCCTTGAACCTCCGTTAGGTGCAAGTGCTAGTAATGTGTGATCTTTATGTGCAATAATTATTAGATTGACTTATATCTCTTCTACAATTAGATTCACATTATTACTTATATTTTTAACAAAAGATGATAAAAAATAATTAATGAAGTATTAAATTAAACTAGAACCACTATTTAAGTAATAATTAGTGACTCTTTATTTATATTTATTAATAATTTTATATTTAAACAATATAAAATATTGTATTAATACACAAATACCTTTATAAATCTTTTTTCCAGCATACAACCCCACATGACCATGACAACATTGACAGGGATTCTAGTAAGACATCAGGATAGGGTGCAAGTTACAATAGGAAAGGTAAGCTGAGGCAATTATTGGCAGAAGTGATGTCATTTTTCATCATCTTTGCTGGGAGGCCTTAACCAAATCTTTAAATATTTATTGGATTTAGTGGATCACTGGAAGTGGGAACTGAGCAGTTCGAGGGATTTCGTTGTTTGGGCTTTTTGAATAATGTTATCTGGTAAGTGATCTCATTTTTTAAGAGATCAATTGCAGACAAATTCAATTTTAATGGAGTACGGTTTGGTCATGTGAAGGGAACGATAGACAACTTGTTATTGGATTTGGTTCATACAGGAAAGCAGGGTAGTAATTATCTTTGAATCATGTGATGCCTTACCTCCTCGAAACTGGAAGGGCCAAAGAAAATCAACGACTTTTCTCCACAAATACTGCAGATATATTCTGTTTCGGGCGGCAATGGTACGTTGTGTTTTACAGGCACTATTTTTTAACGAAGTTATTGCTCAAGTTGTCTTACATAAAAGATAGGATGAGGTAGATAAGATATCTCTCATTTAAAAAATGCACATCCCTGGTCACAAGTTGAAAACCATACGCAGACAAAGTCCCCACTGTCTTTCATTGTTTTGGCCGGGGACATGTCATCAACTCGACTAAAGTAAGGGAGGCACATAGATTAATTTATTTTTTGGTTTAGGGAATTGGATGGAGAGGATTGGTTCTGGGAGATTGAAGTTATTTTTTTAGTTGTGCATGTTGTAAGATAGGTTGTACATGTTATTGATGGTCTTGTATTGGAATAGGTTCAGTTTTTTTGTGTTTTGTTATTTTTGGATTACAGATTTATAGTTGATTCACATGAGTCTTTAGGTTCTTTTAAGCTCTCTTTTAAACAAGTCATGTTTGACAATCATATTAATCATTCATGTTGTCAGATTTAAAAGGAGGAAGGTAAAAATCATAAAAACATAAACTGATAGCAGATTTCAAACATACATTAAACACCATTATAGAGCAGATACAGAATGCAAAAACAAGCAATAGAAACAACAGCCATGTAATTTTATATTAATCAAAATTTTGTTTTCTTTTTATAGAGCTTCGGTTCTTTCATCATCATTCACTTCATTACAAACTTTTGTGGTTTCTTCATTGCTCCCGAGAGCTGTATTTTTCTGCTCTTGAAAGCTATCTCCTTCTTCTATAAGTTACACAACTACAAAACCACACATATAAAACCTAAAAGGCATCTTCTAGAGAATTCAGCATAAAACATAAAATAATCTATTTCATTGCACCCACAAAGCGTGTAAGGCTTGCAGGGGAGTCAATGCAAATTCCTTTCATATCATTCCCAAAATTTTGCTTCATAGACAATCTTTAATGCTGGGATCAATTTGTGATCCAATGCAAATACGGTGGCAGATTGTCTTCAATGCTGAGATATCCTGCAGATACGAAGCATGCTGATCTGACAGGTATAGCTGGAGTATTAAATGGAGCAGGTGAGATTATATCTTGAACACTCCCCCTTAAGCTCAGCTGCGAACATTTGTCTCAAGAAAAATTCTGGAGCATCCACCTTCTCAAAATGTTCCAGTGCATCCACCTTCATTTCCAGAATTCTAAATTTTTTGGAGCGTCTATCTTTATTTTCGTAGCTTCTATTTCCAGATTTCATTCATTGCTTACAAAATGTTGTGGCACTTGATTATGCTATTTCTTTACTCATTGACAACTTCAATTGACCTTTTATGATCTCATACAACTAGTATTCTCTTGAGATCTTCTGATGTTTTTATAAAATCCTCTTTCTTACTTTGTTCTTGTTCTTGTATAAAAAGAATTGAGAGATGTGTTGCCCTGTCTTTTTCCTGATCTTTTTTATAGTAGAGCTTTGATGCTCTGTCTTCTTCCTTACACCACGTTCTTGCTTGTTGCAGAGTTGCGTTGCTCTCTTTCTTTCTTTTTTTCTGTGAGTTGGATCCTCTTGGTTGTTTTTACAGTAATCTCCTTCTATCATGGCAGCATCTTCAACTGATTTACAATGACCTGCATTTCTCATTTCGCTTGGCGGCAACTTCATTTTTGCTAACTTCTTTTACTGATAATATGGCATCAACAATGTGATTTTTGTGTGTTGCTGCACAAATTTTATTCAATTGACTTTTGTCCTTTTTCTATTTCTTTCTTTTCTTCTGAACTTAATCTTGATCCATTCGAAATTTCCATAGCTAACTTTCTAGTGCAATGTCTTTTCGGAGCAAAACTTCCAGTGCATCACAGCTTTCTGTGTTACTGCTATAAATATTCTAGAGCAACTATTCTGTTGAAAGTTTATGGAGCTTCTTTCTTTTTCCTTTTTATTGATGCTTCAACATCTACAATCTTTTTAATTGATTGTTTCTCCAATAGTTTTTGATAAAAGGGTAAAACAGGTTTTACAAGGACCCGAAAGCACAAAGTTTACAAAACAGAAGAGAGGAAAAAAAAGTCCAACCACAAAAACCAGCTACCCAAGAAAAGATCAGCAGTAACCAATCGAACAAAACCAAAAAAGACCGAAACAGAGGAAAAGTAGAAACCCCAGACATTACTTCAGAGTCTTGAGGTCAAACTCAGTCTCCTCCTCCGGCTTCTGCATATCAATGACGCCCTTTTTAAAAGTTTGAATCATACTAGAAGTAGGGGGGACCTTGCGCTTCAAGTTGGCTATGGTTCTTTTGGAAATACCCGCGTCTGTGTCCTGGCTTTTGTCCTCTGTTTCCTCCAAATCCACCACCAGAGAACCCTGTTGGGTTTTGTCGAGCTTCTCTCCCATAGCATTAATGATAATGGCATTGTGTATGGCCATTCTGTTAATTTGCTCAGCTATGGTCTTGATAGTGTTCATAATATAATCAATTTTGGAATCGGTGTCTCTATTACTATGACCATGGACCCCTCTGTCCCCAACTTTCTTTTCAATCTTAGCAACTTTAGCAACCAAAACTTCAATTTTGCTTTGTAGGGCCCAGTTTTTGTTTTTCAGCTCATTGATTTCAGTGAAAGTCCAGTCCAGGAGTTTGGAGTGGGACTCAGAGTTGGCTTTAACAAGGTTCGGAAAATCCAGAGAGGGCTCATCACTGATATTAGGAACAGTTTTCTCAGAATTAAGGTTAATAGGGGAGTCATCTTCAACATGTTTATCCGGCATAGGTTTAGCATTAACCATCATTTTGTTGGCATCAGACTCCTCCGAGTCAGAGGATTCTTCAGAATAGGAAATAAGACTTTTAGCCTGGGGTTTCTTGTGAAGGGAGGGACTATGAAGCTCAAGCTCAACACGGGCCTTACCAAAGAGGAGAGTAGGGTTTATTTTCCCAGAAGGGCCAGCATGCGAGCTGAGGACTTTTCTAGCTGAACTAGGGTTAGGAATGTACTCCGACCCACTGGGCTCTGTGTCATCACTCTCAGAGTCAGGAGTGGTATCCCGGGTAGTGGGGGCAGGCATGTTTTGGAAATGCTTGACAATCAATCTTATAAGCCCCGTATGCAAAATAGGAAATCTATTGGGGTTTTTCTTATTATCCTCCAAGCTTTTCTTCAGGGAACAAAAAAGATAATAGGGAAGAGAGATCCTAACCTTGTGGTGAAAGTGGTAGCCATAAACTCTGGTAAAATGCCCATCCACCGTAATGTACTCCATGATGACCCGCAACACCTTCCTCCAGATGGCCTTTATAGAATCCACATCAAAGTAACTGCTAGCAATTTTGACCAGGCTTAACCTTTCTTTGTTTTTTTTAGGAAATCTAATCACGGCTTCATCAGAAAAAACCCTATCCCTGAAAAACTTCTTCCCTTTAGTAGATAAACCCGTAACCTTAGTGATTAAATTTTCACTGAGCTCAACATTCTTGCCAAACAGGGTCAAATTGTCTTTATTCCAATTTTTAGCAAAGAGGTTCGTAGCCTCCTAGCTGGAGCCATGGAGCTTCTCTTGAAAAGGAAGCGAACCACCACTTTTAACTTTTTCCCAAGCCTTGGCATTTTTCATATGAGTTTCATAGCTGTCCGGCTCAATACGCTTTCTATCTCCTCCCATCTCAGTCGACACAATGGGGTAGACCTAGATGAAAGCTTTACTAAAATTGGCCCCGCCACAACTTAGCACCCACAAAGCGTGTGAGCCTTTCTTGCAAATTAAGTCACTGGGATCGGTCCCATACAATCTAATGATTGTGATGTGAAAGGTCTTATCTGTCTTCATTAAAGGGATAACACGTAGCTTTTCCATGTGATTTATCATAATTTATTAGGGCACAAACATTAGAGTTTAGATCATTTGTATTTAGCCAAGTACGCACCTCCTTACTCTTAACTCCTTCATTGGCAAAAAAATATGCAACAGTATTGGCTTCTCTGTAAGCATGTGATATTTTAACTTTTTCAAATTTAGCCAAAGTCAGCTTTGCTTCCTCAATCCATGACTTGATGGTCCACGAGGGGGGAGACTTTTCCTTAAGGCAGTCAATTATGTTTTTGGAGTCTCCTTCAAGCCACAGATGTTTAATGTTAAGACTTTGAGCTAAATTTATGATATGAAAAGTTCCAGCAGCCTCCACCAAATGGTTGGTTTGGGATCCAAGAGGAGAAGCCATCACTCCTATGAAATAGCCAAAGGAGTCCCTTATGACTCCACCACAGCCCATCGCCCTCGGATTACCTTTAGCTGCACCATCAAAATTAGCTTTGATCCAACCATTAGGCGGGAAAGACCAGCAAACACCCTCTCTGTCCTTCTTGGCTGTCATACTGGTTCTAGACAGGACAAGATTTATGTTCCACTCCTTAGCAACAGTTAGGTCATATAGCGACTGCTCAGCTTTCAAGGACAAGCTATTCTTTTGAACCAAAGTATTGAAATTTTCCTTCAGAAATCTGACAATTTTATCAAAGACAATGTCTTTAGCAGCTTCTTTGCCTCTATAAATTATATTGTTGCGTTCTTTCCAGAGACCCCAAGCAACATGAGGGAATATTAGATCCCAAAAAGATCTAAGCATGGGATTTTTTGTCAAAGCTTTCCATTGCGAGAAGAAATCTTCAATGGACGAAGGGAAGACCCATGGGATGTTCCATAACCTGATGATTTTTCCCCAGATAGAAGCGGAAAAAGAACAATGGAGGAATAAGTGATGCACAGATTCAGCTTCCATCTTACAAAGAAAACATCTATTAGGAATTTGAAATTTGCATTTACACATGTTATCAATCGTAAGTACTTTATTTTGGAGAAGGATCCAGAAGAATATATTGATTTTAGTATCAAAAGTTTAAACCAAGCTTTAGACCAGAAGGGAGGATGATCCAGAGAAGTAGTAATCCTGGCAAAAGTAGAGGACATGAAAAAATTGCTAGAGGGATCATCAGACCAAACCACGCAGTCATCCAGCTGCTCAAAATTAAGTCTAATAGCTAACAGAGACGACTGGATAGGAGCCAAAGCCTGACTAACACTGAACAAGTCCACCCACTTACCATTCACTCTGTAATCTTTCACATAATTTCCAAACCATTCCTTGCAGGTATCTGCCCATTCGCCGAAGGAATTGATTTTTATAATGGGTTCCTTTAAAAGCCACTTGTCCTCCCAAAATCTAGTATGATGACCATTTCTAACTTGCCAACCAATACCATCATCCAGAATTCTTTTACCATTGATTATATTATTCCAGCAAGTTGACCCTCTGGGAAGAAGGTGAAAGTCCTTAATTATGGAAGAGCAGTTGTTTTCTAAGTATTTGCTAGCTAGGATATCAATCCACTCCCCAGAAGAAGAGGAGATTCTCCAAATTTGTTTAGCAAGGAGAATTTTGTTAACAGTTCTGATTCTTCTTAAACCTAGACCTTCGGCCTTTTTAGGTCTACAAACCAGATTCTAGCCAATTAAGGGAAGTCTTTTTTTTTCTTTAACAAGATTCTAGCATGAGATCTTGTTGAATTTAAAGTCTAAAGGGGGAGCTACTGTATCAAACTTTGAATTTTGCAATGGTAGCTTTAGCTACTTCTCTAAATTTTTGAATCTCCTTGAATATGACCCTTTGCATACAGGGCATCCAACACTCAAACTTGGAAGCTCTTGTGGCTTCTTCTTGCACTTCTGTGTTTTGTGTTTGCAACCATGTTTTCTGAATTTTTCAATAATAATAAAAAAAAAATGTCAAACCATTTTCAACTCTCAATGATTATGCCATTCGTTTGGATTTTATAATTGTTGCAACAGTTTCTCTAACTCTTGTTTCAAAACATCAACATGGAACTTTCAATATCTTCACAATCTGAAAAATGTCTCATTAGACAACAATTTTTTTTCACTCAAAATATTTTTCATCCCTTTTGAACATTCATACCTTTTATGATTGTTATCATTTTTCACATATGAAAATTTGTACAATCATTTCAACATACCTATAAGCTTCTTCCAACTTGAACCATAGACCCATCCACAATTCATTCTTATGCAATATGTCATTGATTCACTCTTCCAATCTTTTTTCAAACACATCTTCTCACAATGATTCTTTAATCCACATATACTGCAAGGATGCAAATTCCAACACTTATCCTCAGTATGACCTTTTCTATACCAATGTGTACACTCAACACTATTCATTTCTCGAAAAAATTTACCTACTCTTGTAGGATCATTCCCTTTTCCTGGGACATACCCGAGACCTTCATACTTTGGCCTCATTGTTGGCTCAATTGGTTGTATCATTCCTTGTTCTTGTTTTCCTAATCCATCTCCTTTGTATCCCATTCTTTTCAGAATTTTCATACCAACATTGTCATCAAAACAAATAGCATTTGGAAAATCAAATTTAGACTCATTAACATGTTCATCTTCATCAATACATTCTTCTTCACAAACAATTTCAGCAAAGTTACACTTGTCATTTGATTGATCAACACACAAATCATTTGTATCACATGAAATGTCACACACAACTGGCTTTGTCTTCAAACAATCATTTTCTTGCTGCAATTTTAATATTTCTTTCTTTTGAAAACTATTTTCTTCTTCTAATTTTTTTAGATATTGTTCCAAATGTTCAACAAACTTCAAGTTGTTTTGTATTTCCCCTTTTTCTTTTTCAGACAATTTTAATTTCTCTTCCAATTTTGTATTTTTCTTTTTAACTTCATCTAATTCTTTACTCAAGACATCATTTTCACATATGATTTCATATTTCTCCTTTACTTTTTCTTTTATACTTGCTACCAATTCTAAATTGCATTTCTTAACATTTAATAACTCTTCTTCTAAAACATCTTTTAAAGTTACTAAATTTTCATTCTCTTTTTTAACTCTTTTTCCTACTTTTCTCATCTATAACAAACAATTTCAACTTACCTTACTTGATTTCATTACAGAGGCTTATCTTCCAGAGGCTTCACGTGCCTTGACTCTGTTTCTTCACAATTTATTTTGACTGATTAAATCTTCAACAGCTACAGTTGTGCTTAGAATGTCAATGAAGTCTCTTCTTCTTTAACAATTGGTTGCTATCTATCTTCATAGATTTGAGATCCTCCTTGCAACAACTTCTTTGAATTCTATTCTTCCTCTAACAACAACCTCATCTCTTTTCTTTGATGATAAGGCAGAGACAATAAAAATAGGGGAAAAAATAGAGTACCCCAAACTTGCTACAACAATACAAAATTTTCATTCAACTTGACTCCTTTGCAAAAACAAACAATAGATTTACCAGTTGCAGCTCTTTTTAGAAAGTCTCCTCCAATATTTATTCAGGGACTTTGATAAGCTTTGTATTCCCTTCAAGCTGCAAACACCGATGACTTGAAGTAATAGGACCTTTCTATCAACAATGATGACTTCTTTTGATTGGGATTCAAAAAGCAATTTGGGGTCACTTTATTTCCTCACTCTTTTATCTCATGCTCCCCCTTTAGACTTTAAATTCAACAAGATCTAATTTTCCTTCTTTAATAGATTTAGATCACAAAATGATTCTTTATTTTTTTTACAGCTTCATAATTTGCCTCTTGATAAACTTTTAAAATCTACAACTTTACCTTTGGACTCTTCTATAACACCCTCCTTGGCTGGCTTTTTGTCCTCCAGCTATGCATCTCTTTTCCTAGGTGGCTTTATACACCTTTCAAACTACTTTTAACAATTTTCAACAGATATGCGCCTTATCAATGCACTGTCTTTTATCTTCGAGCCTTCAGGCTTTTCTTTTCACTTTTTCTACAAACTTTCTTTGGATTGGCACTCCAATAGAACTTCATGTCTTTCAAAATCTTCAGATCCTTAGCAACGACTTCTTTCAGGCTCTACAACATGTAGAGTTCCTCCTTTATTCTAGAATATCTTCACACTTATTTGGCCTACTTAACAAACTACCTTTTTATTCTCGTAGCATACACACTCTTTGGCGGCAGTTTCTTCCTTGGTGATGGTGCTCCTGAATAGAGAGCTTCTTCTTGGTCGGCAAGATATTCGTATACTTGTCTTCAAGAAACCTTGCAATAGTGTGAGGGATGGAGCCAGTTATTTCCTTGAGGCTACTAATTCTTCTTTACAGGCTTGAGCGATCTATCATTATGAGATGGCTGGAGATTTCCTTTGTATAATGATTTTTAGCAATCTTCCTAAGATCAGCAATTTTGGCACTTCAAAAACTCTTACTGCAATCCTCTATTTGAGTAGATAATTAACTTTACTCATATTCCCTCTATCCAACTGGCGTGACTCTCCACACAACCTCTTTCTACCACTCTATGTTATCTCTTCACACCTCTTTGCAGCTTCTCTTACCTTTCAAACATGATGTGGCCTGGCTTCTCCATTTTCCATGTGTTCTCACCTAGAAATTTCTTCCATTTGCAGCCCCTTGCTTACTTTCTCACTTGCTCTCTCTATCCCTCCTTTAATGACTTCAACGATTTTCTTTTGGGCTGACAGCTCAGTAAAACTCTTGGCTAACAGCAACTATGGTGACTTGTGGCAACCAGTAATAATCCTCTTTTATTCTCCTTTCAATAACTTCGCCCAAATCTCCAAGTACCTTTTCTTGTTTTGTTTTAATTGTTGCAATCCTCCAACAACTTCCTCTTAGCAACTCTCTTTAGCTTCTGTGATGGTTGAATTTCAAACAATGATTCTTCTGATACCAACGATCTCCTTTATTTTGTGGTAGTCTGGCATGAAACTTTCTTCAACAACTTTTGTGGCAACTTGTATTTTTTCTTTATGGCTGCAATCTTTGGCATTTCTTTTGCCAGTGATTTTTCTTTCTCCAAAGACTACAATCTGCTAATCATCCAAACTTCTTCCCTTATCAACCTTCCTCTGATCTCCTTGGTGGCTTCTAACAGCGTTACCATCGGCTCTTATACCAGATGTTAGATTTAAAAGGAGGAAGATAAAAACCATAAAAACACAAACTGATAGCAAATTTCAAACATACATTAAACATCATTATAGAGCAGATACAAAATGCAAAAAAAAGCAATAGAAACAATAGCCATGTAATTTTATATTAATCAATTTTTATTTTTCTTTTTACAGAGCTTTGACTCTTTCATCATCATTCACTTCATTAAAATCTTCTAGATGGTTTCTTCATTGCTCCTGAGAGCTGTATTTTTCTGCTTTTGAAAGCTATCTCCTTCTTCTCTGAGTTACACAACTACAAAACCACACATATAAAACCTAAAAGGCATCTTCTAGATAATTCAGCATTAAACATAAAATAATATATTTCATTGCACCCACAAAGCATGTGAGGCCTGCAAGGGAGTTAATACAAATTCTTTTCATATCATTCCCAAAATTTGGCTTCATAAACAATCTTTAATGTTGGGATCAATTTGTGATCCAATGCAAATATGGTGGTGGATTGTCTACAATGCTGAGATATCCTACAAATATGAAGCATGTTGATCTGATAGGTATAGTTGGAGTATTAAATGGAGTAGGTGATGTAGACACCTAAAAATGACTTAGGCCTGCAAGCTTCATTTTTACCACTTTCGTCCTAGCATAATTATGGCATTTAATTATGTCCTTTGTCCACATTCGACTATTGACTAAATTATTCATAATTATTTAATTAATTCGTGTCCTTTTATTCTTCATGATTATTAAATAAATAAATCTTATTTATTTATTAAATACGTCATTAATTATCTAAGTCTTCCCTTAATTAAATGAATTTCTTAATTTATTTAATTACCCTTCGTCATATATTTCTTCCTGGTTATTAAATAAATAAATTTTATTTATTTATTTAATATGTCACTAATTGTCTTAATTAAATGAATTGATTAATTTATTTAATTAATTAATCTTATCTTCTAAAATTAAATAATTATCTTTAATTATTTAATTGTCAAAATTAATATTCCTCTCATTTTAAATAAATGAAATTATTTAAAATGTCATCACAATCTTAAACAATCCATTTTGGTAAATACTCTGAAAAGATTATTTATTATTTCACAAAATCCATATTTTGAGCGGATTTAATTCAAATTGGTAGCTTTCTTCTAAAAATCAAATCAAGCAAGCAGTTTCTTGATTTTATCAAATTTGCTTTTCAGTCCACCTTTTATCTTTTTGATTTTTGGAATCTCACAAAGCAAGCTATCTCTTATCTTCTTAATTTTGAAAATCTTTATTTTTGAAATTAATTATCTCATCTTTTCTCCACCTCCAATCTGATTTTCTCAGATGACATCTTGATCACTCATTTAAGGATTTTACCCTAACACTAATTAGGGATTATCAAATGAAATCTTGTCCTCTAATTTTAGGTTTCTGTCAAGAGTCGATCTTGTTTGTCCATTTAAAATTGTGTTTTCTATAAAATATAAATTTTACTCATAATTTAGGATTCGATCCACCACTTCATTAATATAGGCATTATAGTCATTTAGCATTCATAGTTATATTCATTTATCATTGTCATAGGCATAGAAATTTAAGATTCAAATCCTTCAAAGCTTGTTGAGGACAATGGCATAGTCAAGATTGCTCACACACTCGATCTAAGGGCAACACAAATCAACAAGTTAGAAGGTGTAATTGAGATCAGCCATGGAGATTGAAGACATTGGGTGAGATTGCTCTATTTTTTGTGTTTTCATTTATTTTCCTTTGCACTTCATTATTTTCTTTGGGTTTATTGTTTTTTTATTCATTTGATAAACTAATCTAGAAATTTACCCATTAATACATTTGGTGAACCTGATGTGAATCCTTTGATCTAGCTTGCGTTTTGTAGGTTTTATTGACATTTTGTTGCAGATCTGTCAGTTTTTGGACAAAACCGCAGGTTTTACAAAGTTCTTCATATCTTCTACACAGCTATGAATTTTTTTATAATAATTTTACAAAATCTTGTAAATCATCTCAAGAGGCTACAATAAAAAAATTGAGGGTTTATCATCATTTTTGTGGAAGTTATTTAAATTTTAATTATTTTCATAAAATTGACTTTTTGGACTCAAATCGATGAATTTTTCAAAAAAACTTATATTTTTGGAAATATCTTTAAATTCTAATGGGGGTCTATGTTTTACAGATTTAATTTGGAGGGAAAATACAATGCAAAAAAGTCTGATATTCATTTTTTTATGGTTTTCACAAATTCGCGTTTTTGGGGGCAAAACATAGAATCTTTTCAACTTCTTTACATTTCTGGAAAGCTCTCAGAAAATTAGTAGGGATCTTTTCTTTAAGTTTTTATTTTTCAGATCAATAAAATCATCAAATAACAAAATCTAATTCGGCTATGTCAAAAACATGTATCTGAAATTGCAATTTTTTGATGAGCTTATTTTTTTTCTAGTTGCATTATAATATCATTTTTTTCATCTTGTAGGTGATCATAAGGAGCTATAGTAGCAGAAATATTAGTCATAGATAGAATATTGGAAAGCGAAAACTTCCAGGTGCACTCGTTTAATCTTTCACCTCTTAATCATTGTTTGTCACACATTTGGATATGGGCTCTTAAAATGAATCTTGTTTTCAATCACATATCAAAAATTGAGGCTAAAATTAACCATTGTCTTCAATCACACATCTTGATTTGGGGTTAAAAAGAACAAGTGTTTGAATTTCTTTACACACATTTCAATTTTTTAAAAGAAAATCAATCACTGTGAGTGTGAATCAAGTGTGTGTGTGATCACAAACACCTCACTTGGTTTGCTTTTGTCAAACCCTTCCTAGGAGGCCTGCTAGGGGATTTCATCACCCCTGGGGATGACCTCAATTGAAGTGTGAATCGAAAGACATGCTTGTTTGGGAGTTAAAATCTTGTCACTCTTGGCTAAGCCTCAAAGAACTTTATACCTTTGGGAAGTGAAGGTGAAGGGTGGGTTACCCCTTTCTCCTGGCTGTGTGGTGGGATTTTGCTTTCAAATCATCCTTAGTCAACCTTGTGCAGACTAGCTTGAGACCTAATTGGCCATACCCCACTTGACTAGTCATAGGGCTTGTTGTTGTGTATTCAAGTGTTTACTTAATGATAACATCTAATCTTCAAACATAAATTTATAATTGTGTTTGGTGTGTGTGTTCATGCATTTACATGTGAAATATTGTGTTTGATAGTGCCCAAGTCAAACTTCCAATAAACCCTTGCCACATCATCCAAATCATACAATATTTTCATTCCATATCATATCCTAATCATCATCATCTCTTTAATACAATCAACATCATTTTACACCATGAAAACATTGGAAGACATAGCACAAGAGCTAGTTCACATAGTTCACATAGCTCAAACAAGCCAATCACCTTTAAATCAACAATTAATTCAAAGAGTCTATGACATAATACAAAAACTTCAAGAAAATAAGTCACCTCAAATGCAACAACTCATAGCTCAAATCCAATAACTCATGGCCACTTGTCAAATCCAACAAGCAAATCATCAAACTTCTAATCACCACATCAACAAATTTCACCTATCAATCCTGTCAACGTCTACATGCCCTATCAACCATCTAACAACTCATGTCAAGTCCCCACATCATACCATACTGATCCGGTCCAAGTCTCCATGTCCTATTTTAATCAACCTTACACCAATCCAGTCGAAGTCTCCATGTCATATCCTTTTCCTTTAACAATTAATTCAGTCCAAGACTCGATGACATATCCAGTCCAAGACTCCATGTCCTATCCTTGTCCCTCACATGCTAGTCCGGTCCAAGTCTCCATGTCCTATCCTAGTCCTTCATATACTAGTCCAGTCCAAGTCCCCACATCCTATCATAGTCTGTCATTCATTAATCCTTTTCAAGTCACCCCCTCACAAGCCACATCTAGTCATGAAAATTCTATCATTACTCAAAGTCAAATCCCATTTAATAAACTTGACGATACATGTCAAAATGAAAGCCCAAAGCATGACCTTATAATGTCACCCTCATGTCAAGAACAAGGTAGTCCATCCCATGACCATAGCTTTCAGTCCATCCAAGATGTCCTTCAAGACAATCATGACATCCAAAATACACCTACCATTGACCAAGAAGTCCAAATCCACGACAACCCCATCTTTGACCAAGATCCTACCATTGACCAACAAGTCCAAATCCATGACAACCCCATCTTTGACCAAAACCCTACCATGGACCAAGAAATCCAAAATGATCCACTCCTTGACCTTTACGCCATTTATGATCAAACACTTGACAACCCTATACATGCCTCGACTATTGAGACTTCCCACAATGAGACACTTTCCTCTAGGGGACACATAGACGATATTCCTCCAGAACAAGAATCTCCCACTAGGGACATGCTTGCATATGATCAAGTTATAGCTAAAATCATTGGAATCTATGACACTAAACATAATGATGGCTTCAAAATTTCCTTAGAAGCACCAACAGAATCATCTGAACCTGACATGTCACATGATCAGACTAAAGATATCAGTCAAGAATATGTCCAACATGACAATGAAGCGAAGACACTTTATCAACTAGGGTCATCTATCTTTGTCAGAACAGGCTTTCTTACATACGAAAATATTACAAGTGATAGTATCCACATACCTAATGATGGGTTAGCATCTTGCTTTCAAAGCAACAAATACCCCATCGCAAATAGAATTTGTCAAAGCATGCAATATCAAGGAAAAGGACTAGGCATACACAAGCAAGGCATTCTAGAACCAATATAGCTTCAAGAAAATTATAGACATCAAGGTCTTGGCTATTCCTTATATAGTAAATCAAACTATGTCAGTGGTACCTCCTCGATACTGGCGGAAACTTTGTTAGATACAAACGTCAAAATGGAGTCCATGAGAAATCCTTGTCATAAGATTGCTGCCAACATCCCGTCCATCCACACCATGAGCCGCCATTCCATCGTAAATAAACCTTCCCTTTGGAACCAAAAAAAACAAAAGTCTTACAAGTCAAAAGATCAAAATCAAATGTCAAAGGCCATTGAATCAAACAAAAGGACAAGTGGACAAATGAAATTAAAATGGATCCCAAAGAAAGATGGATCAAACAAAGACACCAAGTCAAATACAAAAGTCAATCACAATGTGGAGCCACAAGACAAGAGGATTCTCACATATAACACATGTCCACCTCCTTCAAAATGGTCATCAATAAAGGCATATAAAAGTGTTGGTTCCAAACACCATCCCAAGTTTGGAAAATAAAAAGTCATTCATCCAAATGTCCAAACAATCTTTCCACGTCTACCATCATTCGTCATGATCCTACATCTCGTCTAAAGTCCAAAAATCCCACATCACCCATTCGTCACATCTTGGCAACAACTCTTTACCATAAAGACTCTCATGGCACTCTATTGCGATGTGTGTATTCTTATAAGGCCAACTCTAGTATCAGAAAGGATCACAATGGCATCGATCAATTGTATGCAAGCGCTATGATCTTGACAAGACAACTCCTTCAACAAAGTCATTATTGGCATATCATGGCACCAGTCTCTACATTGACATCGTCAATGGATTCAGAACAGTCAGTGGTCATCTAAAGCATCTAGGCTATCTACAATATCAAAAACACAAAAAATTAAAAATTAAAAAATTAAAAAATCGCCACCCTGATGAAAACCTGGCAAACAAGCGTCTTGGTGACACTAAAAAAAATCAAAAAAAGTCAAGAAAATAGTAAAAAGAAAAATTTCATCCAACGGTGAAAACCTGGCAAACAGGCGCCCTGTATAAGTACCATGATGAAAACCTGGCAAACAGGCATCATGTGTAAAATAAATCGTCTATGTGGAATTTTATACTTGGGGGCAAGTCGTCTCATTTTCCCATGCCTTCCTCATGACATTGATGTTCATCTAAGCCCTATCATTTCCATGCATTTTTCCCACTTACCTCGGTCTTGACATAAAACTGGCACACATAAATCATGCTTTGGGAAAACTCTTGACATGTCTATCCTTCGGTCATACACGATTCACAAAACATCAGGTCATTAACTGTCATAGTATTATTGTCCTTATACGACATAGTCCTTTAAAATCATACAACAATTCCATTAGTCTCATGTCTCCCATCTTTTACCAAGGCCGCCCCCTATCCTTTCATGCCTATCACCTATCTTGGCTTTCCCTTGTCAAACGGTCTAAGAATAATCATCATCCCATCTAGTCCTAACCAATTCATTCCAAATGCAATGAGTCTAATCCATACAAGCACATTATCCAAAACATTACTTGACTTTGTTCCTAGCCTGGCTGTAGACTTCGATACTTTTGTCACATTATCATTGTCCTCACGTTGTTTCGGGATGTGTCCTTTCCACGTCAAACAACGTTGTCATCACCTGTCAATTGGTATTCAACTTGACTAGGGGCACAATCATATTTGTCCTTTGATTTTCATGTGTAGGCATCAGTGACATGCATTTGTCATAATCCGCTTAAACCATTCAAAAAGACCAAAAACATGGTAAAAAGTCCTGAAAAAAGACCAAAAACATCATAAAAAGTCCTGAAAAAAGACCAAAAACATCATAAAATGTCCTGAAAAAAGACAAACATCGCAAACATCCTAAAAAAGACCAAAAACATCATAAAATGTCCTGAAGAAACACCTAAAAATCATAAAATGTCCTAAAGAAAACACAAAATATATCCAAATCAATGTCAAAGTCAGTCACATGGAGTCAAGGTCAGTCATGTCAGTCAGTCCATGTCATTGTCGAACTACGTTATCTCTGCTCATTTGCTACGTAGGCAAGACCATTAGTCGATGAGTCCCCAAGACATTAGGTCAGTCCTTTTAGGTAGGTCCAAATAAAATCATGGCATTTGTCACAATCGTCACATCGGTCATATAAGTCAGACATAGTCAAACTCAGACACAAGAAAGTCATTCGAAACGTAAATGTCAAAATTGGTCAAAATCAGACAACACAGTCCAATCAATCATACAATCAACATCAGTCAACTTGCCAAAACATATTAGTCAAAACAATGTTAGTCTCGTCACTCTTTGGTTCTCTTCAAGATGTGTCCTTCTTGGAGTTAGACCTCGTCAAATGTCCTTTTCCTTTTCAAGATGTGTCCTTCTTGACAATAGGCCCTATCAAACCGTCAACACCGTCAAATTGGAAAAGCTCTTAAATTGTCAAAACTGTCAAACCGATAAGAAATCAATCTTTGGCAAACAAACATTGGCAAACAAAATAAAATGGCTATTAAATTTTCGGGTCTATCTTGTATTATATTTTGACTATTTTTTCTATTTTTGTTTTATATTTTTACTGTCTTGTCTTTTTGGTCATGTTACTAGCTACCTCGAGGATGTCCCATGAAGGATTTAGAGGTGTGATGACGTCTCTTGGCCTATTTTATTTTCTTTGACTGATGTCTATGGATTGTCTCGACAAAAAGACTGGGGCAACATGACCCTTAGTATGAGTTAGGACATTCTTTGTCTGTAACTGTCTATTTTTCAAGTGGATGACCTTGCACACCTTGGTCTATGTCATATCATGGTGTTTGTTATCCATTTGTGTCATTTTTACCGCCCAATGATGATTAAGAGCAATAAATATTAAAGTCCTACTACAAGTTTTGAAGGATTCTCTCATATAGGCATTGCATTCATATCATCATCCATATCTTTTGCACTAACATTTCTTTGTCTCTTCATATTCTAGTCTTCTCATCCATTTTGAGAGCACACCCGTCTTCTTGGAACCCGTCTTTCCTCTTGAGGGGGCATACCATAACCCTCCTCATCGTTCTTCCTCATCCTTTTTTGTACTGGGGCATATTTTCAACTTATTTTCTTTGTCATAACATGACAAGCGACATTATGACAAAGAGGGGCAAAATGTAGACACCTAAAAATGACCTAGGCCTACAAGCTTCATTTTTACCACTTTCGTCCTAGCATAATTATGGCATTTAATTATGTCCTTTGTCCACATTCGACTATTGATTAAATAATTCATAATTATTTAATTAATTCGTGTCCTTTTATTCTTCATGATTATTA
>VDFB02000013.1:285821313-285980749 GCA_007258455.2 Sequoia sempervirens | reverse complement strand
GAGGTTTTATGGATTTGGCAGTTGATGATAGAGTTTGGGTTTCCTCCAGATTTCCCCACTATTCTTTGGTGTGACAATCAGAGTGCCATTCACATTTCTCGCAACCCAGTGGAGCATCAGCGGACAAAGCACATTGAAATCCACATGCACTTCATTAGGCAGTTGATTAAGGATGGTTCTCTCATCTTGGAGTACATTCCTACAGAGGAGCAGGTTGCAGACATCTTCACTAAACCTTTGGCATCTTCGCGCTATCTTCAGTTGCGCTCCATGCTTGGGGTGAAGGAAGTTGTCCTTGGGGGGTCTCAGTGAGGCCTTCCTTCCTTCATGTTTTCTTTTCAGCATGTTTCTTTATATCTCTTTTTGGAGAGGAGTTTTTTCCCACTGGGTTTTCTCCTTTACTCCGCTTTATAGAGATTTTCTTGTATTCGGGTACCTGATCAGGCCATGTTGTCGGGACCCTCTGTTGCATTGTAGTTCCTTTGCTTTCTTCTGCATTGTTTGAGAGATCAAGGTGAAAATTTCTTTAAAAATGATGGAAAACCCCTCTGATCTAGCAAAAAAAACTGGAATGAAACCCTTGCACAGAAAAAAAACTCTGTAAGCTGATATCTTCAAAAAAAGAACAGGTAGCCGCAGATCTAGAGCTCTGATACCATGCAGGATTTGAGAAATACAAATCCACAGAACCCAAAGAAACCTGCATGCAAGAAACCTGTCACACAGAAAGAGAGAGAACGAAGACAAGGGTTTTGGCTCTGGCAAAGTAAAAATATTTATTATCAAAGGAAAAAAAATGAATCAAGAAGAAGATACAATACAAAAGATCAATCCTTATAAAGGAGATCAACACTGAAAGGAAAACCTAACCCTAAGGTGAGAGCATTTAATAATTAAATATTAATTATTAAATGACTAATATATGCATAAAGTGAAATCTTAAGAGGAGAGTAAAGTTGATTAATTACTTTACTCTAACATTTTGCATGGTTGATAAAGTTTTCATAACACAAAATTTTCACGTGTTTTTCTTTAACCTTGATTTTGCAATAGATTTTGAAATACTTTATTTTTAATTTTAAGTTTGAGATTTTTTTCATCTAAAATAATATAACTTTAGTCATTTAAAGAACATAATTTTATAGTCATTTAGCAAAAGACTTCTTCCAACTACTTACTGGGCATGAACGCATTCGACTCAATCATGTAAAGCTCATCTTGTTCTATTTTTTTCCATTGTATCATTATATTGAAAGTTGTATATTTCTTGTTGTTGTGTCTCCCTTGACTTGTAGTTCTCAAATTTAGGTCATCTTTCAATGGTTCTAAATAAAATTTAGACATAATAAGGTATCTAGACTTGTTAAATGAAGTATGTGTTACTTTTTTTTCTATTAGATTATTTAAGGTTGGGCAATCTTTGAATGCAGTCTTCACTTGAATGATATGATAGTAAAACAACTATAAATCAAATGTCCAATTGAAAATTAAGAATCAAAATTGTATATGCCATAAATCAAAACATATAAAATTCAAAGACCTAAAGCCATCCAAAATGTTAAAGGGCAACCTTATGTTTAGGGCATTAGTCTAAGACTGCCAAGTTGCTTAAAGTCAACAAAGCCTACCAACGGAGGCCGGGCTTAAGTGTCACACACTAAGCTCTGACCAGTCAATGTCCTTTTACCTTTTTTTGTTTTCTGTTGGGTCCCGCACTGGCTATGATATGGTCATGCATCGCTGATGCATAGTTTTACAAATTTCGTGAGAAGTATTATAACTTGGCAACAAATTTTGTCAGAAGTACTTACTCTGCAACAAACTCATTTTGACAGCTCCTCACTTGTTTCATTCAATAAATGTTAAATTTCAATTATAATGGAATTATTAGTTGTATTATTAATTTTTTTTTTAAATGATACTAGTTTATTATTCTTAAGATTTATAGGTATATGTTATGATAAAATTGATTCACTCATATTAGTTTTTAAAAACTTTGGTATCAATGTTAAATTTTTTTCACATCAATTAAAATATACATTTAAATTTTAAATTTTTATAATATGAAATAATATTATAAATTTCGTGATATTTAATGTTTATTTCATGCCAGCACCACCGGTCACGTTAAAAATTTTACCAGGCGCACTGCATTTTATATGGGGTCGTGCTACCCGATTCCTGTTGTCTAAAAAAAATTAAAAAATATTTATTTATTTTTATAATAATTATTTTTAAATGATATTTTATTGTTTCAATAGAAAATTGATTCATTCTTATCAATTTTTAGAATTTTTAGAATCAATATTAATATTGTATTCAAATTAATTAAATTAGTTATTATTCATGTTTAATAGTTTTTATTAGTTAGCTATATATATTATAGACAAATTCTTTGATCTTATTTTAGTTGTAATGTTCATTATTAATAAATGTTAATAAATTATTTGATAGGTAATTTTTATGATTAATAGATTTTTGTGTTGATAGTTTATTATTTTAAGTTAGGTTAATTTTTATGTTTAATTTATATGTGATAATCTATTTCTGTTTGGTTATGATTACGTTTATAATTTATGTAATTATTAATTACTAAGTGATGTGTGTTGGTAAGTATGACTTCATAAATGTTTTTATCTATTGGTTGATTTGAGGATTCAATTTATTGATTAGCTTGTGTGCTTATATGATAATTTCTTGACACCTTTGTGGTAGTTTTAGGGTGTCACATAAGTGGTTTATGTTAGTATTTTTCAACTATAAATTTGAAAACTCAAGTTTTATATTCTAGTTTTAGTTTATATGTTGGAATTGGATATTTAATTATATATATTTTAGTATGTGGTTATTTAACTAGCTTATATTTAACAAAAAAAATCTCATTAATTAACATGTGGATCTTCTCAATGCCATTAATTTCATTTCAAAAACAAATTGTCACTTGTAATTCCTAAAATTTATTTAATAGTGTAAAAAAAAATATTAAGATCACATTATAAATGGTAGATTGAATAAGTTGAGTACCCTCACCCTCCATTTTTTCATCTATAATATTTATATATATACACACCAAAGAAACCAAACATACACATAAATTATGCACCAAAGCAATGTGATATGATAATTATCATCAATTCCATTACATAATAATAACATAGATCTATATTTGGAGGCAATACATATAGAACTTTTACTATGTCATTTATGGTTTTTAACTTTCTTTTTGCATAATTTTTTTATGTATAGTAAATAATGTGTTCTTGAATTTTAATAGTAAATAATTTGTTCTTGGATATATATAAACAAAAAATAACAATTTATTTTTCATCTTCATTTATCAAAATGAAAAAGATTATTCTAGTGGTGGGAATTTGATTAATTAAAACAGTTGAGAATAAAACTAATTTATTTGACGGGGTCCATTCTATTATATATAGATCACAACATGTAAAATTTGATTTGATGCTCAAAAAAGTAATCCTCTTTCCACCCATTATATTAACCTAATATTATGTTTCTCCTTGTTCTATAAATAAATAAGCATATGTTGTTTAAAATATTTTGTAATCTTAAAATCTATTTTTGATGCTTCAATATTTTAGTGGCCAATAACTTATATTTTTTGAGTGTAACATCATATTTTCATAATATATGTCTAAAACTCCTTCCTAAAAGAATCTTTTTATAGCCCTTCCCAATAATTGTTCTAATATTTTATCAACCAATTGTTTTATAATATTTAGTGTGAAAGCTATATTTTATTATACATTTCTAAAAACCTTTCCTAAAAGAATTTTTTAGACCCCTTTTCAAAAATAAATGAGCCTATTTAAACAAGTTTATTTAACAAGTTTTGGAAACACTTGGAAAGGAATGCAAATTTTAACATGATACACTAGATTGATTGTCAATATAATTTGGAGAATGACAAACAAGAAATTGCATGTCCTATAAGTTATTTAGAAAGCACAAAATGTTGAGATAAAGAATACAGCATAAAAAGATGAATAATCCATAATAGTCTAAAATAAATAAACTCATGAGAAGATGTACATATATAGTGCAAATGAGTGCAATCACTCCTTGAAAAGTGGCATGCAACTCAATAAAAGAGTAAGGCTAAAAAGTACACCTAAGCAATCTTATCTTCAAAAAGAAAAAAAAATCATAAGAGAATATGTCATAGAATATTCTACACTAATAATGAACACACCATTACTAACATAAGACTAGAAAAGAAAGCTAATAGAACTAATTGAAGGAATTTCATACATCATCCATAGTATCACAAGAGGTAGTTACAACTATAATGAAATTGAGGAAGGAGATTAAAAATTTGTAGCTTTGGATATTTTGAGATCATGAATATTTTTAGGCCTTAAAAAATAAATTCACTTGGAATTTTTGACTCCAATACTCAACCCTATAAGGTATTATTTATTTAATTTTTTATATTTACTAAAAGGGAGTTGCCTCATGACAACAACCTAGCTATAAAAAAGGTTTTTCATTTTACCTATTTATATATATTTTCATGTATTTAGCAAATGAAATAGTTCATAAATAAGTAAATTTATTTTTGAAAAGGGGTCTAAAAGATTCTTTTAGGAAAGACTTTTAGAAATGTATAATAAAAATATAGCTTCACACTAAAATATTATAAAAAAATCTGTTGATAAAATATTAGACAATTATTGAGAAGGGGTATAAACAAATTATTTTAGGAAGGAGTTTTAGAGATATATTATGAAAATATGGTTTTACACTAAAAAATGTAAGTTATTGGTCACTAAAATATTGAAGCATCAAAAATAGATTTTAGGATTAAAAAATATCTTAAATGACATATGAAACATAAATGAGGTATAATGGGTGGAAAGAGGATTACTTATTGAGCATCAAATCAAATTTTACATGTTGTAATTATTGTCAATAGATTTGCACCCTATTGAATGCAATATTCAACAACCTACTGAAACATGGAAACCTCCTTCAGACGTGGGTGATTTGAGCAAAGGAGGAATCTCCAGAGTGAGTTGGTTCTCTAAATGATAAGTACTATTCTAAAATTACTTCTGAGGAAAGGGATACAAAGATGAATCTAAAAACAAATATGAGTCTAACTGATAACTTCAAAACCTGAAAAATGATTTAATGACGATTACAATCTCTTCCTCACAAACAACTTTTAGGAAAACACAATATATCACAACTTCTCATGAACAATTGATACATAAATAATTTGCATGAAAACATGACTTGAAGTACAACATGCAACCTATATCTTGAACTTTCTGCATTAAGAATTACAGTCTAAGGACATAACAAGGAATCTGTAAATAGAAATCACAAGATAAAATCAAACTGAAACTGCAAATGGAAACAAAAATGAGAAGTAGGAATGTTGTCTTTATTCAACTGAAGGAGAATGCCATAATCTGAAACTGAGTACAAAAAAATGGGTTCACAAGCTCAAAAATGCATATGAGCAAGAAAATTTTGATCTGAACTGAGAAGGAGAGAAGAAAGACTAATTCTATCAAAACATCACTCTTAAGAAACCCTAATTCAAGCTCAGAAAAAGGCTTCAAATTGTCTCAAAAACTGCCTAAAAGCAGAAAAAAGCACATTGCTTTCATGATCACACTGTCAAGCCTCTAAAAATAGGCTGAATTTTCTTTAAAAGCTCAAAAAACACCTTATCTTTCCAAGATAGGTCTCAAATCTGACCAAGAGGAAAAGTCAACAATAATCTGCCAAAAATAGCAAGAAATCATAAAACAATTTATAGGAGATTGCTTTATGATTTTACTTTACAAGATTGCAAATGCTCACAATTTGTCTATTTTTTGCAATTAAAGATTAAAAATCTTTTGCAAAAAGAAAAGCTTCTTATCTCTCCATTACAATAATTTTAATTTTTCTCAAAAATCATAAAAATATTTTCACACCATTATCTTCTCATCAAAAACCCTCATTGATTTCTCTAAAATCAATTAAAAGAAACAAGGAACCCTAAATAAGATATTTGACCCAAAACAAAAGATCCTAGGTCATGAAGTAATTACCACTACACCCTTAATTGATTTCCTCTAAATCAATTTCACAAAGGAAAAGAGTGAAAGTCATAAAGACTTTACATGTCAACCTAGCATAAGAATTTCGGCCCTCACATAAATATTTTAGACTTCAGACTTTGATTAAAAAAAATGATGCAAAGCCAAAGTCATTCAGATTTCAACATGTGTTATTGACTGAATATTCCAGATCATCATAAGGTCGAAATAGGGTTTCAATCAAAACGAAGTCAAACCCTAATAATCACTTCATTTCGCACTCTCCATTTTGAAGGAAAAGAGCTCTGCCAGTTAACATGTCGCCGCCATGATTGAGTTGAACTTGAGCTTCGTGTGCTTTGAGACTTCGGTTTTGCCTCTTGATAGTTGAAATCTCATCTGGGTAAGCCTACTTTTAGAGTATTGAAGTTTCCTTATTCAATTCAAGAAATAAGAAAGGACATTAAGGCTGCAGACTGTCATACTTATTCCTAACTTCTCCTTGCTTGTTCTTTCTCCTATGAGCTCGAATTCCATTTGAAAGCTCTATGAGAGCTCGCAGGTTATTGCTTTTACCTCTTGTGCATAAGGTAAGCTAGCTTTGATGGTTTCATATTTTGTTCTTTATGGCTTGAGGCTGTGGCTACCACCATTTCTAATACCTTTGTCTTGCATTTTTTGTGCTTACATTTATTCCTCTGTGAGCTCGACCCACATTGAGAGCTAGGTTGTCCTCTAAGGGCTTGAAATCTTGTCTTCTAGACTCTTTTTGAAACTCTTGGCTGTGATTAGAGTGCTCTTTCAGAGATATGAACTAGTAATTTTCCTTTGCTAGACATTTTTCTCTCCAAAGACTTAAAGAATCTCTTCTTTACTCATGAATTTCTGGCCATTTTCAGACCACACCAGATGTATATTAGAAAGCATTAACTTAGGTTTTGGGCTCAACCCATAACAGGAAATTCCTTCTTAATGTCTTTCTGAAGATATATTCGCTTGTGGGTATCATGGAAATTTGAATAAAACTGTATTTTCTTTCTTTTGATGCTCGATTCATCACAAAAATTGCATTTTGTCCTCTACACATTGTTTTATATAAAAACCCATATGGGTTATCTCCATTACTGCATTTCTTTTATTTTGAAAGCAAACCCTAAATGTGGGTACTCGAGATTCAACTATATTCAGTTTATAAGCTCAACCCATTAGAACTATGGTCTATTTTCATACTTTTGAAACAAAAGAACGACATGCGTATCACTGGAAATATAAAAACTTCATGGCTTTATGTATTCTGAACCTCGACCCAAGAATAAAATTTTACCAATACAAATGTATTCAGCTGGGTTGATAGAACAAACTATTTTGTTATTGAAATAGGAATACCCACATGGATGATTGAAAATGGTGAAAATTTTGTATACTCATTTGCATTTAGTCTTATGGGTTCGACTCAAATAACTAGTGATGCTTTGCTTGATATTCTATTTTTTTCAAAAGAAGACTAAACTGATGATCTAGAAACACACCTGTTATCTTTAACATTCTCATGCAACTTCTCAATCACCATAGTCTCTTTTACACTTTAGTTGTGAAAACCCATAATTGGCATTTGTTATTAAAACTGATTTTGACTCCTCTCCAATTTTTCAATTTTTTAGTTAATCATGATAAACTAGGCTTCTAAGGCATTTGAATTTCTTACTTCCAACATGATTTTGTGCTTATCCATTGTGAAGAGAAATACTTCTTAATATATATTGTACCCATGCATATTCTCTATACGCACAGCAGTGTCTTTTTTATTTCCCTCAACCTTAACACAACTTTTTCCTTCTACTTCGTAGAGATTTAGATTGAAACATTGCAACACTGTACACGTCAGCATTCAAAAGATTCCTCTTGTGACTTTTGTTTATAATTCAGGCATCATTGACGTGCCATGTTTGAACTCTCATGCTTTCATAAACTTGCTTAGTCTGGAAATGACACTTGTGTATCTGAATCTTTATCAAATCTGTTCGTGCCTAATTTTCTTGACTCTTGTAACTCAATGAAGACAATTTTGAATGCACATCATAATTTGATTGTTGTCTTTAGCTAAACACTAATACATGGTTCTACTTGAAACATTCTTCTAGCCAGAATGAGCTATTTGTTCCTGCACACTGCTTTCAATGAAAGCTCACATGTTTCCTTACATAGATAACACCTCAAAAATTGATATCATTTTATCTTGTGATTCTTAATTTTGTATCCGCTTATCAGTCAACTGGAACTGGTGATTCATTTAACACTTGAATGCACTGTCTGTATTTTGTACTCTTGAGCAACATGGTAATCTTCATGCATTTTTATGTTCCACTTATCAAACTACTTTCAAAATCTTCTCTCTTTCATGATGAAAATCAAGAAAAAACTCTCCATTAAGGCATAATGTCTGCCTATTCACTATCCTTGACTATGAAAAGAATGAATTGATGAACTGGAACTTGCATGACATATATGATTATGATCAACAAGATAACACAAAACATGAACTATGCTGCAATATCTGATGCAAATGTACTCAGCCAAACTAATTGAGTGAACTAAACTCACTGTTCACTTGTAGCCTTTAGAAAGTATAACCTGATTGTTATGAATGCATAGTTGGTTTAGTAGCTCAATAGATAAATATTTTTTACTCCTTCAATTTTATTTCATTTCCTTTGATGAACATGATGATGTTTTTTTTAAATCAACCCATTAATGAATAGGGCAGCATGTCGAGCTCTAGCCTGGTGGGAACTCGTTTTCCTCCACATGCTTGGTCTTCAAATAATGTTTAGCTTCGTAATTTTACCTATACCTACACAAAGAAACAAACAATGTTAGCATAAAAAATAGAATATGATGATCATGATATTGTTATTTCTCCTTCAACTCATTTCTCTCGCACTTGATTGACTATTTCAATGCATGATTAATAGTAGGTTGTACTATTGTAGGTGTCTCATATAGGTTACATCATAATCCGAGCCACTGACATCCCCTCTTTCCTCTTACAGGTTGACGGATATGGAGATGACAAAGGTGCACCATTCGTCATACACCATCGGCCAAAACAAGCAATGATGATTATGTTGCTTTCTTATGTGATTTCTTTTCTGCATCTTCAATAGTATAGTGTGCTATTAGTTACACACTGTGATAGTTACATCCATGGCTTGTGTGGATATTTGATTTCAATTCTTGCTTTTCATTTGAAAAGAACATGCATTTAAATGCAATGTTGTATTATCTGATTCTTGAAATCAAATGAAGCCTTGTAAAATATGAGTCTTTTCACGAAATAAATGAAAGCATCTGAAATGCTATTTTGCTCGTTTGCTCAATTATGTATTTCTTTTAATTCTATAATATCTAAATGGCATATCTAAAAACTCCATTTCTTCTTTAAAATGTATAACTGTCACTTAATACATAATGATAAAAGAATGCAACAACACTAAAAATCAATCTACAATTTCACCTCATGATATAATAACATTCAGCCAACTCCACCAATTGAGCTGAGGCGAAAAATTGGTAACAATAATCTATATTGTAATCTATATATAATAGAATGGATCCCATCAAATAATTTAGTTTTATTCTCAACCATTTTAATTAATTAAATTCCCACCACTAGATTGATCTTTTTCATTTTGATAAATGAAAATGAAAACATAAATTAATTTATTTAGTTTATATATATCCAAGAACAAATTATTTACTATTAAAATTCAAGAACACATTATTTACTATACATAAAAAATTTATGTAAAAGGAAAGTTAAAAACTACAAATCGCATAGTAAAATCTTTATATGTATTGCCTCCAAATATAGATCCATGTTAGTATGTAATGGAATTGATGATAATGATCATATCACATTGCTTTGGTGCATAATTTATTTGTATGTTTGGTTTCTTTGGTGTGTATATATAAATATTATAGAAGAAAAAATGGAGGGTGAGGGTACTCAACTTATTCAATCTACCATTTATAATGTGATCCTAATATTATTTTTTATACAATTAAATGAATTTTAGGAATTTATTTAGGAATTACAAGTGACAATTTATTTTTGAAATGAAATTAATGGCATTGAGAAGATCCACACGTTAATTAATGAGATTTTTTTTTGTTATATATAAGTTAGTTAAATAACCACATACTAAAATATATATAATTAAATATCTAATTTCAACATATAAACTAAAACTAACATATACCACTTATGTGGCACCCTAAAACTACCACAATGGTGTCAAGAAATTATCATATAAGCACACATACTAATCTCATAAGCGGTTTCCTATAACACTTTACTTCAAATGATTTATTTATTGATCTATTTCTCCTTATTGGTATTATCATTTCTAAGTTCACACATGCAAATGGGTATAAGCTACTTCAAATGAGACCTTTGTCTTGGGGAAAAACTTCCCTTTGTCTAAAACCTTGGTGTAGATTGTGTTATGCTAAAGTGTTAGGATTTGGTGTTGTACACCATTGCATAAATTTATTTATTATAATGTTGTAATTAAATAATTATTTAGTTGTGGTGCATCTAGAATGCATGTTTAGCCACACTAAGTAATTATTTGGGGTGACTTGTAAGTTATATTGTAACATTGGATTAATTATTTTATGTGTGGGAGACATAGGATAATGATTTAATATTTGGGGAAAGTATTTCAAAATTTACAAACTTAGTACCCAATATTAAATGAGGGGCCAATGGTTTTGCATGTGTCACATGGTTTTGTGGTACATCATTTTATCTTACCACTTGGTTGTATTTGTGTGAGCTTGAGTCTATATAAGCAAGCACATGATTAGTGGTTAAGGTTGGCTAGGTGAGTGGGTTGTCATTGTATTGAGTTTTCTCTTGTGAGTGCATATGTGAAACAAAGCATGGGATGTGTGGATTCATATTTGCACACATGGAGGATGCATTGGAAAGGCTTGATGTTTCAAGAGTATTCATTATTACTTTATAAGTGCATGTATTGTTTATTTTTTGAATAATAGATGGAGTATGGATGCTTTTGGAGGTTGAAGTTTTTCCTCTTTACGGTTTTCCCAAGGTATATCTTGTGTTATCTTATGGCTTGTCTATTTAATCTATGCACTATGGTTATTATGTAAGCTTGTATGTATATTTTTCTCTCATGGGGTTATGTAGGAAATGAATTAAATGAACTAGGTATTGATGCATTATTTCCTAACAAATGGTATCATAACTTTTATGGTTGTGGGAGGAGTGAGCTCCCAAGCTTTTTTATAACCCTTTTTTGATTATATATGGTGCAAAATTGAATCCATGTCAATGTAATAAAGATTTGTGGCACTATATGGTATGGACACATTGTGCAAGTGTTGTTTTGCAAATTTGGGATTGGAGAAACTTGGGTCAAAAGGGTTTCTCGGATTGTGCTTTCATATAGGGAAATTTTATAGATGATCTCTTAAGACAAAACAAACCTTACCATTAGATTCAAGATGGATGAGAAACGAAAATTGATATAAAATTTTCCCTATTTTAGCCACTATGAAAAAATATAGAAAAATTCCCCTCCTTGTCCTAGTCGTACAACCATACCATTGTCTATAGAATTTTAAAATTATATATATTAAATATATTGACCTAAAATCCTACAAATAAAATTAAATTCAAAATTATTAAAATTAAATTAAATTAAAATGGTGGGGGGGCGGGTGAGGTCCACAAACCTCATACCCTCCCTTGCATGATGCTCATGCCAACCCCAAATAGTTGTCAACAAGATCTGTCAATGCTAACAACTGCCAACACCCTTGAGGTTCCTTCCTGGTGGTTGGATAGTGGGTTGATCCAATGGGGCCTTAGGCCCCCAATCTAAGCCCCTAATCCAATGGGAGCTCCACCCTCAATCCCAAGGTGGGGGGGAAACAAAAAAAATTAAACTGTTCATAATTTCTAAAATCTACCACTGCAAAACCACTGCCAATTGGGTCATTAACCCGTTGCCACAAAGCAACCATAGAGCCACCAATAAGGTACAGATAGGAGAATTTATTTTCAAACGAGCGTAAATTTCACCCTGGATGTCATATTTTTGACTTCCAATAGTCGATGAAAATCTCTCTTAGAGCACTATGCAATGGTATAGTAGTTCCATGATTTTACCATTTTTATCAATTTTTGGGGCTTGGAAGTAAGAAGTCCTCTTATGCACGATTTTGGTCATCACTTTTGCATATGAAATTGAATATTTTTTTTCAAATAGATGTTGGAGAGTTGATCCAATGGGGCCTTAGGTCCTCAATCTAAGCCCCTAATCCAATGGGAGCTCCACCCTTAGTCCCAAGGTAAGGGGAAAACAAAAAAAATTAAACTGTTGTTCATAATTTCTAAAATCTACAACTACAAAACCACTGCCAATGGTGGAGTACTGATAATGGGGTCATTGAACCATTGCCACAAAGAAACCATAGAGCCACCAATAAGGTACAGATAGGAGAATTTATTTTCAAATGAGCATAAATTTCACCCTAGATGTCACATTTTTTACTTCCAATAGTTGATGAAATGCTCTCAGAGCACTATGGAATGGTATAGTAGTTCCATGATTTTACCATTTTTATCAATTTTGGGGGCTTGGAAGTAAGAAGTCCTCTTATGGACGATTTTGGTCATAACTTTTGCATATTAAATTGAATATTTTATTTCAAATAGATGTTGGAGAGCATGTATAGTGTACTACATAGTTGATCAAGTAGATTTTCAATTTGTGGTGCAAAGAGGTTGGTACTTGTTTGATCACTTGTAGGTACCTAAGATTCAAGGTGTGATTTGAAATGGTAATTTATTGATATTATTGTAGTTCATTATTAACAAGGAGAGGAATATTCCTTAAATAATAGTTTACAAGATGATGTCTCTAAAAAAAAATTATGAATTAAATCATTAAACAAAAATTTACTAAAAACTAACTGAAGCAAGATAAGTTAACTAAAAGTAAACTATCAACTAACAACTAAGATGACCATTAAATATTACAATAATACTTTAATTCCCTCCCTTAATGGTCATTCTACTAACTAAACTAATTCTACCCATAATCTAATGGTCTTATGGCCATGAATGCATAAAAGGTAGTCTCCTGCTTAGTATGCTTTGCAACATGAGCCTTCTACTAAGACCCTTCGTGGTTGGACTTCTGGTCAGCCAACCACTTCCTACAATGCTTCTGCATATGACCAATCTTACCACAGTAGTGGCATGTGAAAGTCTTCTTGGAGCTATCCTTCAATTTTCCTTATCCTTTCTACTGAGTGGACTTGCTTTTTCCATCTTTGGCAGTAAATACTTGTTCAACACTAGGAGACTCACTATTGCTCCCGAACTACTTCTTCCACCTATCCTACTACAAGAGCTTATTGCACAACTTATCAAACCTCATGTCAACATTGGTGGAGGTAATGTTGAGAGTTTTAATAAAGTGCTCATAGGATTGTGGCAATATTTTCAGTGTAATAGCCACCATATCCTCCTCTTCCATCTTGAGACCAATGGCCTCCAATTAATCATGAATGTCTTTTATCTTTATAAGATTATCTCACAAAGACACCTTGTCATCCATCATAATGGAAAACAACATATTCTTCAGGAAGAAAGCCCTTCCCTTGTTTGAGGTTTCATGAAGAACCTTCAAATGTTTCTAGATCTCCATATCAGACTTACTAGATGGTATTTCTGGTAACATCTCATCAGTGGAAAACAACTTGAGAAGCATAACCATCTCTCGATTACCTCCATCATACTTGTCATGGTCCTTTCCCGCAACTGTGGGATGTGCTTCTATACCTAGAACAAGTGAATCTAGAAACCAGTACTTGAAGATGGTAAGCAAGCTCTGCTTCCTTGTGTTATAGTTTTTACCATTGAACCTCTAGCTACCTTACAACATGATGTTATTCAAAGATGCCATCCCTCCCATTTTCTAAAAGCACAAAAAGTGAGGTAAAAATATGACTACAAAAAATATAATTTCTCAATCAAACCCTAAGTGATCAGCTGGCATAGATCCCAAGGCAATCAACTATCCCAAATACCATGATTTAAAAAATCATCAAATAGACAAAGGATATGAAACCCAAAATTTTATCCAAAAATCAAGAAAATTAACTCTTTTCCTTTACCTAGATTTTGACATAAAAATAATCGAATTCTTCTAGAAATATCCATGTGTGCTCTGATTAATTTTAGTTTTTGAAAGTCAGTAAAAAAAAATTAGTTCATTGACATTGAACTACATAATTTGGTAATCCTCCAAAGCTAACCAGGGATAAAGCCTTGCTGCCAATCAAGAATACATAGCACCAACAAGGTTATCTCTATAATTCCCCCAAACATAGCTCTACTACTAGTCAGACATCTATAGCCCTAGTAGAGATATTTGGATGGCCTAAAGAGTTGGTATATATATTTTTTTTCTTTTTTGATATTTCAATGATAGCTCATTTTTCAACTTGCAAGCAATGAAGCCTGCTATTAGGTTGGGAATTATAGTGGTAGTGAAGGTTACCTTTTGATTTTTCATTCAATTCAAATCCCTTCATCAATTCACTACTTCCCAAAAAATCATTTAATAATTCCCTATTGTTGTGTATTCCCAACTAAACTTTACTACTTTTATCCCAAATCCTAGCTAACTGTAAATCACTATATGTTAGAAAATATACATAAATTAAAATTTAGCAGCAAACAACTTAATCACCAAATTTAAATCTAAATTTAGAACCATTAATTACCACCCTTTCAATCAAGTTTTATGGCAACTACTAAATACTTAGCTAGCAATTTTGATTTGACGGTGCTGCACCACATTAATGGATCAAAAAATGTCATGATGATACTTACACATGATCACATTATTCTGCATTAAATTTGCATGTCTCAATGTGCACGTATTACTTCCTTCAAATTTCCCAGGTGTGATGTGTCTTGCCTTATCAACTTAATTTTCCTTTTTGCTTCACACACATAGGCACCTTCATGATTAATATGGCTTAATTAAAACATGATGAAATGACCACCATTAATTTCAAAATCTTTAACTTGCTTGATTCACAATCTTCGTACTGGATGAATTTAAATCAAATTGTCACCAATTGTGTGTAAAAATCAATTTGATTTAACATTTTGCTCTAGAGAAGCCATCCAGTTGCCACCTTGCTTACGATTTCGAAGACTTCAATCCATGAAACTATGTACCATAACTTCCTCATGGTTTTCTATAAATTCTGCACTTTGTTTGAATTTTTTACACTTCTACTTTACCTTCTTTTTATATTTTTTATTTCCTTGCTTTGCTTGTGCTTTCTTGCTTCTAGGTCATGGATCCTCAAATTTTCCTAACCTGCTCTCACCACCAGAATGTTTTCTTGGGTCGTATAATGAATCAAAGACTTGAAAAGGTTTTCATCATTCAAACTACCAATTTCACTATGCCAAGCTTGTGCTTAGTCCTTGGGAAAAAATAAGTAAATTCCTGAGGTTACTATCAGTTTTATTTCGACTTAGCTTCTTGCTTTGTAGCATCACTCCTAGAAATTGGGCTTCTTGTTGAAGATGTTCACTCAGCTATGCATTGGCTATTGCAACCTAAATATTTGGAGAATTTGGATATTGTTTTGTTTATTGCACATCTAACCATCAGAATCCCTTCCATGGATGATATTCCTCGATTCTTGGAACATGAGGAAGTGGTTCCACTCCAACTATTTCTTATTGACCTCCATACTCCTAATTTTGAAGTTCACTGGGAAATGGCCTATGTAGGGTATTTATCCCTGATGGATGAGGTATCCTAGATTGACTAAATGGCTACTCTTCTTTGTAACTCAACTCCCTCTTGCTTTTTTGATCTTTTTACAACAAGAATTTTGGTACTTCCATGTATATACTTAATATGCACACACACATATATATTTACTTTTATTGTACATTTTAAAGCTTGTATTTACTATGTATGGTTTTATCATTTTACATTTCACAACACAATGTTACAAATGTTTGAATTAATTGTCATGTGTATGATAAGTTGAGCAGAATTTGCTAATGCAAAGGGCCGAACACAAAAAAAAAAAGGAAATCAAAGGAAAAACAAACCCTACAAAAGTATACTAACCTTGACTAACCAAAACCCTAATCTAACAAACGACTAACCCTAATAAAGAAATTTATTTTAAGCTCAATAACTATTTTCATTGTTGTTTTGGTATGAATTACAATAGGCTTATCCTTGAATTCACTATAATAAATTTCAAATGTTCTACTGTAACAATGAATTTCTTTAATTTTTTTGCATTTAACAAACATAAATTCAAAGGAATATTTATAAATAATTTGGCTCATACGTATGAAAATGACCTCATTAAAGGTCGGTTGCACACACCTTCTCTAGTTCACCAATACTTTACCTTCTTCTAGCCCTAGTTCATGATTTTCTTCTTTACTCTATTTAGTTCCATGAATAGTTGTGTCCATTCCTTGACTTTCTTCTCCTCCAAAAAATTTCACATCCTCGGCCCTATCTTCACTTTGAACTTTATTAGACCAAGTGATATCACAATTTATATTGTTATCAAAAAGAGAAAAAGTAAAGGCTTGACACTCTGTATCTTGCATAAAATTAGGAAAATTTCCTTTTTTAGCTTGTGAATTTTCAATTTGGAATAAAAAACATGGATCTCCCTCTTGATTCTCACGCTCCTTTTCTTCATTTGCATTTTCCATCTATGAAGAGAATAATTACTCATCGATGTCGCTTTCTCATTTTTAGTGCAATATTTCTAAATCTTGACATTCTCGCTTGTCTTCCTATAAAATTTAAAGATTTTCTTTATAAAAATTGTGGCTATCAAACCATTTTGATATATTAGTTAATTTTTTAACATTTTCAAATCCACTAGGGCTATACTCTCTTTTATGATTCAACATATTTCTTGTTAACAGTCCCTTTCTTTTAGAAGTTAGAAATTCTTCCATTAACGAAATCATTTTACACATAGCCAAACTTACCCTAGTTAAAAAAAATTCACAATCGAGTTCATCGTGATTAGTTGTATCATGAATTCTACACTCGGTGACTCTACCAAAGGTGAATAAACTCAAAGGATGTAATCTTTGGTTAAGAATTTTCTAGAGTTTTTCAACTTCCTTTTTCAAAATACAGACTTGCATTAGAATTTCACCTTACACGCTACCTTTTAAACTTGGAACAAATATAGATTCCTAAAAAATACATAGAGATAAAGATATGAATAAAAGTGAAATGAGGCTCTCCTTCTAGTGGTAATTCCTGTTGATGACAATGTCACTCATAGCAACAACGTAGATAAAATCCTCACAAGAAAACCATGAGGAATGTATCCTTCTTGAAAGACTTAACCAAGGAAACCTTAGGGGGTGTGTGTTGGTGTTCCAAATCAATAGGTCAATTGAATCCTAAAGACTAGCCAATTTCTTATGTTTAGATTTAAAGATGGATTTGGCCAACTGACAGGAAATGGGATTATAACACATTTCCCCTGCACTTCAGGCTTTGTAGGACCTAGGGGTGACCCTTTAGCAACACCTAAAGATTCAGACACATACTAAATAGGATATTTCTTAACATATATGCTCTCACCAAATTATGCTAAGAAACATAAAATACCACTCAACATTGGCTAAGACATTGAGTGAATTTCATTAACCAACATGGAGAACATGACACACATAACTCATAATATAGAATTGAAATGGTTTTTTAATTTTAAGAATTGGGACCAAATTGAAAAACAATAGATGCATAAAGATTGACCTTTGCCAAAAAGAGGGCTACAGAGTCATATAACTAGCATTTCATCCTATAGTGTTAGAAATGTTTAGAATATCTTTGCAAATGTTATCACATTATGAAAAAAAGACCACTAAAGTTTTATCCGATAACCATTCTTACAAATCCACCTGAAACATAACACTCCTGTCACACTTGTTGAAGCAATTACACTATCCTTTGAACAATAGGCAATAATAAATACAACTGTCATTCATTAAAGCAATTACATTATTCATAGAACATAAGGCAACAACTATTGCAACTCAAATGCAAAAAATGTGCATGAAAATACCTAGATAATATTTGATTATTGAATTCAAAAAAGCATTACATTTCAGCCATGGAGACAGTCATTTGATAAAATATAAACATGAAAGCATAATTTAGAACACAAACACCTCAAATTGATGACTAATAGTCATAATTCACCCTAGCTTTAGAAATTTACCCAGAGGTTCTGCTTGCCTTGTAGAGCTTTCAAAAAATGGAACCCCTACAAATGAGAAAAGAAGAGAAGATGTAGAAGGAAGGAAAACTCCATAAGTTGATCCGTTGATGACATTTGGAAACTTCATCCACCGTTGATCAACAAAATGTAAAGCCTCTCTCTTCTCTCTTCCCTTGTAACAAAACTTTTCTCTCAATTTTTCCTTTGCTTCAAGTTGTTCAACAACAGAAAATTTTACTCCTTCATGAAAATTTGCATCATGTTAACCTGCATTGTGAAAAATATTTCTACCCTCAATGAAAGCCTCTTATTTCTATTGCTCTTCTTTATTTCACTTTCATCTTACACTTTACCTTCAACAAGTAAAGTATTCTCACTTTACATTTTAGAATAATTTTCCTGTGCTACAAAATATTTTACCCCCATGCCATTTCACGTGTGCTTTTCCCAACAATATTTGATTGCATTTACTCATCAGGTAATAAAAATAATACATTTCTACTTGGCACCTTATATTTGCACCTTGCATTTAAAAGCATGGCTTTTGAAAAATTTCATCGGGCCCTTATGAATACTCATGTTGCTCTAACATTTCTCCCTTAAAGTAAGAAAAAACTCATGTCCCTTGGGAAAATATTTAAATATTTACCACTCAGCTTGAAATACTTCACCAAAATGAAGGCTTCTTAAAATATACTATTGGGCCTTCAGATAAGACATTTTCCCGCTCACCCTTATTTACCTTTCATTTGGAAAAGTTTTTTTACTAAATATTTCATGGGCAATATTTTAGGAATAATACTCTGCCCTTTTCTTTTGAAATGGAGGATGGGAAATATTAAAACATCGGGCCTTTAAATTTCTACTAAGCCCACCTTTGCACATATTAAAGCCTTTACCATTTTAAATATGATGGCCTTTAATATTTCATTAGGCCTCCTTTTAAAATCTTTATTCATGCACATAGAATGTCATTGGCCCACCAAAGCCCTCTCTCCCAACAATCTTGCGCACCTCGTATGAGATAAAAAGCAAGCATTTTAGACCTACGAGTTGGCAGGGAGTGACCAAGATATGGCTGCATCTCACATTTGTTTTTGGCAGTTGATTTCATTTGGTGATTGTTTTTCCCTAAATCTTCATTCACTGCTCTACAATTTCTTTTTGTAAATCTTCTGTTTCCTCCATGGAAATGGTGACCAAGCATTACATCAAAGAAGTTTGATACTTTTTCACTGTTTGTGTAGGAAATACAAGATGGCATTTGCATGAATATTTTAGAAGCCTTTTCAACAAATCCACTTGAAGGCTATGCAACAAGTGTACAAGCAACTTATTCACTATATTCTCTAGAAAATACCCTCTTTCAATTGGTTCGATGGCACCTCCTCTTGATGCATTGCCATGTGCTTTGACTGCAATATTCAAGCCCTCCCTAGCCGGCACAAGAAAATTGCATTTTCTTGAAAGTTGTTGAGGACTTTCAATAGATTTGTTTTATGTGTTTGTTTCCTTTTGGTGCGACATGAGACCACATTCTTTGAAAATTGTTGTCATACAATATGTCCACCTCGTACATGCCCTACTTTAGCGTAGTGGCTACTTTATGTGAAGTGAATATTACTAAATCTACCCACCATCAAACTCCTAGTTTCTTTGTTGTGCCCTTGTTGAATCATCTCCAGCCATGTGGTCACTAAGCTGATTTTTCCCATACATCAGATATTTGAGCTAGAACAATTTCCTAGTTTTAGTACCAAAATTGAATTTCTTTGAACAATTTTGATGTATTTTTATTGCAGGTATAGACTATGCTTCATCTGGCACAGAGGCGGCATCGAGCTTGACTTCTGCAAATTGCATTTTCTTGAGAATTAATAAAGCATTGTCACCAAATCCATTTTTTGCATACGTTGCAAGTGTAACATCCCATGTCACCATATTTTTTTGGGAAGTAGAACAAATTAAGACGCCTTACCTACTGGATCCCTTCCTTCACTTGGAAGATACTCCAAACCAAAGTCATCTATTTTCTATGTTTTGATGGATGTCTACCTTATTCCAGCATTTCCATTCATTAGGCTTCTCACAACTCAATTGATGCTACAGTGACCTTTGGAATAGACACAGTGCTAATAGCCTGAAGTCATGTGGTATATGTTCGACAACCATGACACTCAATGAAGTCATTTCTCTGAGCCACCTTTTCAAACATATCGTGTGCCCTATTTAAAAATAAGATAGTTTATGCACCAAACATTTAAATCCATGGGTCTTTTATTCCTTCAAAAACCATAGTTCTAAAGGGACTTTCTTCCTTTTAATATTTCGATGTGAACTCTTAGTGTTGATAGCTACCAATACACTCCCAAGTCTTCTTAGGACTGTGGTTGAGCCAAATGCAAATAGGAGATAGGGTTTTAGCCCTAGTTGGTGTGTTCTACTGTCACTTCAAAGTATTCCATAACATAAAAGGAGTAGCCACAATTTCTTTAGTGAGTTCAAAATTGATGACATGAAAAACCCCATAGTTAGTTCAAAAAATATCAATCCTACCAAGTAGGATAAAATATTTTTTCTTTCAATATCATGTAGCCTTCTAAGCCATGTAACAATATTACACTGTGTTTTAACTTTATCCCACAGTAATTCAAACTACTTCCTTCCACTTTCTCAGTAAGTAGAAGAAGGTTTGCCTAAGGATATGATGTCCTTTGAAGGCAAGGATTAATCTTCAATATCTCATCTAGAATTACCCCTTTCAAAGAAGTCTATTATCCTCTTAGTGGCCATATCAAGTTGGCACTTCAAATCAATATAAGAACCTATAGATGTTTTTACCAACATGTCCTTGTCTAAAAGAAATTAGTGAAAGGCTTCAACCTTCAATGCATAAAATCTCTCCCATATGCAAGACCCTTATACTTGGGAAAGAATTTCTAATGTTGTACTCACAACAATAGCAAGCTTTGAATTAGAGTTCAGGGTATATGAATCACTACTACACTCAGATGATTGAATGTTTTCCTAAACCTATGTGATACATGTTAGGTTCGCTTGTGGGCCAGACTAAAGAATTTTCATTTTGAAACAATTTTTATCCTTAATTAACTTTTCATTTCCTTTTGAATACATTTGGCATGAAAATTTGAAATGGGTTCTCATTAGAACTTGGCTTCTGGCATGTTTGAACAATGAGAAAAACTAGCTAGGTGGGCTCTAGAATCTCCTTGGAAAAACAATCAAACGACCTCCTAGAGCTATGAAAAATTATAGGCATGTAGACATTTGAACCAAGAATGGAGTGAAAAATACGGTTCAATAAAACATATTATGAGGTGAAAGATATTCACTATCAAAGTTGCTTAGTCATAATTTTCTATAATTGTAGCTGTTCAAAACCAATTAAAGCTCACGAAATCACCCCATTGAAAAAATACCAAATCAACTCTTGGAAAGCTACCATTGGAAACACAAGCTCATCTAGATGCGGTGAGGACATATGCAAGATGGATTTTATTGAATCATCATTCATCAAAATATATTGAAATTCAAAGTTGACCACCTTGAAAAGTTTCAAAAAATGCAGGTGCAAAACTGAACAAATTTTATTTGCTTTGGACCTCAAAAAAATAGCAAATTAGATCATGTGTAACGCCCGCCGTGCAAGCCCCAAAGAACAACCAAAAAAAACACAATTTTTTTTTTTAAAAGCAAAACAATTAATCATTATACCAAATATTAATAATCATGTACATGAACATGAACTTCATTACAATACAACTAACATAACCAACTATGTTCTTTGGGGCACACGAGGCGCAATGAATTTAACATTACAAAGCACCAACACATAAGATACCATCTTAGCAACAAAGGAACTTTCAATGACAAGATTAGATATATATATACATAGATTCCATCACAAGATAAAACCATGAGAAATAACATAACCAAATAAGGATAAAAAGTTGAAATTTACATTACATCATCTTTTAAATATACAACATATCCATAACCATAATTTACATCATGATTCCCAAACTTTTGGGATGAATATAATATACAAGGTTATCAAAATACAAAGAGATCAACTGGAACAAATCTTCAACTGGATGAGACTGGCCGACGAACGCTGATGGGGAACCCAACGATGTGTGGAGCACGTTCCACCTGACCACCCCCGTGCTAAGAGGTGACAAAGAAGTAACTCCGACCAAGGTTGTCAACTAACAAGAATCGATGTACAAACATACAAGGAGTACCAAACATAGAACCATAACACAATACTCCAAAAAGAAATGAAACAAAACAAAAACATCATAACACAATACCATAAAAATACAAGGTCATAAATATCAATGAGATCATACAAGACAACAAAGTACACCAAAGATATATTAAGGCAATAATCATAAATCAAGATAAATCCATATATCAACAATCTAAACCAACTCCCATAACCTACTTCCAGAGGAACACAATAAAGTAAACACATGGGCAACTAGGGGAGAGTATCATCGCATAGTCCTACATGGGCTGTCTAGTGCTCTTCCTCCCAACTGGAGGTGTCGGTCCCATCTATGGCTGTCTTGTTCCCTTCCTCCCAACTGGAGGCGCCAGTCCATAGGGTGACTCATGAGGAGCCGTAGACCTCTCATGAAGACGAGATCACGACCTTGCCAACCACGGCCTTCTCAGCCTTCCATTAGCCTACGGAAGTGCTAATGAAGACGAGGCATCCTTTTTTTTATCTTATAATGATATTACTACCCAACCCTCCTAAGTTAATTATTAGGTTTTCACTTGATTACTAACTCACTCGTGGGTTATCCTATGCCCTTCCCCTTAAGCGAGGCGCCGGCCCCCACGAGGAGCCACTCTCCCTAGAGACCCAACCAAAACAAAAAGAAAATAGGGGTTGTACCAATCCAATCATAAACATCAAAATGCAACCATAAAAATAATACACGAGGCATAACCCATCTCGCAAATTAAATACCATAATAAAATCTCACAACTCGATACACCCCATTCGTAATACATTACTTAACAGAAACACAAGATGAAAAGGTATAAATTCAACAAAAAAACACAATCCTCTGGAAGACTACAGTTTTAAAAATACTTCCACAAGTTAATAGGGTTCCCACATCAGTGAACTAACAATATCCCGAACCCAACAATTCTACAAGACTCAATTTCATAAAAGATAACTTATTTAATCCCAAAATAAATTCCATTTCCACAATATTCACATTAAAAACAAGAATTAAATAATCAATGCTGACATATATTCATAAATTGCCCTTTTACTAGATTATCCTATCAATATTCATAATTCAACAAATTAACAAAAAATTCTTTTTTATTTTCATATTTTCACTATAATAAAATTTTATTTTGTTCATACCAAAAAGATAAACAAATTGATTTCAGATAGAATTAACTGATAAATTTAACAGTTAAATTAGTGAAATCTAATTAAATGAATTAATGAATATATATATAATTATAAATATATATATATATATATACATATATATATATTTATAAAAGTTTACACATGCATTAAAAGTTATAAAGAATTTTCATTTTAATAACAATAAACGTATGTCATTTCGAATGGAAATTAATCCCATACAAAAAGCACGAAAGAAAATGCCCAGCCGCAAACAGTCTACAGACTGTTCACAGTAGTCCAAAGGACTGCCGGGACAGTTCACAGACTGTCGCACAGTACTGCTCGGCTGGGTGGTGGGTACGGCCAAGGCCGAACCAACACCCAGTCTATGGTTTAATAATATCAAACAAATACGATGAAGCCATCAGAATTTCGGCGAAATTCGAACACTTAAGAATTAAATTTACATTCAACATTTATATATGTATAAATATATATGTGTATATATATTTATATATATCTAAAATATATATATATACATATATATATATTGGAATTTGAATATTTCAAAAACAGAGAATGATAAACACTATACACTGTACAATTTACTGTGCATGTTTGAATATAAAAGAAATGTTTTATAACATATATGTATAAACAAGAATATCACAACCCAGAAATTTGTTGAAAGGAAATTGTTCTTTATACATATATATTTTTTTAAAACGAAACTACAGTAATACTGTTCATTTCCAAATTTCAATCAAAATTTCTTTTTTTTCAGAACCCAATCGAAATCCCATTTTAACAAATAACAATCTCGATCCCTAGTTAAATTTCCATTGATTAAACAATAATCCAATAGATTTTCTTTCCACAAAAATTTGATTTCAAGCCCAGAAGAAAACTTCATACACAAAGAACAAAATTTTATTTCATTTAATACTACAGAAAGTAAATAATTAAAAATGAGAAAGAACCTGGCGTCCTGTAGAGAATCTATGGAAGCCTTATCCTTTTTTTTTTTTTGCAGAGTTGAACCTTCATTGCCAATTGTTTCTAGGAATAGATCCCAATCTTCCATAAAAATGAACCTTCTTCCTCTTTAATTTCTCCAGAAAACAAAACAAGAATGCAATGACGGAAAATGGTTGAATGCAAATTTTCTCCAGAATCCGAACAATAGCCTCCTCCAACAAAGAAACCCCTTAATAAAATCATTACCCAGAAAACCCTTTCAATTTCCCCTTCCCATGAATACCAGAGGTCACGTCACAAGAATAAAATGAAAATAATTGTTACCCCCAAATATTCATTTTTTTTGTTGCCTTTTTGCATGCCTTGACATTTCATTTGCTTTATTATGCATTTGATTAAAAATTAAATAGATTTAAATCCACAAAATTGAATTTTTATTTGTTTATTTATTTATCATCTCCACAATACTTCATTACATAATTACTTGCACATTAAAATAGTTAAAATCAACCATTTGCAAGATTCAAAATAAATTTAATATTCTTACAACTACTACTAACATTTATCTATTACTTTATTTATTTATTATTTATTATTTATTATTTTATTAATTGTTTAATTATTTAAATCACAACATAAAACCATACACCACATTAGATAAGTCATAAAATCACAATCACATGTAAAGACCAACGTAACAACAAAATGGCTATGCACAAACCAAAAAGGTACAAGACAGTTGACAACTTGGAATGAAGTTACTTCCATGTCACCTTTGTTCAACTTCTTGCTGTTGGGTTGTTTCAATGCTCACCCAGACCTATCAAAATAGGTGGAATCGAGTCTTATTCCTACAAATCCTGCATCCAACAAGGTGATATACAATATACATACATATAATCAATTACAAAGCATTGTGAGAAGGATTTGCAGTGTAGCAGGGCACTCGCGAATGAGTGATGCTACCTGTCCCCTCACCAAATCATATCATCATCTATCGCATTATAAAATTACATTAATTTGCATCAATATCATCAATTACTATTCTCTAGTCTACTGCATTCCAATTAACCCATCAAAACAATCGCAATAAAAATGCCACTATAATATCCATGGCATCATAAGAGTAGTATAATCAGTAACAATCTAAGCTACCACAACATAATAACAAAATATCATCAACAACCACAATGTGTCAAACAAAACCACTAAGAATGTCAAGAACAAGCAGCAACATGAGGGATATTACATCCTCCCCCCTAAGAATTTGGCTTACTCCTAGAAGCCAGTAAAAAGATAAGGATAAGAATCCCTGATACGAGAGGCATCCTCCCATGTAGCTGAAGCCTCATCATTTGGGTCCCACTGAACCCGCACCTGATCAATTTCTCTACCTATAAGGGTAAGTTGCCGATGCTGATGCACCGCCATGGGCTCGAGTGCCAGCTGCACATCCTCGACCTGAAGAGCATTCCAATCCAGAACATGAGTAACATTAGGAAAATATGGTCTAAGAACAGAAACATGAAATACATCGTGAATCCGCGACAAACTGGGTGGAAAAGCTAAACGGTAAGCAACAGGTCCAATCTTCTCTAACACCTCAAAGGGTCCAACAAAGCGAGGTGCAAGCTTTGAACCCTTTCCATAACAAATAGGGCTCTTCCGCGGGCGCACTCGAAGGAACACCCGATCACCCACTGCAAACTACCAATCTACTCTATGAGCGTTAGCATACTTCTTCTGCCTATCTTGAGCAGCTACAAGATGCTCCCGAATGTGAGCCACCTACTACTCCAAATCTCTAAGCATTTCAGGCCCAAGAAGCACCCTGTCCTCCAACCGATCCCAACTCAAAGGAGTATGACAAGGATGACTGTACAAAGCTTGAAAAGGAGCCATACCAATAGAACTATGATATCCATTGTTAAATGCAAACTCGACCAAGTACATATAGTCCTCCCAACGCGATTGTTGGTCCATGACATACATACGAAGCATATCCTCTAGCACCTAGTTAACTCTTTTAGTTTGACCATCAATCTTAGGATGGTAGGTAGAACTGAAATTCAACTTAGTTCCCAAAGACTACTACAAAGATGTCCACAATGCAGATGTGAATATCGGATCTCTGTCAAAAATGATCCTCCATGGTATCCCATGCAATCTAACTATATCATTCATGAATACCTTAGCAACATAAGATGTCGTATACAAAGATCAAATAGGAGAAAAATGAGCTACCTTAGTCAATCTATCAACTATGACCATAATAGCATCATGTCGTCTAGATGACATAGGCAACCCAACAATGAAATCCATGGAAATAACATCCCATTTCCACTCCGGAACAAGGTGAGGCTGTAGCAACCCTGCTGGATGATGATGTTCATACTTTACTCTCTGACATTCAAGACATTGAGCCACAAAGTTGGCAATATCTTGCTTCATTCCTGACCAAAAATAAAGCGAACACAGATCTGCATACATTTTCTTAACTCCAGGATGTGCTGCGTAAGGTGCCCGATGACCTTCTGTCAAAATCAGGGTACGAAGACCCTCTGAACAAGGTACATACAACCATATAGAGAAACGAAAAGCACCATCTGAATCCAATGAATAACCTGCAAATTTCCCCTCCAAAGCTCTACCTGATTCCACCTCAGCTTTCACCTCTGAATACCAACTATCTGAAGGAAGGGCTGTGAGAATCTGACTGTTCAAATCCACCTCAAGAGACATTGCAGAAACTTCATGCCTACGTCGACTTAGAGTGTCAGCCACCACATTCTCCTTACCCTAAATATACTTAACCTCAAAATCATACTCACACAAAAATTCCATCCACCTTCTCTGCCTTGCATTCAAATTCGGCTATGTGAAGATGTATTGCAAGCTTTGATGATCTGTATGCAACTCAAACTGGTGCCCTAACAAAAAGTGCCTCCATCTCACAAGAGAATGAACAACTACGGCCAATTCAAGGTCATGTGTGGGATAATTAAGTTCATGATCCTTTAGTTTCTGAGATTCATAGGCAATCACTCTCCCATCCTACATCAACACAGCTCCAAGACCCTCCAAAGAGGCATCAGTACAAACCACGAAATCGCCTGAAGGATCCGGCACTGCCAAAATTGGAGCACTAGTAAGTTTTTCCTTAAGGGTTTGGAAAGCTAACTGACACTGCTCTATCCAAAGAAATTTCTTTCCTTTCCTCTAAAGTGATGTGATAGGATGCACAATCCTCAAAAATCCCTGCACGAACCGCTGATAATACCCAGCTAGTCCCATGAAACTATGAATTTATGAGACATTAGTGGGCACGAGCCAATCTATGATAGCCTGGATCTTAGCAGGATCCACAAAAATTCCCTCACCAGAAATCACATGGCCTAAATATTGAACTTCAGTCTTATAAAATTCACACTTTGCCAGATTGGCATACAACTGGTTATCCCTTAAGCACTGCAAAACCTGCTTTAGGTGCACCTCATGTTGCTCCATATACTTAGAATAAACTAAAATATCATCACGAAACACGAGAAAAAACCTATCCAAGTAAGTTCGAAACACCCCATTCATTAGACTCATAAAGACTGAAGGTGCATTCATTAACCCAAACGGCATCACTATGAACTCATAGTGTCTGTACCGAGTGCAAAATGCAATTTTATGAATGTCGACCTCTGCTATCCGCAATTGATGATACCCTGATTTAAGGTCGATCTTGGAAAATACCTTTTCCCTTTTTATCTAATCAAAGAGGTCATCAATCCTGGGAAGGGGATAACGATTCTTTACTGTTACCTTGTTCAATTGTCAGTAATCGATACAAAGATGGAGAGAACCATCCTTCTTTTTGACAAAGATCACTGGTGCTCCCCAAGGAGAAACACTAGGGCAGATAAACCCCTTAGCTAACAATTCTTCCAATTGCAGGCGAAGTTCTTGGAGTTCCTGCGTGGTCATCCTATATGCAACCCGAGAGATAGGCTCAGCTCCAGGCACCAGATCTATCCTAAAATCCACTTCCCGCTTTGGAGGCATACCTGGAATCTCACTAGGAAAAACATCAGAAAACTTTGCAAGGAGGGGGTAATCATTCAATGACACCTCATAGCTAACCTCAAACTCAAGGTCATTAACCAACACTACAAAGAGCTAACAACCCTGATGAAAACACCTTTTTAACTGCATAGCTGAGATCATTCTCAAAGAAACAGGCCTCTGAACACCCACAATTTCCACCTCTTTTCCAAAATCATCCATACACCGCACTGCTTTATGATGACAATCTATCAAATCACGATGAGAGCTTAACCAATCCATGCCCAAGAATACATCATAAGAACCAAGTGGAAGAATTCTGAGGTTAAATATATATATTTGATGTAATATCCCTCATGTTGCTGCTTGTTCTTAACATTCTCGGTGGTTTTGTTTGACACATTGTGGTTGTTGATGATACTGTTGTTATTATGTTGTGGTAGCTTAGATTGTTACTGATTATACTACTCTTATGATGCCATGGATATTATAGTGACATTTTTATTGCGATTGTTTTGATGGGTTAATTGGAATGCAGTAGACTAGAGAATAGTAATTGATGATATTGATGCAAATTAATGTAATTTTATAATGCGATAGATGATGATATGATTTGGTGAGGGGACAGGTAGCATCACTCATTTGCAAGCACCCTGCTACACTGCAAATCCTTCTCGCGATGCTTTGTAATTGATTATATGTATGTATGTTGTATATCACCTTGTTGGATGCAGGCTTTGTAGGAATCGAGTCTTATTCCTGCAAAGCCTGCATCCAACAAGGTGCTATACAACATACATACATAAAATCAATTAAAAAGCATCATGAGAAGGATTTTTAGTGTAGCAGAGTGCTCACGAATGAGTGATGCTACCTGTCCCCTCACCAAATCATATCATCATCTATCGCATTATAAAATTACATTAATTTGCACCAATATCATCAATTACTATTCTGTAGTCTACTGCATTCCAATTAACCCATCAAAAAAATCACAATAAAAATGTCACTATAATATCCATTGCATCATAAGAGTAGTATAATCAGTAACAATCTAAGCTACCACAACATAATAACAACAGTATCATCAACAACCACAATGTGTCAAACAAAACCACCGAGAATGTCAAGAACAAGTAGCAACATGAGGGATATTACATCATGAGGCTATACAACTTGACATGAGAGCACATGAAGGTATGGAGAAAGGAGAGAAACAATAATTTCATCATGACAATCCACCAATTGAGAAATACAAGCTCGAATGGGAGACTACTTTGCAGAACTTAAAGTTTGCAAACAACAGAAAAGTGCCAGAAACCCTCCAGCTTTGCTTTTCAAAACCCTATCAAAACTTATCGTGGGAAGCTGAAAATTGACATGCCTGCTCACATGTGTCACATGAGTGGGTCCAAAAAGTGGTTTTGCATGAAAATCAACATGCACCAAATTATGACCCTGCAAAGTAGGTCACTTACACAGATTTTGAAGTGCACTTTTGAGAGTGCAGAAGCAAAATTTTCAATATGGGCACTTCAAATTTGTAAAATTTGAAACATGTATTTGTATTATCCTACTTATTTCTTACTTCTATAAAAGGCTAGGAGATACTTCTTTTTAATTTAAGTTCATAATTTGTGGATGTTGGAAGAGCCAAAACTTCTCTAAGTTTTTTTATTTTTTTCTATTTTCTGAATCATTTTGGACTAAAAACTTATATGCATATAGAACTTAATTAATATTAAATCCAATCTGATAGCTATCTATCTCATGTATTTTTGTAGTTGGTCTTTGTTATTTCAACCAAACAAGATTGTGTGTTGTGTTGTTTAAGTTTGCATGCATCTAACCTACTTGGTGTCCAAACAAAACCCCCTCTTTAAAAGCTTGCACTGTTTTATGCCTAGCTGTGAAGCAATCTAGTAAAGTATAAAGTGAGTTTCTTTGATTTGATTAAATCTTGGGGCATGCATGGAGAATAACCAAGAGAAATTTTCTTTTCAATATTTTTATGCTTTATTTTAGATTAGATGTTTAAATTTCAAAAAATGTTCCAAAAAAATAGATGAATGAATGGAAATTTATTGAAAATATTTCATTTTCTATAAGTTGTTGAGTACTTAAAGCTAAATCTACTTAAGTGATAGCACAATTGTTTGATGTTCATGAAATATTATTGCAAATCTTTTGATTTCATGAAAATATTATATGATTGGATTGGAAATATTGTATCTAATACTTATGATTCTTAATGAAACTGGTATTTGAGATTAGAAATAACCATAGACCCCTTGAGATTAACAGCAATATCACATCATACCCTGGAGTGAACCTGTTATGGTCTAGACTTAACTACTAGAGACTTGGGATTGAGTTGAGTCAACCTTTTTCCTATTACACAGACACACCCTCTAAGGTTGCCCTGGTTAAGTCTTTCAAGAAGGATAGGTTCCTTGCAGTTTTCCTATGAGGATTTTATCTACACTATTGTTGCAAGTGACATCGTCGTCAACATGTTGTTTTCCTAAAAGTTGGAATAACTTGGTAATGGTAGTTAGTAATTTTTTTTCTAGTTAGAATACATTGAAATTTGATGATGTTGTTGGTGTTATTTTGAGCGAGAAAATTTGTAGGAAAAGCTAAGGTGGTACATGCACATCAAGTAGTGTTTTGAATGTAGAAAGTAGGGGTAAAAAAAAGGAGAGAGAAAATAATTTTGGAGGTCATGGGAAGTCACGAGGAAAATCAAAGGAAAAGAGGTCCCAATCCAGAGAGAAGAAGGATTGTTGGTACTGTGGTAAGCCGAGTCATTTAAAGAAATATTGTTGGTCTCAGAAGAATAAAGGAGAGAAAAAGGAAAACAATAAAGAGGAAAATGTGGTAAGTAATAGATCTAATGTTGATTCTTTGATTCTTTCCATTGATTTAATATTGATTATTTTTGGGTGTTAGTTTCAAGGGCTTCTTTTCATGCCCAGCCCTATAGAAGTTATTTTCTTGATTATGTCCAAGGGGATTTTGGGCTGGTTTATTTGTGAGATAAAAAAACCTTGTCAAATTGTTGGAAAGGGAAGAATGAAGATTAATTTGTAGAATGGGAATCATTAGATACTACAAGAGGTAATACATGTTCCAAGGTTAAGCAAAAATTTAAAATTTCAGCAGGGTAACTAGGTGATGAAGGTTGTGTTGTTACATTTAGTGATAAAAATTGGAAGGTTACAAAAGGTTCTTTAGTGGTAGAAAAAGGTGTGAAAGTAGGCACCTTATATCTTTGTATAGATCATACCCTTCCTTCTACTTTATCTATTGTAGATAAAAATAAAACAAGGAAGTTGTTGGAAAAATAGCTACAACAATTGTTGTGAGTTTTGTAACAGTCTCAAGAACAGTTGTTCTAGGTCAACAGGCAGAAAATCAAATAGTTGCTACAGGTGAAACGACACTGTGGCATAATAGACTTGGGCACATGAGTAAAAAGGTATGAAAGCACTCCATTCAAAGAGAGTTTCACTAGGTCTAAAATGTGTTAATATGGATTTCTATGAAAGTTGTGTGTATGGAAAACAAAAGAGGGTTAGTTTTCTCAAGGATGTGAAGTAAAAGAAAGATGAGAAGTTGGAGCTTGTGCATACAAATGTATGGCGACCGGCTCTGGAATCTTTTCTCAATGGCTCTCAATATTATGTTGCATTCATAGACGATGCAACTAGGAAGGTATGAATTTATTTCCTTAGGAAAAAATCTAAATATTTCTAACTAAATATTTCCAAAATAAATGAATAATTTGACATTATGAATATAAATTTAAGACATAAATCCCTTAGTTATTTTCCAACATAGCAATTTCATGGCCTTAATAATAAAAAAATAGATCTATATATATTTATTTCCAAATGTCAATAGACAATATACATAGTTTGACTTGGCACTCAAACACCATATAGTCGATACAATAATTACATCAATGATACAAGTACATAAAATAAGATAGAATTCCACTGGAATTCCTCTTCAATAATTCACCTCTATTGGTGGATGATAACATGGTTCAGGTGCTTTTCCACCCAACCACAAAGTAATGATTCCTCAAAAAAAATTGTCCATTGAAGAATACCCAACCCTGCATCAAACACTTAGCAAGAGATATAGTTTGCAAGGTGGAATATGTGTGTGGCTAACTACATGGATTTCTATCTAATGTTAGAACATGCAAGTTCCATGTTAGGTATAAAAAATAAAGAAGAAAGAGAGGATATAAAAAAATAATCTGTATGTTTCAAATAATGATTGCAAAGTTTGGCCAAGATCATACTGCATCAATGCAACTTAAATTAGATTTAGAAAAGAAAATCTACACTCCCTGGCACCCATTCTTGGAAGATAGATTATCATAATAAAAAGGGTATCCCTCCCTTCTAGACCATCTACTAGCATCATTCATCAATGTGCTTCAATCTATCTAGTAATTTTATATCATTTCATTTCAACAAGCATCAAACAAGTAATCCATTCAAATCTAGTGTATCCATTCAATTATTCATCATATAACTAACTATCTTTCCTTAAGATTCATATTTGAATTTCAACACTATTCCTTTATATAGTTCTTTCCTTTACAAATGAAGTTAAGCAACATACTCAAATGAGTAAATAAGATGAAATAAGAAGGTATACCACATGTATGTGTACATGCATAAATGAAGAGTTTATGCATGTGCACACATATTCATATTATTCACAGTTTGTATATGTGTATACATTCTTTAAGAATAATAAAAAAAAATCCATTCAACATGTAGATTTCCAGATCAAAGATGCATTGATTTATTCAGATATGTAGGTTCTGGTCTTATCCACTATATTCCAATAATAACACAATGAATATATATACAATGGTTCAAAATTTTCATCTATTAATATAATTGATCTAATTGGGTTAACTCACTCTCCATCATATTCACTAATATTTCATCCTATCTAATTGAATAATGCAAATTATTTAATTAGCCTTCTTATGTCTTCTTATTTGATTAAATAAATCCTAGTTATCCTAGTTATTTAATTAAATATCCTAATCTCACCCCTTTCATTAAATAAATTATTTATTTAATGCTAAATCCTAAATTTCTCCAAAAGGGAATATTCTTAAGGAATATCCCTCCCCTTTGCACATTAAAACTTTGTTTTATTTAACTAAATGCTAATTTTCCTCATCCACTTGCATGAGAAAATTCTTTGAGAATATTCTCCCCTTTCACTAATTCAAGAAAAGGGAATATTCTTCCCTTTAACAAACTTTCAACAAACTTCTTGAGCAAGTTTTGAAAGTGTGCTTCTTTGCATGATTGTGAGCCCTTGGTTAAATATCAACTTGCATTCTCAACCCTTGATGGGAATCCATGATCCATGACTCCCTCATCTTTCCATCCTAACCATTGATTGATTCTTTCAATCTTGACCATCAGTTTTCTTTTGCCTATACTCTAAATAGACCTTGCATTTATTGAATAGGGATCCACCTTTTTAGAGAAAAATTATGTTGTTGAAAATCATACCCATTTGCACTCATGTTTTACATTTGATAAGAATTTTAGGTTAATTTTCATGCATTCTTAGCTTAGCATCCATCAATGGCTTCCATGATAACTTAGTTTGCATTCATTTAGTATATTTTGGAATCTAGGGCTTGCATATTTGAATCTTGCACACATTTAGAATAGGTTTGCATAAAATTTTGATGCACGAGCATCTAGTGGTGTAAGGGAAATCCTACATCACCCAAAAATATGCTTTCAATTTATGTTCCCTTTTGTTAGCTTTTTGTAGATGTCTTTGCATTTTTAGATACCCTTTTCATCATAATGTAATTCTCCACTTTCAATTCGACTTTTCTACTTTTTCTGGTCAACTGTTATTTTTAGCAGATTTGAATTTGAAGGCATTAGGAGGTAGAAATTTATAGGAAGCTTCAAGATAGAAAAATAAGCACTTTGGCAAAAGAATTAGGTCAAGATCATTCCTGGTTTGAAATTTATTCAAGTTTCAATGCTTTTTGCCCTGAAAAACCTTTTGAGTCTAGTTTGAGGCACTAAATAGTCTCGTACAAGCCCAAAAATATTAGAATTAGTGGAGCAATTATTTTGTGCATTCTTCACTTTGAGACCTTTCCAATGGTTCAAATGGTTCAAAAAATAGAGTCCCGAATCAAAAGTTATGGGTTCCAGAAGTTGGTCAATTTTTGAAAAATTTCCAATTCTCGAATTATGATTCAATTTTTGAATTTAAAATTGTTATTTTTGGCACCAAACCACCAAAACTCATAATTTGAATGTTGTTTGGCTTCGAAATGGAAAAGGATCTATTTATGGGTGGGGTTTTCTAATTTTTGATAGCTTTTTGGGGAAAAAGTTTGCAGACTGTGAAAAGGGAATTCTGTAATTTTTTGTAGCTTACATGGATTGCTGAGCTAGAGGATTAGAGATCCTCTACATGTAAGATTTTCCTTTCTGAAAAATAATAAAATTTCTCTGGTTGTTTGCATCATTTTTTTTGTCTTGATTTTGCACCCTCTTCAACTTTCATCAAACATCTTAGCTTTTATCATGTTAATATAGCTTTTATCATGCTTTCATTTATCATTTTCATCAGTTTCAATTGATTTTAATCAATAAAATTGATTGGTAAGGCTCATATTATCTAATGGATTGGGAAAGGTTCACCATTCCACATCAATGTGACACCACTCCCCCAATAGGATAAGATTCAATGTCCTAGAGTAGATGTTCCTCAAGCTTCCATGTTTTAGAATGTTAGTTTTAATGGCTTCCTCATTTTAGAAGGTTCGCCATTCCACATCAATGTGACACCACTCCCCCAATAGGATAAAATTCAATGTCCTACAGTAGATGTTCCTCAAGCTTCCATGTTTTAGAATGTTAGTTTTAATGGCTCCCTCATTTTTATTGATATTGAATATCTTATTGGGATTGATGCTTAGTGGATTAAATATGTCTCAAATCCATATGGATCAAGTGTAGTTAACCTATACTATGTCATTGGTCACATTTTGGCACTAGAAGGAGGGAAATAATAATCAAATTTGATGAATTTCTCTTTAGATTCTCATTTTCTTTTGTTTGGAGGTTCAACGACGCATTTGGGACACATCGCTATATAGTGACACATTTCAATTTGATTTTAGCAATGCACAATTAATTTAGTGATGCTTGATTTAATATTGTCACTGCACATTTAAAATAGTGATGCTAAACTTATTTTTACTCACATCATGAATTTCATTTCAATGACGCTATTAATGTCACTGTTTACTATAGAGCGACACAACTAATTTTTCAATATAGCGATGCACTTTCAATATAGCGACACATCTAGTGAAATTCATCAATGCAATTGATTTCAATGTCACTATTTACTGGTAAAAAAAAGAAATTGAATTTTGACATGTGCTTTAATTTTTTTATTTCATCTAATTTCTAACATGTCACAAAATTTTGGTTGTTTTTAAGGCTAACTAGTTTTGGAGATTTGGGCAATAAAATTTGAAGTGAAGGAGCATATCATCATTTGATTATATATTGTAACAAGTGTTTTTACACTTGTGGGGAAATTATAAACCATTTTATGATGCTTTATTTCACGTTTTAGGACCAACTAAATCTCCTTTGGGTTTAAAATTAACGTTCAAAGTTGGTTAAAACTAAACCCACATATCCTTATTTTGCAATAACAGTTTAAAATTGAACAAAACAATCCCAACACTTCAATTTGGCACTTAAAATTAACTCATTATGCTTTTCAAGGTAAAAATTAATGTGTTTTTTATTTTCTTACGTGTACTTGTTTTGTGTATCCTCTCCCCTTGTGCTTCATGTGATCTTGGGTGAAGAAAAACACACAAGTATACCTTTTCTTCTTGGAATAACCTATCCTCTCCACTTGTGCCTATTGGCAATCTTGGGTGATGAAAACATTTTAAGCTTCATAATATGTGTTACCTTTAGCAGGTCTGCCTCCCAACTTGTGAGAGGGAATGACCCAAACAGTTCTTTCCTTTCACTCTACTATATAAATAAATTGGTATGACGAAATTCATTAACTAGACGGTGTTGTTGTCTTATACCAAAAGATGTGTCCCCTAGTATCCATGTGATATGTCAAAACCCTTAGATGTTTCTAAGGGTTGGGAGGCCTCTTAATTGAGTGAATCACCACATGTATAGGCACCAATTTATCCTGAAAGTCCTAATTAAGAACCTTTGTTATTAGAGGCTCACCAATTTCATCTCCAAAGCGTATTTTGAAGTAGTGCATTGGACTAGCACTGTTCCAAGAAGTTACTTACCATGTCTAGTTTTCGGTTGAGGCAATAAAGAAAATAGGGAAGGGACTCTTTTTCTTGGCATGTTAAGACGTTACATTTCCTTAACATATCCTATTTTTCCATTTCATCTTCATGGATTAATCATCTCTTAGGGGATGATGGTTAGCCTACTAAGAAATATGCACCCACGTGAGATAGGATTGCAAATTCTTTTGAGTTAGTTTAATACTTGCTTAGTTCCAAAACATTGTAAAAAAACATCAACAATCTTTCAAAAAACCAAAATCCCAAGTCCCTTCCCTAGAACCATATGTTTAGATAATACTTATTATCATGAAATAATTCAAAAAAAAAATGAAAAACAAGGAAAAGTGAGATTGATTATTTACCCTTCAGTTAGATCCATGGACCAACCTATGCAACAACAGATTTGTTGAAGGGCATCCTTCCACCCATCAATCTCTTCTCTTGGATATCGATCTAGATGGATATAATGTCTACGAAATACTTTTCTATAGGGACTAGAGTCATTTAGAGGATATCTAACATGAGTTGGATCCACATCATAAAATAGAGGAATGATCAAGCTAGCAGTTTTCAGCATTGTAGTGGCCTCCTTGAGACACCATGTTGAGTGTGCATAGCCTTTGGAGAATATAGGAATGTGTATGGCACTGCTCTTGATTGCTCTTTCCAAGCTCATGTCAATGATTTCCTCCCTTTCCAATTTTTCACTGTCCAAGAAGACGTTCAACTCTGCTACAAAGAGAGCTTAAAAGAGATGATCAACCAAAGTCTTTCTCACATTTTTTGTCCTAAAACTCAGAAACACATGATACCTCTTATTGTTGTGGAAGGAAAGCTTAGTTGAGGGAGGGGTCGTATTGCTCCATGTTAGAGGTGGGTCTGAAGAAGGAGGCTTACTAACAATAAAAGAAACAGAGGATTCAACTCAAAAATTTAAGATATTGAACTCAATGATACAAATGCTTCAAATCTTGTCTATTTGTAGATTGGAAAAGACAGTCAATAGTGGGCAGGTCTACTTTTCCTAAAGTAACTTTTATTTTGTCAAGCCAACTTAATTGGCACGACAAGTGTGCCCGCTTTGATTCTTGTTTTGGGGGCCCAATCTTCTTCCTTTTTTTCATGCTTTGTTGGCTTCAAATTTTTTATTTTTCACACATAAAGCTATGTAGTCTTTATTGGTTCCAGTATATCTCTTATTGAATGATCTTTATTTACTAGCTAATAGATTTAAAGATTTGATAGTAGAATATAGTAAAAAAAATTAACTAATTTATTACTTATTTAGCCCATTATTTTTAAAAAAATTGTATTGTTTTTTTGGTTTTCTTTAATAAGATTGATTTTTTTTAATATATTAAGATAAAGATATATGAAATTATATGAAAATAGGATTTTTATTAATTTATTTTTGATTTTCTTAATGATTTTTCTCTTCTTTCTATTAGATTATATCATATTGTTCTACATGTGTGTATTATCATAGGAATACAAATGATATTTGTAGATTTGACAATCTCAAACTTGTAACGCTATTGTGAAAGTTAAGACCCTAATAGTCTATGTTTTTAGCATATTTCCTTTCATCACCTTTGATTAAATAAATTTTTAACTATTTAATTAATTAAATCATTTTCTCTCATCCACTTTTAATTAAATAATTTTGATTATTTAATTAATTCTCAAAATTCCTCTAATGCACATAATTGAATAATTTTTAATTATTAAATTAATGATCATGCATTCTTTCTTATCTCCCATAATTAAATAATTTCCTAGGTATTTAATTAGCTCATTTCTCTCCCAAGATTAAATAATTTTTTTACTTTATTTAGTTGCACATTCCCTCCAAAAATGAAATATTCCTTCTTTATTATTTCAAATTCAATATTAAATAATTTTTTTACTTTATTTAGTTGCACATTCCCTCCAAAAATGAAATATTACTTCTTTATTATTTCAAATTCAAATTCAAAAATATATTTTAAATATCTCTTAAAAATAAGAAAGGAACTTCAATTAAATGAACTCTTCCTCGACATGCATGGTCTCTTAGATCTCATTCATCCTCAACCCTTCATCCAATCTTCCATCTTCAATTGTTGATCTCAAGTCTTGAAAACCTATAAAACAAGCACTCTTCCTTTCATGATCACACTCACTCATTCTTTGATCACTCCTTAATCTAGCAATCAAAGTTCTCCAATCTTGATCCGTAACATGTCATCATCAAGCTTCTACACAATTGGGTTATGCTAAGCATGAGAAATCCACATCTCTTAAGGCATAATATCACATTGTCAACAATGTAGTACGGGTTTATCATTCTTTGTATGAAGTAAAAGTAGAGTTCAATTTGGTTTATGTTCTTTTTTTTATTTTCTTTCATTTGATATTTGTTAAATCACTTCATTGGTAATCAGCATAGTTCAATCATTGGTTCTTGATGTTTTTTTGATTTAATATAACCCTCTTATTGTTTTGATTCATTTGGTTGATCTTTCCATTTGTTATCATTCAAAATAGTAGATAGAAATATTTTGTAAAGAATCCTTCAAAAGTGGATGTTTACCTACCTAAATTAAGAGTGTCCCTTTCTACATAGCCAATTTATTTTGCATCCTTTCCATTATACCATTCCAATAACTATTTGATATTTTCTTTGTGGATAAAGGGAGCCTTGAATAAGTATCAGGAAGAGTAGTCAATTGGCAACCAAGGATTTTCAATATTTTTTCTTCTAGAGGGAGGTCAATATTGAACAAGTAAAGCACACTTTTATTATAATTTATGTATTGTTCAAACAACTTAGCATAATTATCTAATAGAGACTTTCAATGTTTAGCTTTCACAATAGAAGCAACCCCAAACAAGATTATATCATCAATGAATTGTTCATGAGAAGAAGGGGATAAGGAGGAAGAAAATTTATCACCTGATAGGGTTTTAGAATCCAACAATTTTTAGAAATTCCTTCTAAGGACTTTTGCCATAATTATAGACAGATAAGGAGACAAGGGGTCTCCCTATCTAGGACCTTTTCCACATGAAAAATAACCCCTATGAACACCATTTACCATAACAGAGCACTTAGTGGAAGTCACAAAAGATTTTATCAATTTTATAAATTTGCATTTAAATTCAAACACTCAAAGAAATGTAGTCATTTATTATTGAATTAGGTTTTATTTAAATACTCATTTTCAGATTTGATAATTTATAGGCTCACAAAAGCCTTAGGATAATAGTATGATGAGATATTTTATAAGTAAAGAGGTGATATCAGAATTATATCAAATTGAAGGAAGATTAGAGTGTTAAATATGTATATTATACTTGAATATTAATATTGTAAGGCCTTGTCTAGCATTTGATTATGTAAGAATTGGCTATGAAGGTAGCCACCCAAGATCTAGAGGCTAATAGAAATCACAAGCATAAGAGAGATAGAAACAAGATGACAAGAATATACTGTATTCAATGTCAATGATATGAGAGGATTGTTTACAATGAGAGAGACCCCTTGGTTATATAGCCAAGGTGAGAACATAGAAGGGCATAAGATTATGACAAGTGTCGTAATCTTATGACATGAGACAACAATGAAAAGTTATCACTCCACCTAAAGTGGGAAAGAGATAATGTGATAATCACCACAAAAGGTGGATCATCCACAAAAGGTGGAGAGATAATCACATGATGTGTCCACAAAAGGTGGAAGTGATGAGGTAATGACATGTCAAGTCCACCAAAAGTGGAAATTCTCCAACAACCTCCTATGTGGTCCCTAATTAAACTTAACTAAGGTGTAATCATGACCTAGGACAAGGTACAAGACATTTAATTACACCAACACCCCCCCTTAAGTGCAACTTAGGGAGAATGTACACGAAAGAAAATAATGCAAGATGGGTCCCGGCTACTAGGCCATGTTAGGTACCCATGTACAAATGCAATGCAATCTCTCATAAAGTGGAGAAAAGGAGAAAACCACGTGGGACAAAACTCCTCCCTGAAAGAGAGAAAAAATAAACAAGAAAAATGCTATAGGAAGGATAAAACCTCAAGTGAGGAAAAAGCCCCCCATAGGAAATAGTCCATGTAACCCCCCCTCAATGGAGAGTCACTGATCAAATGTCACAATGTCAAGAGTCCCCAATCTGAACTGAAGAAGGAGAGAATGTAGACCAATGTGAAAGCTGAAGTAGAGTGGACCAAGGATGATGATGAGTCCTCCAAATGTTGTTCCAAAAGAAATGCCAAAATATGCAAAGCACTGATAGAAGGAATCAGGTACAACTGTAGAAGATGCCACATAACTGGTGACTGAGCTGAATCTGTCAACTCAAGAGTAACTACAAAATTTGTCAATGAAGAACTGTAGAAGAATCCACACTGCAACAGGAATAAGGTTGGAACCAAGAAGACAACTGTGTGAGCATCAACTGAATGCTCATCAATAGCAAATTGGTACAATCTAAGTCTCACTGGAGCCATGCACAAATTGTACAATCCAAGTCTCACTGGAGCCATGCACCAAGTCTCTAGATGTAGAACCAAACTTCTAAAGATAGGTAGAGTGCTCCCAAAATAAGGTCTATATGGTGTTTAGTCCATCTCACCAAAATGCATGGGTAACCAGCCGCTGCATACGCTAAGTATATAGGAACTAACACTAGATACATAGATCAATCCAAAGAAGCATGCAGAACATGACATAGTACATTGAAATAATAGATTGTGGCACTTTATTTTAGTGTGATTACAACATTACATAGAGGAGAACTACAATCAACATGATGCAAAACTGGAAATGCTGATGAACCCAACCAAAGGTGCCTTGAAGCAGAAGACCGTGAAGAAAGCCCTCCAAGTGGATGTCGGTAGGAGCAACTGACCCCTGTTGACTGCCAATTAGAGGAGCAAATGGTCCAAGACAAGGCTCGATCGGGAGACAAAATAATTTTCCCAAGTTTGCTTATTAATGCATGATTTGTTTTAAAAAAAACTTTTAAAAAGTTTAATTTTAAAAAAACATTATTTATTGAAAAAAAACTTTATTATTAAAATAATAAAAGAAAATTGAAAAAAAATTATGAATTTTTTTTAATTAAAAATAAAGAAAAAACATATTGTTTTTATTTTTTAAAAAAAACTTTATTAAAAAACTAATAAAGAAAAATAATTTTTTTAAAAAAATTTGAAAAAAACTTTATTAAACAAGTGACGCAAGCATCGAGTTCCTGCCGAGAGGTAAAAAGCATTTAGCTATGAGTTAGAAAAAGTAATTAGATAGGAGATAGGAATATAAGTGTATTTAATATAGCTAGGAAAGTTTGAAGTAATTTGCAATGGTGCATTAATGCATGGAATGTTTAGGGTCCATGGGCAACGTGGTCCATAGAAACATGTGAACAGTTAACATGTGTTGATGGATGCATGCAAAATTGCATTTATGGGTACCATGTATACATGGAATTTTTTATAGATATACCAATGAATACTTAGTTTTTTATGAGTGTATGTATACATTTGCGACAAGAAACATTTTTTATGATCTTAATCAGGAAGCAAAAATGTATTATTATTTTGTTTAAATTAGGAAATGCAAATATTTTGAAACGTTTGTAACAATGCTCGAGCCATCTATGTATACATGTATGCATGTATACATGTATCCACATGCATAGAAGAGTGAAAAGCATCCTTGGCATCTGAATAAGTCTCAAAGCATGATGAGACTCAACTTGCATTTGTAATATTAAATGAAAGAGAACAGGAGAAATAAACTACTTACGACCAATGCATAGTTTTTTTTTTTTTTTTTAATAAACCTTTTGCTACATAAATTCATTAGTCATTTGAATTCGAACAAAGTTTTGATGTAGGAATATTTGTAAAGCATCAAATATCATTTGTAACAATTTACAAAAACATGTGTACAAGCACTAAAAAAAAGTGCATTCTTCACATGACCCATATTTATATGCATGGCGAAACAAAGTTTACCATATCTCTTTTTTTGTCTCTATGTCAATTTATAAATAAAATAATGTTTAGTGTAATGTTCTAAAAGACATGTTACGTTAATTAATACAACTGAGTTATTTTAGTTTATCATATCACAATATGCAATTGCTAGTAGGAAAACTAGTGTTAGGTGGAACATTGATAGGGGTAGCTCATTTGAGTGTAAACTTTTCAAAGATTAATCAATCTTTTTTTAAATGTAGTATGAAGGTTACTTCTATATAAAGCTATTGATTTTATTATAAATAAGACTTTAATCTTTTTTATGTAATACGAAAACATATTTTTGTGTATAGAACAATGTAATTATATTACAATAAATTCTTAGATGAATCACCAGAAAGCTATTGATTCTATTATAAATAAGATTTTCATCTTGTTTATGTAATATGAATAAATATTTGTGTGTATATATTAAACAAAAAGTAATTTGCAAAGATATAATAAAGAACCTTATTACCTAAGATAGAATGTAGGTAGAATAAAATAATTCACATGTTTATAGTACTTTGCATTCAAAATAAAATGTAATAATTTGATTTATTAAAATGTAATAAGTGAAATAAATATTACAATAAATTCTTAGATGAAGCAGTACAAAGGTATTGATTTTATTATAAATAAGATTTTAATTTTGTATATGTAATACGAATAAATATTTTTGTGTATATATTTTAAACAAAAAATAATTTGGAAAGGTATAAAGAACCTTATAACGTAAGATAAAATGTAGCTACACTAAAATAATTCACATGTTTATAGCACTTTGCATGCAAATTCTTGAGGCATCTATGTATACATGTATGCATGTATACATGTATCGACGTGCACATAATGCATAGAAGGGTGAAAAGTATCCTTGGCATTTGAATGAGTCTAAAAGCAGGATGAAAGTCAACTTGCATTTGTAGTCTTAAATGAAATAAAACAGGAGAAATAAACTAGTTATTATGAATGCATATATCGAAGGAAAGCATAAAAATATGGATCCATGCAAGCATTTATGCATGCATGGATGTGTACATGGGTCCATGTAATTTGGTATGTAAACAAGAATCTATATATGCCTGCGTGCATAAAGTTAGAAATGTCAGAAACAATTTGCATTTTAAACATATAAAAAAGAACATTTATGATTGAAATAAAAGAATAATACACTAGTGTTTTTTGAAGTAGTGTATAAAGTATATCTAATGATGCATTTGAATGCATGGATACATGTAAATATTTGTGAAATCTAATTATACATTTTAGCCTTCGGGGAACTGTCATACGTGCTTTTAGGGATTTGTAATAAACAAGATTTAGAAAAGACATTTTGAAAAGAACTCTTGAATGCAACTCTATGTTAACAATGAGACTCAATTTGTATTTGCAGTATTATATGAAAGAAAACAGGGAACATTAACTATTTATTAGCAATGCATATATTGAAGGAATGCATAAATATATGGATCAATGTAAACATCTATGCATGCATCGATGTGTACATGTGCCCATGTAATTTGGTATGTAAACAAGGATCTATATATGCCTGTGTGCATAAAGTTAGAAACGTCAGAAACAATTTGCATTTGAAAGATATACAAGAAACATTTATGATTGAAACAAAAGAATAATACATTATTGTTTTTTGAACAAGTGTATAAAGGATATCTAATGATACATTTGAATGCATGGATACATGTTAACAATGAGGCTCAACTTGCATTTGCAGTATTAAATGAAAGAAAACAGGAAAATTTAACTATTTATCAGCAATGCATATATCGAAGGAATGCATAAATATATGGATCAATGGAAACATTTATGCATGCATTAATGTGTACATGTGCCCATGCAATTTGGTATGTAAACAAGAATCTATAAATGCTTGTGTGCATAAAGTTAGAAATGTCAGAAACAATTTTCATTTGAAAGATATACAAAAAAAAATTATGATCGAAACAAAAGAATAATACATTATTGTTTTTTGAACAAGTGTATAAAGGATATCTAAAGATGCATTTGAATGCATGGATACATGTAAATATTTGTTAAATCTGACCATACATTTTAGCCTCCAAGAAACTGTGATATGTGCTCTTAGTTATCTGTAATAAACAGGATTTACAAAAAATGTTTTGAAAAGAAGTCTTGAATACAACTCTATGCTATGATAGTTATTTTCAAAGCCCTCAGTGTTTAATTGCATAACCTTGATATTTTCTTCATTTTTTTCTTTGGTATGGTGTGAATTTTGTTGTGATGGATGAAGGTATATTTGAGTTATAGATAGATAAAGATATGTAAGGGTAGTAAAGAAGAATGAGCTATGTAAGTGCAAGAAAGAGAAGGAATTGAGAGAATGATGAGGTGCAAGTAAGGTATATGAATGCCTTATGAAAAGTATTTGATATGGGAGGCAAGGATATGTGAGACTGGATATGAGAATGAATGGAATGTAAATGGTATGAATTTATCATTTTTGAGTTGTATGTTGAAAATTAAATGCAAGATATACAAATTTGAATGAGTGAGTTGGATTGAAAGAAAAAAAGAATTCAACACATTGGTGTGATGCAAGGAAAGCAAATAAATGGATTTTGAAATGTATTTGATTTGAGAAGAAATGATGTGCAAGGGTGGAAATTGAACTGAGTGGATTTGATAGGGTATGAAGTGATCATTTCTTCCAAGAAAGGGTAGAAGAATGTCTATTTTGTTATTGGTTATTCTTTTTAAAATCATCATAGGTTTGAGTGTCTCAATACAAACACAAAAGAAAGATTGATGTCCCATTTCTCACTCTCCTTTGTACTAAACAAAGTGCCAAGATCCTTGAGCTTCCTCAAAATGCGACAAGAGAAGAATAGATATAAAAATATAATGATATTTAAGGATACAAGAGAGAAAACAAAGCAAAAGTTGTTAGACATACGCTATGAAAAGAATAAATACATGGAATTTTTGATAGATATACCAATGAATACCTATATTTTTACATGGGTGTATGTATACATTTGCAGTAACAAACATCCTTTACAATCTTATTCAGGAAGCAAAAATGTATTACTATTTTGTTTGAATTATTAAATGCAAATAATCTTAAACATTTGTAACAATGCTTGAGTCATCCATGTATACATGTATCCATGTGCACAAAATGCATAGAAGAGTGAAAAGCATCATTGACATTTGAACAAGAGATTTGAATGGAAAACACTAAAATTGATTAGAAATACAAATTTGTCAAAGCACAATGAGACTCAACTTGCATTTGCAGTAGTGAACGCAAGAAAATAGGGAAAATGAACTATTTATCACCAATGCATATATCAAAGGAATGCATAAATAGATGGATCCATGTAAACATTTATGCATGCATGGATGTATACACGTGTCCATGTAATTTGGTACACAAACAAGAATCTATTAATGGTTGTGTGCATAAAGTTAGAAATGTCAGAAACAATTTGCATTTGAAACATATACATTATTGTTTTTTGAACAAGTGTATAAAGGATATCTAATGATGCATTTGAATGCATGGATACATGTAAATATTTGTTAAATCTGATTACACATTTTAGGCTTTAAGAAACTATCATACGCGCTTTTAGGGATTTGTAATAAACAAGATTTAGAAAAGACGTTTTGAAAAGAACTCTTGAATACAACTCAATGTTATTTTTGTTATTTTCGAAGCCCTCAGTCTTTAATTGCATAACCTTGATATTTTCTTCATCTTTTTCTTTGTTTGGTATGGTGTGAATTGTAATGCCCTAAATTTGCATGAAGGGCATTAACACAACTTATTATTATTATTATTATTATTTTTTAAAGCTACAAAGTGTTAGCTAAAACACTAACGAACGATAACCATGTGCATACATAATTGAATACTATATGCATTGAGGAACATGCTAGTGCAATATTACCATCAACGTGATGCCTGAGAGCAGGGAGTGGAGGAGTAACGAAGTCAGGTGCATGAAGCCCAACGCATGCACCCTCAATCCCTAAGAGGTAGGCTCAAAAACCTAGGCTAAACAAAGATTCTAAAGATGACCTAGTTATCTCAAGATATTGCATATTAGGTTTACTTAGCTTTTAATTTCTACGTTCACAGAGCTAGGGTTGGTATAGTGGTTATTCATAATGGTAACATTCATTATTATTTTATTTTATTTTATTTTATTTGGGGGGGGGTTTTCAAGTCTAAGAGTACCAAGTTTTGGTTCCATGTCATACATTACCAAAATTTATCCTTAATAGACATATTAATGAATCACTACGATGGTAATATTAATGGCATTGTTCCAAGAAACTTAATATTATTGTTATGATATTCATCTAGAAAGATGCCAATACCAATAGAATTAAAAACAACCATATTATTGATACTCTAACCTTACAAATAATAATTTTATTTTGTATTAAAAGAACATCATAAATATTAACGTTATAATTCTAATAAAGAAAACAAGTTCATTTATTATTACCTATATATATTATTACATATCAATTTATTCATAATCTATTTGATCACTCACTTAATTATATACAAATGATTACACTATGGCTACTTATATACATATTAATTTATTTTTCCATAGTAAACAAAGTAAAGAGAAACATATCCTAGTAATACTAAATTTAGCCTAAAAGAAAGCTTTCTTCTTCTTTTTCTAAGAATATGGAAAATATTCCCCTTACTTTATTTTAGGAATAAGTTAACTTTAATTTACCACGATGGATCTTCTTCTTTTATTTACTTTAAAAGATAGCCTAGTGGGTAAGGAATAAAGGAATCATTATACAAAGGATTATGTGGGGACCTCCTAATTCGTAGGGATAGGATCTATGAGTAAAGGTAGGTAAAAATGTGTCTTGGTTTATTTGTTATTCTTTCACGTAAAGTTCTATTTAAAACCTTACTACTAAAATCACGGGAGGACCATTATAACTACCATAAAGCATATCGTGGCGCTTTGATTGCACATATTAAAAGAATGAAATCTTCTCCATAAGCTAGATTCGGTGACTATTCCGCTTCTTTTGTAAGACATTATTGTGATAGACGTTTCTTTCATTCCATAGAGTTACTTATTATTGTTATCCTTTTATTTTATTTTTACCTGCTGCATTTAAAAGAGCAACGACACTACGATTTGAGATTTAGAAAACTATTATCTTATTCACCATCCTATCGACAGGGAATTAAGCGAAGTAAATATTTGCTCACCATGCTGGCCAACTACCACTGTCAGAGATTGGTTGATGGCAAGTAAATCGTTTGTGGTTGGCAAGCAATTTTAAACAGATTTTATAAGTATTGGAGTCCATTTTGAAACTGTGCTAGGCGCCTAAACTTAAGGAGCATAAGGGAGTTGGTAAACTTTGATGAGGGACAGTTGGGTTGAGTTTAAGTTGTGTTAATGCATACATCAGCTGACCTTTTATTAATAACATTGGACAACAAAGGAATGACAGTGATATCGATAAGAATGATAATAATTTTTATTCTCCTGGCAGGTTTGTTTTAAATATAGTATTAACTATTTGCGACGACTTCATCTTGGCACAACCATCCACATGGATATTGCCACCAGCAGATGAGTAAAGTTGATGAAATGGAGTAACTCACCCGGGAAATCCGGTAATCTTGATTGGGTGATAGGGGAGGAATAAATTCGCTCGACATCCCAAACAAGGTATCAACCCTAAAGCACTAATCTTACTCGCTAACACTTTCTGCCCTAACTTTTGGCAACAGGGCAGCAACCATTTCTCAGCTTGAGACTCTGAAAATGCAACTCGATAAGGGTGGCGACTAGCTGTTTGAGTCTTACACAAGCGGATCTGGTCTTCCGGTTGTTGTCTTTCCAGCTTAGTGTTTTGTTCTTCTCCTTTTTTTTTTTTTTCTTTTACCTAAGCTCAGAACTTTGCTAGCTTTCCTGACTTTTATGGAGGCAAGCATGGGTCCTATTGACCAACTAACTCTATGTTCATTTCAGTTATTTTACTAGAATCTTACCAACTGACTACTGCGCAGGAACAGTGAGAAGGAAGAAAGAAAACATGCAGCCAAGGATTATTTACAGTCGATACCCTTACGTTTAAATAGTGATGCAATGCCTATCTACCTACAATGATTTTTTTATTATTTTTATGCTTGCTTGTTTGATCTGCTTTGCAACCTGCTAACTAAATGCATAAGTAACAATATTTCAGAGAGAACATTCATGCCACATTCTTATTCTTTTTCACCTTCAAGTACACTGAACCACAGGAACAGGTTTAAACAATAAAGCTTACAGTATGTATAATTTTATTTTCCTTTGGCTCTTCTTTCTTTGAAACACTACTTCTGAGTAACATCACGAGATAAGAAATTAACTCTTTCAAATCAGTTCCTAACTCGTTAAGGAGGAAAGAAAATCAACAGAGTACAATTTTCTTTACTAAAGCAGCAATTCATAAATTGAAATAACAGTTTTGCAAATACTTAAAACATTATCTTTCTTTTATTTCTGAACAACCATAGTTTCAGGTATTCTAGAGGTTACCCAACAGATTTCCCGTGTCTTTTAATTTTAATCTAATTTTATTTATAATATAAACAGTTTGCAATTCCCTACCTAACACGTGTCAAGATCAAATGTAACGATTTTCCATGCTACTCTTATTTTTATTGTAGAACAAAATGCCAAACCTTCAAATAGATTAAATTAATAGATTTATTTTCAGTCTTCTGCAACAACTTTGCAACAACACTCCATTTCTCTTTCATATAAAATCACGAATATGCAGTGAAATAAATATTTACACATAATAAAATAGAACTATTCAAAAGGGGGGAGAGGCTATTAACAGTTTTACTGCATTACAACATCATGCCCTTCTTGCAGTGATAAGGAGTCTATATGCTTCCAAAATATAAGCATGTATTTTCAAACTACCTGTGGGGCAGATCATACAGAGTAACAGTTCTTCTTTCCAATGCTTTTATACTCTTTACATGTCATTAAATGTCTATCCACAAACTACAACATAGCTGAACATTGAGGACCATATATCTTCTTTCAAAACTTTTTACACAGCTGCAAAGGTGATCTTTAAATCTGCAAGTTATAAATAAGACTAATTTTCTCATGGCCATTCGGGTGTGCTCACCTCCCAACCTTGGGTTGGAAAACCAACCACCCCCCGAGCTAGGAGGTAACCAAACTACCAGGTACACACAACAATAAAACAAATGCCATTTTCAACCACAATGCTCAAACAAAATACTCCCAACCAAGATTCACACATTTACTTAAGGATTCTTTATGAATCCAAAGATGGGGATAGAGGTGGACATCACTTCCATATGGGGAGACCTATTAGCAAGTAGAAATAACCAACAACACAATCCTTCTTTTTCTCCAATCCACCCATTCAATAAAGCTCTTCATATCATACATCCTCCATACAACAATCTTCCCAAAACACCATACTATCATGAAACAATTTTGGGTACTCATACCCTTTTTGTGCCTCTCCTTCTCAAAGGAGGAACAATCTCCCCATAGAGGTTCCTACACATTCCTATCCCCCACAAGGATTCTCTTCCCACATTGGGTGAGTTTATCCTATACAACCCCAAACCAACACAAGGAAATGCAAAGACACATAAAAGGACAACAACCCATATAACTCATTTCCTCAAACTTCCATACAAAGAGGTAAAAGAAAAGAAAAGCAAACATACATAAGGATGGAGTAAAACCTACCTCAAATCCAAGCCAACAATGTGAGAAGTTTGAAGATGAGCTCCAAATCCCTACTCCTTCAAGACCAAGCAAAATTTTCCTTCCTCCAAGCAATCCAAACACCAAGTCCCAAAAGAAGAAGAACCCTTTCCTTTCCTTTTCCAAGGATTCAAATAGGAGTCAAGGGTTAGAAACCCTTGGAGGAGAGTGTGACACATGTCAACCTCCTATTCACTCCCATGGACACACCTCCCCACAAGTTCTCACACATGTGTGAGAACTCTTGGGGAAGTGAAAGGCCAAAGAGTGTTCAACACTCAACAAGGTTTTCAAATCTCATAAATGAGATTTTGGAGCCAACACTCCAACCCATCCCCAAAATCCGTCACCCTTCTTGATGGCTAATTAAGAAGGGTCACAACTTGCAATTTGGACAAGCTATGGGTTTGATTTGACCCTTGACCCATAGGTGACTATCCTAGGGGTTAATTGAGGGCCAATTAACCCAATTTAAGGACTAATTAAACCTTTGAAAACCCTCAAAAGAGAAATTGAAATTTTAACATAATAAAATAATTCCAACATGCCCCAAAAACCCTCAATAAAAGTTTGATTGACTTTAAAAACATAATCTCAAGATTCAACATTAAATATTTTTAATCACAAATTAAAATACAACACAAGAGGCTATGGTCCATTCTTCATGGACCATAGCGGCTTCACTAGGCTGACACAATCGGGTACCTTTGGTTACCTCCAATCCCATTGGCCATGGGCGTGTACCTGCACACTCAATGTCCACATGTCAAAATATCCAATGCATGATAATCAATAATAAAATCATAAATCCATATGCATATATTTAGCACAATCTAACTCTGAATCAATAAATTCAATATCTATAATCATTCTTCCTCTAGCAATAACATATTTTATCAATTCATGTATAGTCATGGCATAATAAAGAAATCACATCATCACTAAATTAAATTTAGCATTCTATCAATTCCTTCTCATTTTAAAACAATTGTCCATTTCAATCATGATAACCAAATCATATGAGCATATCAATAAAGGAAACATATTGTGCATATAATCATCGTAGCATCATAAGCATAAAACAAGCATAACATCAAGTGTCTATGATCATCCAAAATAGTCCAAAACACATAGAGTATCATCATGATCGAATCAAAAGATAGCCAAATGGTGAATCAAATGGTAGGCCTCACATCCTCCTCCCCTAAGAATGAACTTCCTCCTGGAAGTCATCAAATAGGTGAGGATATAGGACCCTCAAACGTGAGGCATCCTCCCAAGTGGCTGCTACCTCATCATAGCGATCCCACTGGACCCTAACCTGGTCCAGCTCTCGGCCTTGAAGAGCCAATGTCCATCGAGCCAAAATGCGGATGGGCTCCAAGGCTAACTGGCCGTCCGACTCCACCTGCAAAGCATCCCAATCCAACACATGAGAAGCATCATGTACATAACGTCGTAAAACTGATACATGAAACACATCGTGGATGCGTGACAGGCTAGGTGGCAAGGCTAGATGATAAGCTACGGGACCTATCCGCTCCAAGATCTCAAAAGGACCCACAAACCGTGGTGCGAGCTTAGAGCCCTTTCCATAACGGATTGGACTCTTATGTGGCCGCACTCTCAAAAATACACGGTCCCCAACTGAAAAGCTCCGATCAACCCTCTTTGCATCAGCATACTTCTTCTGACGATCCTGTGCCTCCTGTAGACGCTGCCTAATCAAGACCACCTGCTGCTCCATATCCTGTACCATCTCTGGCCCAATAGCTACTCTATCCTCAATCCTGTCCCAACTCAAAGGAGTCCTGCACGGTCTTCCATACAATGCCTGAAATGGTGGCATGCCTAAGGAACTGTGATGCCCATTATTGTAGGCAAACTCGACCAAATATAGATAATCCTCCCAACGAGACTGGTGATCCATCACATACATGCGTAGCATATCCTCTAACACCTGATTCACCCTCTCTGTCTGCCCATCTGTCTCAGGGTGGTAAGCTGAGCTGAAGTTGAGTCGAGTGCCCAATGCCTGCTGCAATGATGTCCAAAATGTAGATGTGAAGAGTGAATCCCTATCTGATATAATCCTATGAGGGACTCCATGTAATCTAACAATGTCATCAAGGAAGACTCTCGCTACTGCTGGAGCTGTGTAAGTCGTACGCACAGGTGAAAAATGGGCTACTTTGGTCAACTTGTCAACAATCACCATGATAGCATCATGACGACGTGAGGACAAAGGTAGACCAACAATAAAATCCATCGAAATGGTGTCCCATTTCCACTCAGGAATATCATGTGGGTAAAGGAGTCCTGCTGGATGTTGATGCTCTGCTTTGACTCTCTGACACTCAAGGCATCGAGTCACAAAATCTGCAATGTCTCGTCGCATCCCTGCCCAATGATACAATTGTCTCAAATCAGCATGCATCTTCTTCACCCCTGGATGTGCTGCATAAGGTGCTCTGTGTGCCTCTGATAATATAACTGTGCGAAGGTCACCCACACTAGGTACATAGATACGCCCCCTGTGTTGTAGTAAACCATCAGACTCCAAAGTATATCCTGAAAACTTGCCCTTAAGGGCCCTCTGTGATTGGATCTCCTGCTGAACCAACATATACCACTCATCCTCTGGAAGGTGTTGTAGAATCTGACTCCTCAAATCAATGCTCAATGTCATGGATGATAGCTCATGACGCCTCCTACTCAATGCATCTGCAACCACGTTCTCCTTCCCTTTGATGTAATGCACCTCAAAGTTGTACTCGCATAGGAACTCCATCCAACGCCTCTGGCGAGCATTTAGATTCGGCTGTGTGAATATGTACTGAAGGCTTTGGTGATCTGAATGTAGCTCGAAGTGATGACCCAAAAGGAAGTGCCTCCAACGAACTAGAGCATGAACTACAGCTGCTAACTCTAAGTCATGTGTAGGGTAGTTCAACTCATGGGTCTTGAGTTTTCGTGATTCATATGCGATCACTCTACCCTCCTGCATAAGTACGACACCTAAGCCATCAATAGATGCATCTGTGCAAACCATGAAATCAGTTGAAGGATCTGGAACTGCTAAAATAGGAGCGCTAGTGAGACGCTCCTTGAGGGTCTGAAAAGCCCTCTCACACTGATTTGTCCACTCAAACTTCTTCCCTTTTCGCTGAAGGGAAGTGATAGGATGTGCAATCCTAGAGAACCCCTCTACAAAGCGACGATAATAACCTGCCAAACCCATGAAACTCCTAACCTCTGTCACTGTAGTAGGCGCTGGCCAATCCATGATAGCTCTAATATTTGATGGATCTATAGAGATACCATCACCAGATATAATGTGACCAAGATAGTGAACCTATGGACGAAAGAAGGCACACTTCGACAAGCTTCCATATAACTGATGCTCCCTCAAACATTGCAATACCTGTCGCAAGTGAACCTCATGTTCCTCCTCAGTACATGAATATATCAAGATGTCATCGAGGAAAATAATAACAAATCGATCCAAAAAGGTACGAAATACTCCGTTCATGAGACTCATGAACACTGCAGGAGCATTCCTCAACCCAAATGGTACCACTGTAAACTCATAATGGCCATACCTAGTCCTGAATGCAGTCTTATGAATATCCGCTTCAGCAATCCGTAACTGATGATATCCTGACTTAAGGTCAATCTTAGAGAACACTCTGGCTCCCTGCATCTGATCAAATAAATCATCAATCCTCGGAAGTGGGTAACGATTCTTGATCGTCACCTTGTTCAACTGTCTATAGTCTATGCATAGATGAAGGGATCCGTCCTTCTTCTTAACGAAGATGACGGGAGCGCCCCAAGGCGAGACACTCGGACGGATGTGACCCTTCTCTAACAACTCCTCTAACTGAAGCTTGAGCTCACCAAGCTCATGTGTAGTCATCCTGTAAGGTGCCCTTGATATCGGTTCAGCCCCTGGCACCAAATCTATACAAAAATCAATCTCTCGACGAGGTGGCATACCTGGCAAGTCAGAAGGAAAAACATCAACAAACTCCCTAAGAATGGGATGGTCATCCAAGGATACCTCTGTCATCTCCTCATCCATATCTCTGAGAGTGATAGCAAACAACTGACATCCCTTTCGTAGACACCGCTTCAACTGCATAGCGGATATCATACGAAGGGAAATGGGCCTCTGAACCCCTGTGATCACCACTGCTGAACCATGGTCATCCACACACTCAACTGTCTTTCGGCGACAATCTACCTTAGCCTGATGTGCATCAAGCCAATCCATGCCCAAAACCACTCCATAGGAGCCTAATGGTGTGACACGAAGATCAACTGATGTATTCAAACCTCCAAATCGAAGTGGGCAATCATGAACCACTGAATCTACTAACACCTTAGCCCCTGAGGCTAGCTCTACCTCCCACCTATCATCCTGCCTAGATGCCACTAGCCTGCTACGCTCCACTATAGAAGGGGATATAAAGGAATCAGATGCCCCAGAATCAAATAAAATAGTAATATGAGTATCACCTATCATACCTGGGGTCTCGATAACTGTGGCCTGGTGCTCAGCTTGGCGGTTCTCGACCGCCGCAAATACTCGGTGGGACTTGCCCACATCTCCCACTGTCTGCTCAGAGCCTGCTGTGTGCTGCCCTCTCACTGTGGGACCCTGGGGGCAATCCCTAGCTAAGTGTCCGACTGCCCCACATACATAACAAGGACCCCTAGAATACACCTGAGTTGGCTGGGTCCTACTGAACTGCTGTCCCCCAGTCCTACTATAACCACTGTGTCCTCCTCGGCTAGACTGCTGTGAACGTGCTGGGGTAGTACCCTGTAACTGAGAACGCTGATCTCTGCGGGGACCCTGAGGTCGCCATGGCCTAGAGTGTACACCCTGAAAGCCCTACTGTGGCCTAGGCCTCTGGCTATGCTGCTACTGTGGTGGTCTAGACGGTCCTGCAGAAGGCCTGAATCCTCCCTTTGAAGGAAGGGGAGGTCGTCGAAACCCATGTGATTGAGTACCCTGGTTGCGGTTTTGAAACCGCTCTCGTGCCTCCTGTGACTTTCCCTGAATCTCCTCTGCTATGAGGGCTTTCTCCACAGCAACCCGAAGGTTCTCTGGATCAGCCATACGTACAGGTCCTGATATGCCTACATTAAGTCCTCTGATGAAGCGATTGACGAGAAGCTTCTCATCCTGGATATAGTCCACATACTGTAGTAGCTCAAGAAACCGACTCTCATATTGTGCTACTGATAGTCCCCTCTGCTGAAGGTCATGGAACTCATCAATGCGACACTGCCGAAAGTGCTCAGATAAATAGCGTGCTCGAAATCGCTCTAAGAATGTCTCCCATGTGAGAGTGTCAATAGATAAGTGGTGCTTGCGCTCCTCCTGGCGCCACCAAGTAGAGGCTGGACCTCTAAGCAAAAGTACTGTACATCGTGCTTTTACATTGCTTGCATATGCACGTAATCCAAAGCACCTATCAAGATTGAGAAGCCATGACTCAGCTCTCTGTCCATCTGTGGATCCCTCAAAATTATCTGGCTTGAGTCGTAGCACTTCTCGAACATGATCTCCTGAATCTCGGTATGCTCTATCCCCGACTGCTACCTCAGGATGAGGTATACGTGGTGGAGGATCTAAGTGAACTGATCCCCTCTCTCCCTCCTCACCATATTCATCTGGAATGCGATGGGGACTCCTGCTGCGTTCTCTATGTTGTGATCCATGTGCCTCAGTCGAGTGATGAGTCTGCTCTAGTCTAGGGCCCTCCTCGGTCGCTGGTAAACGAGCGTGAATAACCCCAATCAAGTCCTCTAGTGCATGGAGGATCTGAGAATTGATGTTCTGTGGAGGATCATGTTGTGATGCCTCAGAAACGTGTGGGGGTGTCGGTGGTGCATCAGATCGGTCTCCCTCAGCACTGCGTCCGTGACCGCGACCACGACCACGTCCACGAATACTTCGCTTCCTAGGTGCCATCCTACACGATTACACCATATGGATTACTATCATGGCAAACAAAAATGCCCAGAGTTCCCAGTGTTGGAACCTTGGCTCTGATACCAAAATGTAATGCCCTAAATTTGCATGAAGGGCATTAACACAACTTATTATTATTATTATTATTATTTTTTTTTAAAGCTACAAAGTGTTAGCTAAAACACTAACGAACGATAACCATGTGCATACATAATTGAATACTATATGCATTGAGGAACATGCTAGTGCAATATTACCATCAACGTGATGCCTGAGAGCAGGGAGTGGAGGAGTAACGAAGTCGGGTGCATGAAGCCCAACGCATGCACCCGCAATCCCTAAGAGGTAGGCTCAAAAACCTAGGCTAAACAAAGATTCTAAAGATGACCTAGTTATCTCAAGATATTGCATATTAGGTTTACTTAGCTTTTAATTTCTACGTTCACAGAGCTAGGGTTGGTATAGTGGTTATTCATAATGGTAACATTCATTATTATTTTATTTTATTTTATTTTATTTGGGGGGGGGTTTTCAAGTCTAAGAGTACCAAGTTTTGGTTCCATGTCATACATTACCAAAATTTATCCTTAATAGACATATTAATGAATCACTACGATGGTAATATTAATGGCATTGTTCCAAGAAACTTAATATTATTGTTATGATATTCATCTAGAAAGATGCCAATACCAATAGAATTAAAAACAACCATATTATTGATACTCTAACCTTACAAATAATAATTTTATTTTGTATTAAAAGAACATCATAAATATTAACGTTATAATTCTAATAAAGAAAACAAGTTCATTTATTATTACCTATATATATTATTACATATCAATTTATTCATAATCTATTTGATCACTCACTTAATTATATACAAATGATTACACTATGGCTACTTATATACATATTAATTTATTTTTCCATAGTAAACAAAGTAAAGAGAAACATATCCTAGTAATACTAAATTTAGCCTAAAAGAAAGCTTTCTTCTTCTTTTTCTAAGAATATGGAAAATATTCCCCTTACTTTATTTTAGGAATAAGTTAACTTTAATTTACCACGATGGATCTTCTTCTTTTATTTACTTTAAAAGATAGCCTAGTGGGTAAGGAATAAAGGAATCATTATACAAAGGATTATGTGGGGACCTCCTAATTCGTAGGGATAGGATCTATGAGTAAAGGTAGGTAAAAATGTGTCTTGGTTTATTTGTTATTCTTTCACGTAAAGTTCTATTTAAAACCTTACTACTAAAATCACGGGAGGACCATTATAACTACCATAAAGCATATCGTGGCGCTTTGATTGCACATATTAAAAGAATGAAATCTTCTCCATAAGCTAGATTCGGTGACTATTCCGCTTCTTTTGTAAGACATTATTGTGATAGACGTTTCTTTCATTCCATAGAGTTACTTATTATTGTTATCCTTTTATTTTATTTTTACCTGCTGCATTTAAAAGAGCAACGACACTACGATTTGAGATTTAGAAAACTATTATCTTATTCACCATCCTATCGACAGGGATTTAAGCTAAGTAAATATTTGCTCACCACGCTGGCCAACTACCACTGTCAGAGATTGGTTGATGGCAAGTAAATCATTTGTGGTTGGCAAGCAATTTTAAACAAATTTTATAAGTATTGGAGTCCATTTTGAAACTGTGCTAGGCGCCTAATCTTAAGGAGCATAAGGGAGTTGGTAAACTTTGATGAGGGACAGCCGGGTTGAGTTTAAGTTGTGTTAATGCATACATCAGCTGACCTTTTATTAATAACATTGGACAACAAAGGAATGACAGTGATATCGATAAGAATGATAATAATTTCATTCTCCTGGAAGGTTTGTTTTAAATATAGTATTAACTATTTGCGACGACTTCATCTTGGCACAACCATCCACATGGATATTGCCACCAGCAGATGAGTAAAGTTGTTGAAATGGAGTAACTCACCCGAGAAATCTGGTAATTTTGATTGGGTGATAGGGGAGGAATAAATTCGCTCAGCGTCCCAAACAAGGTATCAACCCTAAAGCACTAATCTTACTCGCTAACACTGTCTGCCCTAACTTTTGGCAACAGGGCAGCAACCATTTCTCAGCTTGAGACTCTAAAAATGCAACTCGATAAGGGTGGCGACTAGCTGTTTGAGTCTTACACAAGCGGATCTGGTCTTCTGGTTGTTGTCTTTCTAGCTTAGTGTTTTGTTCTTTTTTTTTTGTTTTCTTTTACCTAAGCTCAAAACTTTGCTAGCTTTCCTGACTTTTATGGAGGCAAGCATGGGTCCTATTGACCAACTAACTCTATGTTCCATTTAGTTATTTTACTAGAATCTTACCAACTGACTACTGCGCAGGAACAGTGAGAAGGAAGAAAGAAAACATGCAGCCAAGGATTATTTACAGTCGATACCTTACGTTTAAATAGTGATGCAATGCCTATCTACCTAGAATGATTTTTTTTTATTTTTTTTATGCTTGCTTGTTTGATCTGCTTCGCAACCTACTAACTAAATGCATAAGTAACAATATTTCAGAGAGGAGAACATTCATGCCACATTCTTATTCTTTTTCACCTTCAAGTACACTGAACCACAGGAACATGTTTAAACAATAAAGCTTACAGTATGTATAATTTTATTTTTCTTTTGCTCTTCTTTCTTTGAAACACTACTTCCGAGTAACATCACGAGATAAGAAATTAACTCTTTCAAATTAGTTCCTAACTCGTTAAGGAGGAAATAAAATCAACAGAGTACAATTTTCTTTACTAAAGCAGCAATTCATAAATTGAAATAACAGTTTTGCAAATACTTAAAACATTATCTTTCTTTTATTTCTGAACAACCATAGTTTCAGGTATTCTAGAGGTTTCCCAACAGATTTCCCATGTCTTTTAATTTTAATTTTATTTTATTTATAATATAAACAGTTTACAATTCCCTACCTAACACATGTCAAGATCAAATGTAACGATTTTCCATGCTACTCTTATTTTTATTGTAGAACAAAATGCCAGACCTTCAAATAGATTAAGTTCACAGATTTATTTCCAGTCTTCTGCAACAACTTTGCAACAACACTCCATTTCTCTTTCATATAAAATCACGAATATGCAGTGAAATAAATATTTACACATAATAAAATAGAACTATTCAAAAGGGAGGAGAGGCTATTAATAGTTTTACTGCATTACAACATCATTCCTTTCTTACAGTGATAAGGAGTCCATATGCTTCCAAAATATAAGCATGTATTTTCAAACTACCTGTGGGGCAGATCATACAGAGTAACAGTTCTTCTTTCCAATGCTTTTATACTCTTTACATGTCATTAAATGTCTATCCACAAACTACAACATAGCTGAACATTGAGGACCATATATCTTTCTTTCAAAACTTTTTACATAGCTGCAAAGGTGATCTTTAAATCTGCAATTTATACCTAAAACAACTTTTCTCATGGCCATTTGGGTGTGCTCACCTCCCAACCTTGGGTTGGAAAACCAACCACCCCCCAAGCTAGGAGGTAACCAAGCTACCGGATACACACAACAATAAAACAAAAAGCCATTTCTAACCACAATGCTCAAAAACAAAATACTCCCAACCAAGATTCACACATTTACTTAGGGATTCTTTATGAATCCAAAAATGGGGATAGAGGTGGACATCACTTCCATATGGGGAGACCTATTAGCAAGTAGAAATAACCAACAACACAATCCTTCTTTTTCTCCAATCCACCCATTCAATAAAGCTCTTCATATCATACATCCTCCATACAACAATCTTCCCAAAACACCATGCTATCATAGAAACAATTTTGGGTACTCATACCCTTTTTGTGCCTCTCCTTCTCAAAGGAGGAACAATCTCCCCATAGAGGTTCCTACACATTCCTATCCCCCACAAGGATTCTCTTCCCACATTGGGTGAGGTTATCCTATACAACCCCAAACCAACACAAAGAAATGCAAAGACATGTAAATGGACAACAACCCATATAACTCATATTCTCAAACTTGCATACAAGAGGTAAAAGAAGAGAAAAGAAAACATACAAAAAGATAGAGTAAGACCTACCTCAAATCCAAGCCAACAATGAGAGAGGGTTGAAGATGAGCTCCAAATCTCTACTCCTTCAAGACCAAGCAAAATTTTCCTTCCTCCAAGCAATCCAAGAACACCCAAAAAACCCCCAAAAATAAGAACCCTTTCCTTTCCTTTTCTAAGGATTCAAATAGGAGTTTAGGGTTAGAAACCCTTGGAGGAGAGTGTGACACATGTCAACCTCCTAGTCACTCCCATGGACACACCTCCCCACAAGTTCTCACACATGTGTGAGGACTCTTGGCGAAGTGAAAGGCCAAAGAGTGTTCAACACTCAACAAGGTTTTCAAATCTCATAAATGAGATTTTGGAGCCAACACTCCAATCCCATCCCCCAAAATCCGTCACCCTTCTTGATGGCTAATTAAGAAGGGTCACAACTTGCAATTTTGACAAGTTATGGGTTTGATTTGACCCCTAACCCATAGGTGACTATCCTAGGGGTTAATAAAGGGCCAATTAACCCAATTTAAGGACTAATTAAACCTTCCAAAACCCTCAAAAATAAATTGAAATTTAAACATAATCAAAAAATTCCAACATGCCCCAAAACCCTCAACAAAAGTTTGATTGACCTTAAAAACATAATATCAAGATTCAACATTAAATATTTTTAATCACGAATAAAATACAACATAGGGAGGCTATGGTCCATTCTCCAAATGAACCATAGTAGCTTCACTTGGTTGACACAATTGGGTACCCTTGGTTACCTCCAATCCCATTGGCCATGGGCGTGTACCTGCACACTCAATTTCCACATGTCAAAATATTCAATGCATGATAATCAATAATTAAATCATATATCCATATGCATATATTTAACACAATCTAACTCTAAATCAATAAATTCAATATCTATAATCATTTTTCCTCTAGCAATAACATATTCTATCAATTCATATATAGTCATGGCATAATAAAGAAATCACATCATCACTAAATTAAATTTAGCATCTTATCAATTTCATCTCATTTTAAAACAATGTCCATTTCAATCGTGATAACCAAATCATATGAGCATATCAATAAAGGAAGCATAACGTGCATATAATTGTCATAGCATCATAAGCATAAAACAAGCATAACATCAAGAGTCAATGATCATCCAAAATAGTCTAAACCACAGAGTATCAAAATAATCGAATCAAAAGATAGCCAAATGGGTGTATCAAATGGTAGGCCTCACACTAACTTTGTAAGAAGGATGACGAAAGGATCTAACAAGTACGAAGGTAAGTTACCCTTTAAATGCTTTAGTTGTGGAGGAATGGGAAATTTTGATTTGAGGTGTCAGGAAGGAGCTAAGAGGACTAAAAAAAGCTATGAGAAAGAAAAGAAAGGTAAGATGATAAAAAAAGAATATTATGTGAATGTAGATGCTAGTATATTTGATGAGGAATTTGATTATGGAGATATTGATGACAATGAATGCTTGTTCTTGGCTATAAAAGATGAACCTACTTATGCTAATTCTGAAAAGTAGGTGAAGGAATGCCTTCCGAAGAAGGAGAAAATGAAGGTGTTGTAATCTCTTCCCTACATGCTAAATAGGAAAAGAGCTATTGGGTTGTTGGTAGTGGTTTTTCACATCACATGACTGGTGATAAGAGTAAGTTTGTTAAAATTGAAAAATATGATGGAGGCTTAGTTATGTTTGGAGATGATACTAGTGCTAAGATTTGTGGGATAGGTTCAATAAGTTTTGATGACAAGCATAATACTGATGATGTCTACTATGTTAAGGGTTTAAGGCCTAATCTCTTGAGTGTTGGAAAAATGTGCAGTAAAGGATATAATCTTGTATTTAAGGATGAAAGATGTGAGATCAAGAAAGATTCAGGAACAATGATTGCTACAGGAAAGAAATCTGAAGGAAATATCTATCAACTTAAGGGTGTTGATGAATGATGTTATATGACTTAGATTAATGATAGTTGGTTGTGGCATCAGAGAATGTGTCATATGAATTTTGATGACTTGGTGAGGATTAGTGTAGCTTAGGCTGTGAGAGATTTACCAAGGATTACAAAGCCTATTAATGCTATTTGTAGGAATAGTCAGTTTGGAAAGAAAGCAAGAAACTATTATAGATCAAAGGAACAATCTACTATAGGACTACTAGATTTAATTTGTACAAATCTCTGTGATCCTACAAGATTGAGAAGTCTACAAATTGAAAGGTACTTTATGATTTTGATTGATGATTATTCTAGGTATACATGGGTTAAATTTCTTAGAGAGAAATTTGATGCATTAGATAGATTCAATACTATCAAAGCTATGGTTGAGAATGAAGTAAATTTGAGGATAAAATGCTTAAGGTCTAATAGAGGTGGTGAATTCACCTCCCATGAGTTTAATATTTTTTGTTAAGTGCATGGAATAAAAAGATAGTTATTTTCTATGAGAACTCCTCAAAAGAATGGAGTTTTTGAAAGAAAGAACAAAACAATTCAAGAGGCCGCTAGATCAATGATTATTGAGGTTGGTCTACCAAAATTTTACTGGAGAGAAGCTATTCATCTTTTTGTTTATGTATTCAATTGAGTTCAAGCATGAGAAAATAGTACACAGACCCCTTATGAGATATGGTGTGAAAGAATTCCTATTGTTAAGTATTTCAAGGTATTTGGAAGCAAATGTTATATCAGACGAGATGAAGAAAATTTAGGAAAATTTGATGCAAGAAGTGATGAAGGAATTTTTCTTGGATATTCTACTAAAAACAAATCTTTCATATGTTTCAATAAAAGATTGAGGAATAATGTAGAAAGTACAAATGTTAGGATTGATGAAGCAATGAAGGATTCAACTGATGTTGATGGATATGTATCTAACGAACCTAATTGCATAAGGATTGAAGAATTTGTGGAAGAACAAGGAAATGATAAGAAAGAGAAGAAGAATGAAGAAAAAGAAAAAGAAGAAGATCCAGTGGTGTCCCCTAAGACATTTAGATATGTGAAAAAGAATCATTCATAAATTTAGATCATTGGAGACAAGACAAATGGAGTATTGTCAAGAAGTAGAGTTGTTGTTGGTGAGGTAAATCTGTGTTTACTTTCTAAGATTGAACTGAAGACTATAAGTGAAGCATGTAAAGATGAGCATTGGATGGAAGCTATGAAAGAAGAAATTATGCAAATTGAGAAGAATCAAACTTGGGAATTGGTCCAAAGACTAGCAGATAAAAAAATTATTGGATCAAAGCAGTTATTGATAAATAAGTTGAATGAGAATGGAGAAATAGTAAGAAACAAAGCACAAAGCAAGGCTTGTGTGTAAGGGTTACTCACAAGTAGAAGGCATATATTTTCAAGAGACTTTTGCTCTAGTGGTAAGAATGGAAGCTATCAGGACGTTCTTATCATTTGTTGCTCATAAAGGTTTCAAGGTCTACTAGATGGCTTTCAAGTTTTCATTTTTGAATGTTGAGCTAGAAGAAGAGGTCTACATGGAACAACCAGAAGGATTTTAGTTTTCATATCAACCAGATATGGTTTACAAATTGAAGAAAGCTTTATATGGATTGAAGCAAGCTCCTAGAGCTTGCTATGCAAGGCTAGATAGGTACTTTATTTAGCAAGGTTTCAACAAAGGTACAACAAATAGTAATCTATATTTTAAAATTGAAAAATGAGAAAATCTTGATTGTGGTTGTATTTGTTGATGACATTATTTTTGAAGGAAATGAAACTATGGTCAAGATCTTTGCAGAAAAAATGTAAAAATAATCTGAGATGTCTATGTTTGGAGAGAAGAATTTCTTTCTTGGGCTACAAATTAATCAAACAAAGAAATGAATTTTTATTTCATAGTCTAAGCATGTGAAAGAGATGTTGAAGAAGTTTGGGATGGATGGTTCCAAACTGATATGCACTCCTATGGTGACTAGTTGTAAATTAGGTGAAGATGATGATTCACCTAAGGATGATCAAAGAAAATATAGGGGTATGTGCAGGATCATGATCAACCAATAAGTGGCGATATGATGGGTATGTGGCTGATGACTTTTTTTTTACCCAAAATTAATGAAATGAAAAGGGTTTTTAATGAAGATTCTCAACTTTACACCAATATAAATTATGCTTTACTTTGAATTTAATTTTAAATAATTATTATTCATTTTCTATTTGAATTATGACTAAAGTCCTAATTGATAGGCTGATTGAAAAACATCTATAGCTTTCAAACGGTATCACATTTTTTGAATCCAAAACATGCGTCACATTCTATGCTTCACATACTATGGATTAAAAAAAGAAAAATCAAATTTCATTAAGTTTTGACCAAGTTAAGGTGGTTAGACATACGAGTTTTTATATTTTTTAAAAGTTGTAATAAAAAAATCATAATTAATTATTTACTTGGAAAAAAATTACAAAAAAATATGCATCACATCGAGACATGAGTCCTCTACTTATATCTAAAATATTATAAAAAAATATTATCATTTTATTGTGGTTAGGTTGGTTAGATAGACACCTACTTCTTATTTTTTCCCTGAAATTTAAGTACTACTACATTGAAATTTCAAATTTTCACCAAAAAGTTAAAAAAAAAAAAAAAACCTAGTAGTTTAGAAACTATATTAAATTTGCTACAAATTCTATTCTTACATATTTTTGAAATAATATAGATAACTTATTCAAATTTTTATGTCAAGTTGCCTAACTTTGATTTTTCTAAATTTTTTGCCACTTAAGGGCCTATTTTTTCCATGATGATCCTGCACATACCCATAGATCCATGATTGGTAGATTGTTATATTTGGCTGCTACTAGACTAGATATTATACATGTTGTCTATCTTGTGGCTAGATTTCAAGAAGATCCTAAGGAAGCACATGTTGCTTTTGTTAAAAGAATATTCAAATATTTGAATGAAACTCTAGATTATGGCTTATGGTATCCTAGGGATACTTAATTTACACTATACTTAATTTACACTAAGTGCTTATATAAATGTAGATTGGGTTGGATGTGTAGATGATAGAAAAAGTACAAGTGGTGGTGAATTCTTTGTTGGTTGTAGATTGGTGGCATGGTTTAGTAAAAAGAAAGATTCAGTTTCCTTATCTATTGTTGAAGCTGAGTATATTGTTGCTGCATCTTGTTGTACACAAGTTTTATGGATGAAATAGAAATTGAAAGATATCACAGTTGTGTATGATGATCCTATTTCTATCTTCTATGATAACAAAAGTGCAATTAACATTTCAAAAAATTTGGTGATGCACTCGAGGACAAAGCATATATCTATTAGGTATCATTTCTTGAGAGAGAAGGTTGTGGAGAATGAAGTAAAGCTTGAGTATGTCCCTACATAGGCTCATATTGCTAATATATTTACGAAGTCTCTTCCTAAAGATACTTTTAAGTATCGCTGAGAGAAGTTAGGGGTCATTTCCCCTCCTTTCTTGAACTAGATGCATATGGAGATGCATCAATCTGATGGGTATATGGGTCTATCTTTCTTTTGGACTGATGTTTTGGTGGCTACCTCTCAGGGGGAGCATATATTGTCATGTGTTGTCACTGTATGAGTATTTTATTTTTAATGTCAAAGGGGAAATCAATGTAAAATATCCTTTACCTTTTCCACTAATGTCAAAGGGGGAGAGGAAGAAGATGGAAAATAGAAGAGTGTCATAAAAATATTATGTACTAAGGGGGAGAAATAGAAAGAAAAATCATGAAAAATGTGTTCAAAGTTAGTATGTTCTCTTTGATGGCTTTTCAAATCATGTGTTGTCATCAATGACAAAGGGGGCTATTTTTGCAAGAATGAAGGTGTTTTTATTTATGTCAACTGGTCAATTGGTTATTTACTAGTTTTTGTTGTCATTGATATCATGGATGTAGGTTATTGGTTGTATATGTTGAGAATATTGAAAAAATTGCAATGAAGAAAGATTGTAGGTGTTCAGTGGTTGCTTCGAGTTTTGCTCCAAGATTTTCTTATATGTTTGTGTGGTTTAGATATGTTGATCATGGTTGTTGGAAGTTGTTATATCCAAATTTATGGCTTCTGATTCATTGTATATTGTGAGTTATGTTTACTAATTGTGAACTGTGGTTTTTTGTGTATCTGGCTGAGGTTCGGGAGAAATGTTTGTGTCTGGATTTCCTTTTGGTTAAGTCTTATGACTTATAGTTCTGAGTTAAGTTTTTATGATCATGTTGAAGATAATTTTTGTGTGTGGAAGGATTTGATCATGCTAAGGGTTACGTGAGCTTAATTGTTCTATGTGTTTTACACTAGTTTGGATGACCTTGTGTTAAACACTACTTTTGAATTTAATGAAGCATGTTGGGACCTCCATGGGTTCTCATAAAGTGTGTGTTTGGGTTGCTCTCATTCTAATTCTACCCTAGGATGTTTTGGCACCAACCTAATTTGAATTTAATGATGGATGGCCAATTTTGGATATGTTTCAAAGTTGAAGATGGTATAAATATAGGATGAGTTATTGATGAAAGATGTATAGAGAGATAGGTGCCAAGAAATAGAGTAGATAGATGTGAAATAGATACGAATTAGTGTGCGTGTGATTCGAGTGTGGCAGATCAGTGTGATGTCTAAATGCTGAATTTTTGGATGTAGTGAGATGAAGGTGTACTCTATCATTCATGCATGTCTACAAGTGGTTGAGTAAATCATGGTGGAAATATTTATTGCATTGAGATTGTTTTCTCTCTGTAACATATATCTCTTCTATCTTCTTTGTATTTCTATGGTAGTGATCCCTCCAGGTGGTTAACCTTATTGGACAGTGAGTCCTACTTTAGAGAGTGAGTCCTTATTTTGGCAGTGAGCTTTGTAATTGGTTTTGATATTATCTATAGTGTGAATTAATCCTCATTGTGGTTGATCACTCATTTGGTTTTCCATGTAAATCTAGTGTTACTATGTTTGTGTGATGGTTTTCATGTTCTACACTTGCACTTATTGTATAATCATTCTAGCAGAGTTAAGGATTTGTGATTGATCTAAGTTCTGGTGAATGTTTGAAAAGGTGTAAATTTACTACAAATGATTCACCGCCCCCCTCTCAGTTGTCTTGTTCAACATTGAGTTCCACACATTGTGAATTGAGCATACAAACAAAGTTTTTGTATTTAGGTCTTATTTGGGGCTGACCTAACACGTTTGATGTTTTGCGAGGGATGAATAAGTAATTTTATTTTATGTAGGATCTAATATAGGTCTATCTCAACCTATCTTAAGGAGATTTGAATTTTGAATTAAGGCATGAACGGATGAAATGTTTTTAGGATGAAAAGTTCAATTTTGTGTGTTACATCCAATTAGGCCAAACTAATTGATGTTACACTTGATGTTGGTATATTTATAGTAGATTTATTTCAATTTTTTATGATGAAGAGTGAATGAGCAGTGATAGATAACATGTATGGTGTACCACCTAGATGTGTGTGATGTGAATGTGATCAAAGTTATGTGAAGTGTGTGAATTTAGAGTAGAGTAGAGCATTGATCCAGATCAATGCAAAGATTGATTTTTTACTTCATTGGAACTATAATCCAACATGTTCTAGATGCATTTGTAATAATTCAAATAGCCTATAAGCCACCCAGGCTCCTATTTTTTTATCTTATTCTTTGTGGGCAGTGAGTCTACTAGACAGTGAGTCCACATGTAGTGAGCATTTCTATAATATACTATATCCAAATATATTATATTGTGAGCTAACCCTCACCGTGGTTTTTCCCATTTTGGGTTTTCCACGTAAAAATCCCAGTGTTCATGTGTTCTGTGATGTCGTGGATGTTTCATGCTTTCTTTACTTATATCAGCCAAATTTTCTTTGATAATTGGATGGATAATGTTTTAATGGTTTAATAGAATATTGATTCACCCCCCCTCTCAATATTCTGAGTGTTCAACAAGACTCTTCACTATTTTCAAGTATAAATTTTTGGCTCAACTTCAAGAACTTATTTGTTTGTCATACAATAACATTTTTTTGAGCAATTTTAATTATCTAGGGCAAATTTTCATTCTCTAAATTATGGTGTGTAGCCATTTAAAATTTTTATGAATTAGAATTTTAGAAATCACCAATTCTCAAAAGTCACCATACATAGTTCCCATATTTGGAAATTTAGAGGACTCATTTAGGCACATACAAACTCTTTTTTGGTCATATTTTTAAATGCCTAATTTTTCTAGCACTTCATAGTGGTAATATTGGCTTTTATTGACAATATATGCCTTATTTTTGAGACTTTACAATCATTGTACATCAAATCCACTTGGTGGTAATTATAAATACAATAAATATAGAGTGTCAAATAATTATACTTACTTGGGTGTTCTCTTATTGCGCCAAGGGGGGTAATTTGGATTTTATACATTTTTTTGTTGGTTTTGAAATCATTTATCTCACACTAAATCCATTTTTTTGAGTATTCTTCACAATTCCCAATATAAAAATAAATAAATATGGTTATTATGCAAAATAAGTATACAAAAGGAGATTGTATTGAAAGAAAAATTGATGAAATGAATCAACCTCTTATAGATCATGGTATTTTTGTACATAATCCATCTAATCTATTACTTGAAAAATCATAATATGATCTCACTCAGAGATCATCTAAGAAAAAAAAAATCATTTAAGGATGAACAATGTAGTTAGATGACTTGCATCAAGGTCTCATATCTCTCATCATCAAATATTTATACTTTTGAATCTAGTGTTTTTGTCTATGACTTCCAGTGATTCATTGTAGTAGGATATTGATATCAATTTTTTATATCCACCACATTGGAACATATTTATACTAGACATTATAAATTTGGAGGGCACTAATGAGGACATTCATCTTCTATTTAACAAATTTTTTGATGGAATTAAGTCACCATCATCTTCTTTGGATGTTATTTTTCTTCATCATCCTCTTTTTCTTTTGTCATTGTTTGATAGTGGATTGGAGACCTTTAATAAGAACTCAAAGACTTCATCTTGGGATTCATCATTGTCTTTGTATCATGTATAAAATTTAAATAATTTCATCCTTCTTCCTACATATTATATAAAATGAGAAGATTTATTGCAAACATCTATGGTTTGTTAGGTTTTGTTTTATAGGTGATCTTGGTTTCTTGAGTATGTTTTGTGAATATTACACGGTACAAGAGCTTCAAATATGTAATCCCTTTCTCAATTTTGGAGTATTTTTGGTAGGAACTTTTGTTGGGTATAAATTTAGAAAAATAAACCTCATAATTGAGTCCAAAAGGCACAAAAACCTATTAATCAATATAAAAAGTGATAGGTCTTGTAGTATTAGAAATTGATCCATTTTCTAATGTTTTTAAAATTATCATTGTCAAAATATATACACATGAACACATCTATACATTTTTTACCATTCTTCCCAAGGGTAGAAACATTGTTCAATGATTGTGGATCATCTTCATCGTCTATTGTTGAGCATCTACTAGCCCTATATGAAGAACTCTCAAGGGAGGTTGTATGGATTCTCTTCTCATCTATTTTTTGGGAGGGAGAATTTCCTCACATAATTCAGATCTTTCCTTCTCAACTTTTGGGTGTGTCACATAGACCTTCTCTCTTTTCTCTCCTACGGGGGAAACATATATTATACTTGGTGCTAAAATTAGTCTTTAGAGGGCTATGATAAGTCCTCCTTTCTTGTTTAATTGTAAATTTTTTTTCATGCATTTTCCTCTTTGGAGAGAATTTTCATTTTCCACTCCATTTTATCCTTCACTCTATTTATGAGTTTTTTTTGTGCATGGCTGCCAAACATGGCCTTATAGCTAGGACCCACAATCACTATTATATTGTATTTATTACCTCTAAGTTTCACTTAAAAGGTGGGGTATTAGTGTAAATAAGGTCATTACATTTATAGGTTATTCTCTCATTTGTATCAACTGATAGGGACTTTACACATGTCCTCATACTTGTCCCAATTTTTTTAATCCTACCTTCATATATTTTCATCAAATGTTGTAGCTGTAAATTCCTTGCTATTTTCTTTGAAGTGTGAGATAATAAAAAAGGCATGTTAACTATTTGGTAAGTTCACAAAAATAGTGTGGTATCAAAAAATTCCATGATTGTGGGATATGCATAAAATTGTGTTCTTAATGAGGCTTTAATTATTTTTACTAAAACAATCCAAATAAATGTGATATCATGAAATGCAATTATTTTTGTATTTACAAAAAATATTTTAGTTGAAAAATCCTTATAATTTTTTAACCAAATGCAATTAGGAGGTATAAATTTAATACTCATAGCATTTACTAGCATCCTCCAAGAATGTGTGAAAATGAAAATTTAGAATAGAGTATGGACACAATTTTTTTAATAACAATCTCAAACATCAAGTCCTACATATGAATGTAAAAATATAGAATCATACATGTGGCATACAAATTATTCACCAAAGAACCTCAAAAGAACACAATTTCATAGAGTACAATGATTATAAGATATGCACAAAAGGGGCTTGTTCAAAATACATTACAATTATTATTGATTTTGAGTTGTTAGTTGGTTTTCTTAGTTATTATAAGGAACACAACTCCTTCATGGAGTATCATAATATAGAGGTATTTATAATACATTTGTGGGATTTAAATTCTATGTGTGTTCACATGATTGACCATTTCAATCATTATGGGTCTAAAGAAGTACATGTAGGTATATTTTCTTCTCCCTTATATGATTCCTCTTTCCATTTTATTTGAATTAATAGATCATCCTTAATTATATTGCCAAGGTTTGAATGGATTCAAGATCTACATCTCCTAGTATCCCCAAATGTAAGCTACCATCTAGAGATTGAGCATTGGTGGAAAATAAATTTTAGTTTTAATGGTTGGTGGTTTTTGAACTTCAATTTTATTAGCTTATTTTTATTCTTTTCTTTAGAAACTCCCTCATTGGTTCATCAATTTATGTAAAATGGAGGAAAAAATGAATATTTATCTTCAAACTCTTAAATCTATCCTCAAATTTCCTATTCATATAATTCTAATTATTAATGAAGCTTTCTTGTAAATGGTAACACTAATCTATTATGTTAACAATTCTATATTTAAGAGATAATTGAAAGATAATACATTCATGTTACACAACAACAACATCATTGAAGAATAAAATAAAATATATATACTTGAGCTAACATTAGTGTCACCTCCAAATTTAGAAAAGTTCTTCCTATACACCTATGGTAGATCATGTAAATGATTTTCATGGGCTAAGGGACCTATGAAAATTCACCAAGATACTACACAAGAGGTCATAACTTTAGTTTTAGGTGTTTTAAAATTTATAACAACAAGTAAAAAATATCATCAGATATTAAAGCTTGAATCAAAAATGAAATATAAATTACATATTTAAAACTTCTCTTTATGGGAGAAGAGTGTATACTTGCTAACTTGGTATTTTTACAAACACTTAGTAGAAATACATTGAAAATAATGTTATATTTTTCATTGCAGCTAGCTTAGAAAATAAGTATTGTTGTTTTGGAGTTCTAAGATTGATTAGGTAAATTAGAAGAACTTGATTTGGTTGAATCATCAAGAATCTAGACACAACATCTAGCTACTAATACCTTCAAATATTTCTCTTCATAATTAATATTCCAACTTTAGAATGGTTTTTATTTAGTGCCTAAAAAATGATCAAATCATTGTTATTCTTAATTATTATTGTAGTTCCTTTAGGCAAGATTGCATAAATCAATTATGTCTTTTATTCAAATTTCAAGTAATTGATATTGCTTTACAACAAAATTGGATTATTATTCTAGATGGTACTTCATAAATTCTAAGTACTTCTAATTTTTAGATTAAGGACTACTAGTATGATTTTATTGTAATCCATAATATTAGTTTCTAGTAAAAATGTTACTAAAATAACTAGTACTTATTAATCACTAACATTTATTGGACTAAAACCAATCCTTAAGATGATAAAATTATCTAATTAAAACCTATTAAACATATTTAATATTGAACACATTATAAATTTTATATAATGATTTTCCTAAATGGTTTTATAAATATATATAAATGAAATGCTTTCAAAATTAAAAATAAATTTGAGTCTAAATTTAACAAAATAGAAGATAGACTTTGACTAACATTATATAGAGAAAAAATTGTGCAGTGGGTGAATAAACATAATGATCAATTCAATTTATTCAAAGAAAATATTCTAAAAGGTAATAAATATATCTACATAATAAAAGACATAATATATGTACAAAAGACACATGTAAGAAAAATGTGTAAACATACAAGTGAGATATGAATTATTAATAACATGTCTTTATAGACAGAGAAAAATGTCCCGAGCTTGTGAACACCACTTTTGTATATTGATTTCTTTCCTTCTTGACATAATTGAATAATTTTAATTATTTGATTATTTTCTAAGATCATATTCCTCTATTAATTAAATAATTTTAATTATTTAATTAATTCATTTCTTTTTCTTTATTCTTCTTTGATTAATTAATTTTAAAAATAAATTAAATATTTATTTAATTATGTCGCTAATATTTTTTTTCTTTCTATAATTAAATAAATTTTCATTTATTCAATTATTCATTCTTCACTTTTCATTTATAGTTAAATAATTACTTTAATTATTTAACTGTTCATTAACCTTTTCCTCCTTCTATAAGCTAAATAATTATTTCAATTATCTAACTATTCCTTTTCACTTTTCCCTCTACTATTAGATAATTAATCTAATTTAATTATTTAATATCTCTATCCCATTTCCCCCATGTTTAATTAAATGGTTGAAAATAATTTTAATTAAATCCCCATTTCCCTCTTCTTCCATAAATAAATAATCATTTTGATTATTTATTTCCTCACATCCTCTCCCAAGTTAAATAATCTTATTATTTCATTTTCTCCACTTCCTCTTTTGAATTTTCACCATTGATCTCTTTCAGTCTCCTTTTAATCTTCACCATATGTCCTTAATGAGCCCTAACCCTACCTCTTCGTGGTGCATGCAACCTTCACTGTTGGTCTTGGCATTATTTTGGCTTTCAATCTTGATTGTCTATTCAAATAGATTTTCTATAAAAGAGAGCTATCTCCCTCATTCCAACCTTACAACCACAATCTACAAAATTCTTGCTAGTCACTATCACATCATTGTCACTTGCAAGTACTTGCATACAAAAAAATATGAGGGAAAGCTTACATGTGCAACAAAATGAAGGAGATGCAAGGAAGATGAATCAACTTTATCATCGAAAGTTTGTTATAGCTTTGTTCTTGTTTGATTTCCTTTGCTATTTTGTACTTTCTTCTTTAGATTTGGGTAATTTTGGTTTAGATTTTGAGTAGTGGTGGTTGCTATTGTAGATCTTTACCTTTGATTGTGATTTATACCCAATCTTACAATCTCAAAGAGATGTGATCTCATGGAGTGGAATGATTGTACATTACAAAAAATATGAATTTGATGAAAAGGTCTTAGAAACTTTTAAGAAAATACATTTAGTAAGTGTAAGGGCTTACTCCATAATATTTACCTATATATTCTCACACTATGTCAAAATGTGAGCTTTAAAATTAATTATTGACATCCATAAAATAGTAGAATTTATTTCATCTTGTATTTTTTATGAATCATGGAGTCTATCTAAATTATTGACTAAAAAATATTTCTACACAATTTTTGGTAGAAAATAATTCTATTATCTAATAGATTGTATAAATATCATGTCCCTTATTAATATTGTACATAAAAATTACATTATTTAAATATATTAATCATTATTTATTCATAATTATAAATTATAAATGTGGAATACTACATTATATAATTTTATCAATTTTTTTTTATAATATAATTTCTCTGTTTTCTTGTAGTGTATCTAAGCTACAATATTATATTAAGGTTAGCTAGATTATTTAGTTAGGTTATACTATTTTAACTCTATATTGTATTTGTTTTAATCCATTACTTAGCTATGCAATTGATATGATAGTAACATTAAAAAATTATAATTTTGTTTGTTTGTTTCCTTTATTTTAGAGATATATAGGAAATTTGAATCTGGCAGGAGCCGTACGTCACTCTCACCACTTGAGATTGAGATTGCGATTGCGACACGCTTCACATTTCTATTTAGAGATGCACACGCTCACATAAATCTGGCAAAAAAGTAGACGTTGGAAAACAGAAAAGCCATCCTCTGGAAAGAAAGTGCCGGCGCCGCCCGAAGACGCTTTGCACTTCCTATCGATCCACCGCGTCCCTGCTAATAACTAAATCCCACGAATGAAATCTACAGCATTAAACACGCTAGCTTTGAAACGAACTAAAGCCAGTTGTATCCAAGTGATACGGATAACATCTATGGGATTTTGTTCTTCCCAGATGCGCCGTGGATTACGGGGAAGTCGGTGTGCGGGCTTAAATTTTATGTTTTTCGCACTACGTTGTCAGGCAATACCATTTTCAAGAGACGTTTTATATTTGTTTCTTTGTGATAGGCAAGTGGGCAGAGGAATATTAATGCCTTAGCTCATCATAAGGGCTGAAAAAAATAGAAGGCTTCTATCCACGACTACCTACCGCAGATATCATCTCTATCCACACGCTGCCTTTTCTATCTTTAAACGGCTGTCTTTTACCCAAATTAACGTTGAAGCTGTCGTATACAAGTCGTAGGAATATGTCGCTAAACTATCTGTGATTTAAAAAATAAAGCTACCTAGTCATCTGCAGCTGAAAACTACTTGCAGACAGCCCTTACTGTTTTGCATTGTTTTGTTGGGGACGCGACATCAACTTGGTTTTAAATGAAATGGTTACGAATGATATTTTTTATTCAAATTATTTCCACATAATATAATTTTTCTAAGATCTTTGATCTTCATTGAATCTTTCAATTGGTGTATACAATCTATTTACTTTTTCTAACTCTAATTTCATGAGTGATCCCTATTACTATTATTCTTACTTTATTTTCATTTGATTTTAATCTTCAACATAGTTTCAACATAGCTTTATTAGTACTTGTCTTTAGGCAATATTATGAGTTTTTTGTTTTTTTAGTTAATTAGTTATTAATAAGTTAGCTTTCAACCAATCAAAAATATATATATATATTTTTTGAAAAGAATAAAATTCAATTTTCTAAAGTGAATTTGCAAAATATTTAATTTTATAAATTATAAAAATTATTTTTGATAAATATGATTGACTCAAAAGTTTTGTGTGTTATTGACAGGAAAAATGAAAATTAACTATTATTTGTCTATTTTTTAGAAATTTGAACTATTATTTTGCCTAATTTATTTGTTGAAATGGTGGAAGGTGATGGTTAATGATATATGCTAACAAAATAAAAGAATGGAGATTAAATTAATAAATGAAACAACATGAGATTTTTCCTTTTGAAAGTATTTTATGAAACTTGTATTGTTGGCGCTAGAGGAGGAGTGAGGTGGGGAAAGAACTTAAACTCATTAAGATTTTAGCTTTTAGAAAAAACTTGTGTGGCTTTATTAAAGACTTTTCTTTCTTTTGATTTCTTCATAATCTTAAGGGAAAAATGAATAAAGAAGTTCACTAGAAATTAAGGTGTTGACTAATAATGGGACATATATATGTCATCATAAATGTAATTATAAATAAATAAGTTCATTTTTATTATTAAATTCAAATATTTATATATAATATGAAAAAAATAAACTACCAGTCGCATGTACAGGTATGCAATGATCAACCGATAAGGATCCTCTGTGAATGGGTATTTAGTGGGGATGGAGGAAGAAACTTGTTTTTCTAATGCAATGTAAAGTATAAAATTTGAGAATTATTTGCAATTTTTTGAATGAGTAAAAAAAAGGAAAGCATGTTAATAATTCAATATGGAATAATGCAAGCTCAGTTTATAGTAGGAGGTGAATAAGGATAAGATCTGTCAAGTACATTGTAATGAACAGAGATGTTTGAAAATCAATTTATATATTTATATGAATAATTAGATGGATAGATCAATTAAACCAAAGCTATGTGTGCATTAAAATATATGAATTTGACTTACATTACTTGAAGATGTTATAAAGCACTTAAATTTGGTGAAGAACTTATTTTATATCTCTACATTTAATTGGAACATTATGTAACATTTTAAACCCCATGTTTTTGATAAAGGGAAAAACGGGTTTTACAAGGACTCGAAACCACTAAGTTTACAACAAAAGAGAAAGGATTAAAAAGTCCAACAGAAAAAATAGGCTGCACTAAAGGAAAAAATCGGATAAAGCAGTAGCCACCCACAAAAGTCCAGGAGGGTCAGAAAAAAAACCAGCCGAAATGCCAACAAAAAGGTCAGCCACAACTAACCCAGAGTCTTCAAAACAGACTCAGTCTCAGCCTCCAGGTTATGCATGTCTTGAACACCCTTCTTCAAGGTTTGAATCATCTGCGGTGTAGGAGGAGCCTTCCTCTTCAAATTAGCCCTGGTTCTCTTTGAAATACCAACATCCTCATCCTGGTTTTTATCATTGACCTCTTCCAGATCAACCACCAAAGACCCCTATTGAGATTTGTCTAATTTTTCAGTCATGGCATTAATGATGATGTCATTGTGTCTTGCCATCCTATTGTTCTACTCGGCTATAATTTTAATAGTATTTTTCATTTTTTCCAATTCAATTTCAACCCTTCTGTCCATGCCCACTTGGTTTTGGGTTTCTTTATTGGCACCATGATATTTTTGCTCAGCCTCTTTCTTGCCAAGCGCTGTAACCTTGGCTCCCATTTCTTTCAGTTTACTTTGAAGGGCCCAGTTCTTTATTTTTAGCTCACTGATTTCATGGAAGAACCATTTCAAATTTCTGAAATGGTCATCAACATTATTCCTAGCTAAACCCAAGACATCCACAATGGGTTCCCTTTCAAGGTTGAAGCAAGTTTTAGCAGGGTTGAGGGTTACAGGGGAACCAATTCTAGCATCTTTGTCCAACGACAGGGCAACAAAGGACGAAGTATTGTTAGCACCAAAATCCTCAGAATCAGGATAGTCTTTAGAGTACGACACAAGGTTTTTAACCGGTAGATTCTTACCAACACTTTTGGTTTAAACCCCATGTTATAGTCCACTTCTTTATTGTATAACATTTGCATAAAACGGGAAATTAATTTTTGCATTTCCACAATAATTATTTTAAGTTGGAAATTGATTATGGAAATGTAAAATAAAACCATAGGCCATCTTCATTATTTGCAATGTATGCATTAATTGCAATCTCAAGTAATTAATCATCAATAATTTTAATTACAATAATTCTTTTAAAATGATTTTAATTAATAATATTAGGTGAATGATTTTAAATACAATTTAAATTTTCAAATAATTAGTTTTGTTAATAAGAATAATTTATCTCCAGAATTTAAGGTATGGTATAATTTTATATGTATTTTATTCTAATAGTTGTTACGCCTAGATGCACATCTATATTTGATGTTTTTGTCTAGGTTAATCAATCAATCGATTAATTATTATTTAATTATCTTAAGATAAGGCAATGCATTGCAAGACTAACAACCATTTGGATAAAATAGGAAATTGATCTTTGATATTTTTTTCTAGGTTAATGAAAGAATTGATTGATTATTATTTATCTTTAGATAACGAAATGCATGGGACATTATTGAATTAAAAAGTATTCTTTAAAAAAGTCATTGTTTATTTGAATATTAGTTATAATGCTCACCATAAATGAATTTTTCAAAAAAGAAAGATGTTATAAGTAGTATCCACTCAATAATCTTGGGAATAATTTTTTTTTTTGTGCTTGTGATTTATGGGTTAGAAGAAGAATGCAATGAAATGGAATACATATTTTTCATTGTTAGAATAATTGAATTAGAAGGTACACCTTATTTTGAGGCAACATGAGAAACATGTTATTATAAAGTATGACATGAGAAACATATTTTTGCTTCCCTACAACTTGCTATGACATGGAAAATATGTTATTATAGAGTATGTTTGTTGAAGCTAAATTTACACAAGGATTTGTGTACACATAAATCTATGTAACAATAAATATATGGCATTAAAAGTAAGACAAAAAAACTCAGGCTCATTTTCCTCTCTACCATATTGGCATCATGAAGCCCCATGGACTCTAGCCAAACCCCCTGAGCAAAAAAATGATGAAACGACCATGAGAGATTTCGTGGAGTTTCATCATACATTACACAATAAAAAACTTGGGAAAAATTTGATGTTTTCATATATAATATCTAATATTGTTGTATTTTCTTTGATGTCGTAACTTTAAGGGAAAAGGGTATCCTAGTTTTTGAATCCTCTTACATGCTGAAACCTAGTTCTTGCAAATGAAATAGAAGGGTATGTTAGTGCACAAGCAAGGAAAATAAAAAAGGAAGGATAAAAAATGAGTAAGTATATGGGTAAAATTAATATATACAATGTGAAGCTAAAAATAATCAATAATTTTTACAATTAGATAGCCAAATCTGTCTATTGAGAGTGGGAAACTTTTGTACTTACATACACTATTGGTCATCTTTAAGAAGGGTGAGTTGCATTGCATCGAGTAGTAGGAGCATAAAAGAATTTGAAATAGACAATGTAAAATACACTAATTTTGTTGAATGCCTATTATATATGTGCAACAATATAAATGAAATAATATACATATACAATAAAAGAGGTTAGCACTATTTTTTGTAAATAGAAAGAGATTGTAAACTTAAACAAACCACAAAAATTTATAGCAAGGAAAATATCAATAAATTGCATAATGTTGATCTACATATTAGACAACTAGGGTTCAACATATAAAGGAAAAATATCCTAGCATGAGGTGTTGAGGTGTATCAACACCTCTCTAGTCTATAAAGTAGTTGGGCAACTCATGAGGAAAATATTCAGTCTATGCCAATGAGTCATACAACAATGAATATACCTAAGTAGGCTTAGGTCAACCTGTGGATATGCAAGCCATTAATGAATACACTGAAACCCCCCCTTAAGCATAACTTAGGTGGGAATGGATAAAATGGGTCCCGACTACTAGCCTGGTGAGGTACCCATGTATAATGCAATCTCTCTAAAAAAATAGAGTAAGATACAAAACCGAGTGGGAAAAAAACTATCCTCCAAAAGGAGAGAAGATGTGGAGAAGACTAGAAAGCCGCCCCAAGGAAGATGATGATGTTGATATAGAATGTGTTAGAGTAAAGGTTTTCACTTAATTATATTAATTAAGTCACCTTTATTCTACTCTTAAGATTTCACTTTAGTTGCATATTGTGACATTTAATAATTATATTAATTATTAAATGTCTACCTATTAGGGTTCTTTTTAGGTTTTGCTTGATCTCCTTTTATAAGGATTGATCTTTGTAAATAATTTACTTGATTGTTCTGATAATAGATCTCTGATATTACAGAGCTTCAAACCCTCACTTTTTTCTCTATACTCTTCCCTATGACAGGTATCCCTTTGCATGCAGGTGTTCCTGGACTCTGAAGTTGGATCTGACAACTTCTACATGGTATCAGAGCTGACCTATTGTAGCCTATTCTTGTTTTGAAGATTTTGGAGCTACGAGGATTTGATTAGGATTTCACAGTTTTTGGGTTGTTTTCTTGTGGATCTAGGCTTACTTTATTTTTTGGGTTCATTTTGGGCCCAAACGGACCTCGCCGTTGGATTCACAGCGCCCAAAAACCCCCATTTTCATATAAAGCAAGTCTAGTTTGGCCACAGTCGATCGAAAAGGAAAAGTTTTTTTTGCCCCAAGGCAGTATGGCCCCAGGGCATGCCATCCGAGGTAAAAATTTGTGAAAAATTCAAAAAAAAAACCATAGTTTTTTTTGAATTTTTATGCGCCTCTAGTTTTAAAGGTGGCCGCCACCCACCTGCCACCCAGTGACCACCCATACTCTGCTCGCTAGCCACTTGGTAAGCGACGCCTCCCTCTACCACCGTCGCTTCTAGTTTAAACCCCCGAGGGCTGTAGACCCTTCGCTGTGGTCACAGAAGGGACCAGCCGCCAGGTGTTAGCCCTCCATTGCCAGCCTAAGCCCCTGTGGTGGTCACATCAGTGACCAGGGGCTTCAGCCCTGCACCTGATCGCCAGCCCCCTGGTCCTGCATGCGACCAGGGGCCATTTTTTTAGTCCCTGAGGGCTCTAGAGGACCTACTTGGGCTTTCTGAAGGTTTTTCACTCAATCGGGCATAAAATGGTTATTTTTTCTCCATTTTTCAAATGAAAATAGGAGTTGGAAAGCTGGTTTCGAGCCCATTCTGGTGGTATAGGAATTTTTTCAAAATTTTCCAGTTTGGTTGCATTTTTTCGCAGTCAAAGTCAGATGATGTTTTTGCACTCTGAGGGGCATAACTTACTCAATTTTTCTCCATTTTTTAAAAGAAAATAGGCGTCAGAAAGGTGGTTCTGTACTCTTTCTAGATCTGTAGTTTATTTCATCAGAATATTCTTCAGGTACACAGATATTTGTCTCAAACATATACTACTTTCTATTATTTTTTGGCTTTCAGTTTGTACTAGGGATTGGTTTTTTGCATTGTGGGGGGTGTTTTTTCTTGCTTTCTATCATTTACATCAGAAAACCAGAATCTATAAACACCAAAACAACAAAAACCCTTCTGCATCTTCTGTTTAGTTCTGAAAGACCACTAAATAATAATAATAAAAAAATTCAGAGCAGTTGAGGCACAGTTCACATCATGGCTGATAGATTTATTGAGCCTCTCACACTGCATAATTATCATAATTGGAAGGGTTGCATGATGACACTTCTTCGATCTTGAGGGTTATGGTCCTGTTTGGATGAGGTTCAGCCTCAATTGACTCACGCCTTTGAGGATATGCAGCACAGGAACAATATGGATCAGGCTATGGGATTGATGGCTTTGCACATTTTAGACAACCTCCTGTTTCATCTTGAAGGGTGTCTCACACCTAGAGCCATTTGGACCAAGTTTGATGGACTTTTTGGCACTGTCAACGAGTTCAGAGCGTTGTAGCTTGAGGCCGAGTTGACTTCCTTGGTACCTGATTCATTTCCTTTCATTGAGGACTTTCTGATGAATTTCAAACAATAGAGATCTATCTTGCAGGGTTGTGGCAAGATTAAGACTGATACATAGTGCATCTTCTTGATCCTCTCCAAGCTTCGGGGTCCATTTTAGATCTTCTCTTCGACATTCTATTCCACCATGGATGCATTGGGAAACCACTTTACCATGCCTACATTTGAGGTGTTTTATGATTGGTTGACATGAGAGCAAGCCAATATATCATAGTTGGATGCTCTCACAGGATCACAACACCAAGCATTGGTAGCATAGTCATCTCAGGGGAAGAAGAAGCAGAAACAGAAACCAAAAACCACAGAGCATTGGAAGGATTCTAGTTCACAGCACTGCTCTGATTCACCTTCTCCTAAGGGGGAATCATCGAAGAAAGATAGACCTAAGCGTGCTTATTGTATTAATCTAGGACATGATGAGTCCAAGTGTTATGAGAAGAAGATAGATGCATATGCAAAATAGGTTTCAAATTTGATAGCTCTTCTTGAGAGGAACAATATTCATCACTCTTCTTCATCATCATCTTCATTCCAGAAAGATGAACAGGCCCCACATAGGGGTCATGCATTATGTGGAACCACTAGTTCACATTCATCCAGATGGCTATTGGATTTAGGTGCTTCACACCATATGGCATCTTCTCAGGATATGTTCTCATATTTCGAGGCTACATCCTCACCACACATATTGATGGGTAATAACACTTATATGAGTGTATGTGGGAAAGGTTCTATCAACATTAATGACGGTACATTCAATGATGTACTATTTGTTCCATCTTTTTCCACTAACCTTCTCTCCATCTATCAGATTGCTCACAGTGGGACAGGGAAGACAATTGAGTTCACACCTGATTCAGTGCACATCAGAGACATTCAAACTGGCAACATTGTTGCAACAGGGACAGTTGATCATTCTTCCAGTTTGTATGCATTCACACACTTTGGTCCACCATCTCCATTATCTGAGTTTTCCTCTCTTTCTACAAGAGAGCATGCAATATCTAAGGTGAAGTTTGGTCACTTGAACTTATGTGTTCTTCCATCTATTCATGAGACTAGTGTTGAGACTTCCACACCTCTACCTCCTATTGAGATCACATCTGTTCAGCAAGATTCCTCTTCAGCTATGATTGACATTGTTGCTCCACTCATCGAGCCATCAAGTGTAGTTATTGAGGCCATATCAGAGGATATTCCTTTTCTCACAGATGATAGTTTCAACACACCTGTTATCCCATCTTCATTGGAGATTCCATTTCAAAATCATCTTGAGTTGTTTGATTCACCATCCTGTTATTTAGACACTCCTATTGTAGTTTTGTTCTTCAGTGAGCATCATCTAGGACTTCCATTTTCACCTCACATCTAGGGATTTCCTCTTCCTCGACCATTGGATCTGTTTCTTCCTCCGAGGAGACACATGCTTTGGAGTCTCTTCTCTCTCCTATGGGGGGAACATATTTTGTACTTGTGTGATAGAAGCAGTTCTTGGGGGGTCATGTTGAGTCCTCCTTCTATCTCTCTTCTTCTTTCACTCTTGTTCATCTCTTTTTGGAGAGGATTTTTTTCCCATTGGGTTTTTTCCTTTACTCTGCTTTATAGAGATTTGGTTGTATTTAGGTACTTGATCAGGCCTAGTTGCCGGGACCAAATTTTACTTTCATGCATTGTAGTTACATTTGCTTTTTTTGCACATGTTTGTAGCTGCACTCTTGCTCATCTTAAGGGGGGGTGTTAGAGTAAAGGTTTTCACTTAATTATATTAATTAAGTCACCTTTATTCTACTCTTAAGATTTCACTTTAGTTGCATATTGTGACATTTAATAATTATATTAATTATTAAATGTCTACCTATTAGGGTTCTTTTTAGGTTTTGCTTGATCTCCTTTTATAAGGATTGATCTTTGTAAATAATTTACTTGATTGTTCTAATAATAGATCTCTAATATTATAGAGCTTCAAACCCTTGCTTGCTTTTTTCTCTATACTCTTCCCTATGATAGGTATCCCTTTTCATGCAAGTTTTCTTGGACTCTAAAGTTGGATCTGAAAACTTCTACAGAATGCATGCCAAGAAGAGCTCGTAGATGAATGAAATTTCTCTCAGTGAAGGGTTTGGTGAAGATATCAACAACCTGCTCTGAAGACTGACAAAAGACTAAGTCAATGATCTGACCATGAATCAATTCTTGAATATTATCCTAATGAATCTGTATGTGTTTGGTTCATTGATGCTAAACCAGATTCTTGAATATCTGAATAGTACTATGGTTGTCACAATAGATGACTATAGGTTGCCTAAAAGGAGTACAAAACTCAAAAAGAATGCCTTGAAGCCATATAGCCTTAGTAGTTGAGTTAACAGCCCCCTGAACTCTACCTCTGTGGATGATATAGCAATAGCATTTCACTTCTTGCTAGACCAACTAATAGGACTTGAACCAATTGAAAATATGTAACCTGAAGTGGACTTATGATGCTAAGTGTCACCAACCCAATCTGAATCTGTATAACCAACCAATTTAAGTGATGAACCAACTCTATAGTGAATCCCAAACCCAAGAGTACCATGAAGAGAGTGAATAATCTTCTTAGCTACTTTCCAATGTAGCTCATGATTTTTTTGCATGAACATGAAGTCATGCCTACTGCATATGCAATGTTTGGGTTCGAATGAGTGAATTAAATAAGACTACCAACAAGTTGTCAATACAATGTAGCATCAACCAATGGTGTAGTACAGAAAGTCTCAAGCTTGAATCCAGAAAGAAAGGGAGTCACTGAGGGTTTGCAAGTAGTCATATGAAACCGTGCAAGTAGATCAAGAGTATACTTGGGTTGTGCAAGAGTAATCCCTAAAGCTAGTTGTGAAATCTCAATTCCAAGGAAGTAGTGCAATAAACCCAAGTTTGTCATGTCAAATCTATCCTAAAGTGATGTCTTCACTACTACAATGGAATATGAAGTACTCCTAGTAATCAAAAGATCATCAACATATAGAACCAGTATCAAAATTGAATCATCCTGCTGTAGTAGATACACATTAGGATCAGAATGACATCTAGTAAAAGTTGAAGATAGGAGGTAGGAGTCCATCTTGGCATACCAAGCTCTAGGAGCTTGTTTAAGGCCATAGAGAGATTTCTTAAGTCTACAAACTAAGGATGAATCCTAAACAAAACTTGGTGGTTGTTCCATGTAGATTTCCTCCTTAAGGTCTCCATGAAGAAAATAACTCTTCAAATCCATCTAATGTACAGTTCATTCATGTGATGCGGCTATAGCAATTATGAGTCTGATGGAAGTCATCTTAGCAACTAGTGCAAAGGTTTTTGTATAGTCAATCCCTACAACTTGTGAATTTTTTTGGTTACCAATCGTGCTTTGTACTTATCAACTGACCCATCTACTAAAAATTTAGTTCAATATATCCACCTACATCAAACTATCTTCCTTCCCTTAGGAAGTGAAGTCAAATCCCAAGTGTGATTTCTAATCAAGGAATCATATTCCACATCCATAGCAATATCCCACTCTGGTATGGTTGATACCTCTCTGAATGTTTGTGAATCAGAAACTAAAGCAAAGAAGGCATGTGCCCCCCCTGAAAATCTACTTGAATCATTCTATCATCTGCTGAATCTTGTACCCCTATATCTATCCTATGTATAGTGTAAGATGTGGGAAAGTCTGGTGTAGATATATCAACTTCTAATGCAATCCTTGAACTAGATGAAGATGAACCCTCATCACTATGAGAACTGGAAGAAGAAGATACTACACTAAGAATCTATTGAGAATGATCTAAATCATCAGTACTATAATCAGGAACTGAAGAGTCCACAATATGTTGAGAAGTGTCAAGTATAGTTTCAAGAGATGTTTCTTGAAACTTAACACTTCTCTCAATAAAAAACTCATGTGTGGTAGGGTGGAGTAGGCGATATCCTTTTACACCATCTATATATCCCACAAAGATGCAAGGTTTGGATTGAGGATCAATATTGGATTGAGGATCCATAGCCTTGTGTTTCTCTTTTGGAATGCGTGCCATGGCATGAGAGCCAAAAACTCTAAAATGATCAACTGTAGGTTTCCAACCCTTCCAAGCTTCAAAGGGAGTGATACCCTTTAAGGCTTTATGTGGAACTCTATTCTGTATGTAACATGCATAGTTGATTGCTTCTACCCAATATGATTGTGTGAGGCCCTTAGAGTGAATCATATAATTAGCCATCTTTTTTAAAGATCTATTTTTACATTCTGCAACACCATTTTGTTGTGGGGTATAAGGAACTGTGCAATGTAGATCTATCTCCTCTGATATACAAAAATGCTCAAAACCATTTTTGACATATTCTCTCCCATTATTTGTTTGAAGAACCTTGATGACATTCACTAATTATTTTTCGACAAGAGCTTTGAAATCTTGAAAAGACTCAAAAACTTATGATTTTTTCCTAAGAAAGTAGACCCATGTAAAACGTGAGAAATCATCAATGAAGGTGAGAACATATCTAGCCTTTGTAAAAGATGGATTGGGAAAAGCCCTTGAAACATCACTATGAACAAGTTCTAAAACTTGTGTTGCCCTCCATGATTTACCTTTGTCAAAATTTGCTTCTAGATGCTTGCTAAGTGCACAACCTTCACAAAAACCTTTAGAAAATTTAACCTTAGGTAATCCCTTAACCATATTCTGATGACATAGTTGTTCAAGATAGCGGTAGTTAAGATGGCCAAACCACTCATGCCATAGTTTTCTAACTTCATTTGAATGATTTAGTAGTGCTTTGGGAGAAATATTTGTGGAAAAATTGGAGAAGGTATATAATCTGGATTGGTGATTTGCCTCTCCTATTGCTACCAAATTGTTCCTTTGTAATTCTCTTATCTCAACCAAATCTTGAGAGAAGTGTACTCTCATGCCCTTCCCTAAATAAGTAATTTGATACAATGAAAGGAGATTAGTTGAGAGTGAAGGTACATTTAGAAAATTTGCAAATGTTTCTCCTTCAACTTCAACAAACCCTCTCCCTTTTACCAATGCTAGAGTATCATCACCTAAGGTGATTATGGACATACTTTATGGTTCCAAGGATAAAAAAACAACCTGTGAAGAACCCATATGGTGTGAAGCACCAGAGTCTAGAATCCATGATGGAGATAAAGATGCTTTAGCAACTAAGAATTTTCCTTTTGATTTCTCTTTGTCCTTAGTACTATCTTGATTTGATGAAGATGCCTTGATAGAATCAAGTAGTCCTATATTATTCTTTTTGAGAATTTTCTGTAGAACTTCAATTTGTTTCTTCATGTAGTGATGTTCATCATGTCCAAGATTTTTACAAAAGACCCATGTAACTCTCTTTTTACCAAGTTGAGAGTCCTTTTTGGAGTTGTCAATTTTGCTTTCTTTCTTAACTTCCTTGTCCTCTTTAGTGTTCTTCTTCTCCCCTTTTAAAGTTTGATGTGTTTCATTCTCTACAAGTAGGGCTTGAGGTTTAGTAGAGGATATGTGTAGGATCATGATGGGCCAAAAAGTGGGGATATGATGGGTATGTGTAGGGTATGTGGCTGACGACTTTGTTTTTACCCAAAATTGATGAAACAAAAAGGGTTTTTAAAGGATATTCTCAGCTTTCCACCAATATAAATTATGCTTTACTTTGAATTTAATAAATAATTATTACTCATTTTCTATTTGAATTATGACTAAAGTCCTCATTGATAGGCTGATTGAAAAACATCTATAGCTTTCAAATGGTATCACATTTTTTGAATCTGAAACATGCATCACATTCTATGTTTTGCATACTATATGATTAAAAAAAATGAATTTCATGAAGTTTTGACCAAGTTAAGGTGGTTAGACATACAAGTTTTTAGATTTTTAAAAAGTTGTAATAAAAAAATCATAATTAATTATTTACTTGGAAAAAAATTACAAAAAAATATGCATCACATCGGGACATGAGTCCTCTACTTATTTCTAAAATCTTATAAAAAAATATTATCATTTTATTGTGGTTAAGGTGGTCAGACAGACACCTACTGCTTATTTTTTCCCTGAAATTTAAGTACTATTGCTTTGAAATTTCAAATTTTCACAAAATAGATTTTTTATTTTTTAAATAAACCTAGTAGTTTAGAAACTACATTCAATTTTCTATAGATTCGATTCTTACATATTTTTGAAATAATATAGGTAAGTCATTAAAATTTTTACGTCATGTTGCCTAACTCTGATTTTTCTATTCTTTTTGGCATTTAAGGGCCTATTTTTTCCATGATGATCCTGCACATACCCTAGACTTCAAAGTACCCATTTGAATTAACTTTCCTTGCTCCCTTGTGAGGTTAGCAATAAAGTTATCAAGTGTGGGCATTGACCATGAGGCTCCAAGAGCCCTTTTAGTAGAGTAGAAAGTTGATACAAACACAAAAAATTCTGCACCTATCTTGGAACACACATAAAGGATTAATTGATCCTCTTTCTTGTCAATTCCACAATATTTTAAGTGCAACTTCAAGTATTTAAACTTAGTAAAAAAGTGTTGTAAATTTGAAAAATTCCTAGGACTTAGACCTAAGAGTTGATTTTCCAACTCATGGCTTTTAAGTTCATCTATTTTCCCAAATAGTTTATCAAGACCTTCCCAAACTTGGTTGGGTGTTTTCAAGTTCTCAACATGGAACAACAAATCAAGAGATAAATTTGGACATAGGAATCCAAATGCTTGATCACACTTATTGAAAAAAAATTCTATCTTTAGCTGCAATAGGTTCTTTCTCTGTTCCCATAGTTACCCTATATAAGCTTTTGTTCTTAAGTACAATAATTACTTTCATCTTCTAATCATGATAATTGAAAAGTGTTAAGGGCACTAATAATAACATTAGATTCCATACTACTTTAACTAAGATAGTTGTTCGTAGAAATGCATAAAAGAAGAAGTTATAAATGTGGACATAAGTGAAAAAAACACAACAAACACAAGCACTTCTTGAGGAAGTGTGAAAATGAACCACACAACATCCCCCTTGATTATTTATTTTCCACCCCAATTTGGAACTTTATACCTGAGTGCTTGCAAATCACCCTAAAAAAGACACAAACAAGCACTTTATAGGAGTGTGAATTTGTGCTTTTTGGATTTGTGGCATAAAAAATATATAGATATATACGTTTGCAAAAATAAATAAATTCAAATACAAGTTATGATGCAAAAGGTATGACACTATTTTGAATATTTTCTACCAATAAAAAATTGAATATTGCAAGCACCAAAAGATCATAATTGAAGGAAAAAAAATAGGGGAACAATACTTAGCCTTGTAAAACAAGAAATCACTCCCATAGCTAAATCTTGCCTACAAATAGTATTTCAGTCAAACCCATAGCTATTTGATTCATAGTCACTCAACCTTCCATTACCAACTCAATCATGCAAATCACACCGAATAGCTAGAGGTTGGGGGATGAGAGCCAAGGTGGACAATCAGAACCACAACTCCATCAGTTGGAGCCCCAACCATAGTAACAAGGACAATGTGAATGAGCATGGCCTTGAGGCCTTCCAGTGGACCATGGGTGAGCACTTGCGCACCCTCGCGGAGGACTCTGTAGACAAAGAAAGACTGTCATCCTTGGCATGGGTGTGAGAGGTAGTGGACACCATCTTGAGTTGTGGGGCAGACTTCAAGATGCAAATCACACCGCCAAAGATAGGTAATGGGCCTCCAAATGAAATACCTAGCCTCCAAAAACAAAATCATGCCTATAGAAAAAGAATAGGCTTGGCAATGAAAAGGAAGAAAACACCCAGCCAAGGATTAAGCTTCTCCATGGGGAATTTAGCCAAAATCGTGACCAGGCAAGCAACAAACATGATTTGTGTAGACATGCAAAATTAGCATATTGCATTTAATCAAATCCATTCATCAAATAAATCAAGCTTATTTAATTCAATCTCTAAATTCATCTATTTAAATTAAATAAATCAACTTTATTTAATTTGATCCTAACATCACCCTCCTTGATTAAATAAATAAAGTCTTTATTTCATTAAATCTGAAATCATCTTTCATCTCCTTTTGATTTAGTTTAATCCTTAAATCTAAGTCAAATGAGTCAAATCACCTAATCCTCTTTTAAATTAACTAAATCAGGATTAAATCTAATCTAATGCATGTCACATTCTCTAGATTTTCCCACTTGCACAAATAAATCAATTAATTCATTTATTAAATCCTCATTTTCCCTCAACAAGGCATCTTTGGAGAATATTCCCTCAAGTTTGAATTCAAATCAAGTTGACTTGTCCCTTCCAACATGGCATTAACTCCCGTCTTACATGTCCCCCACTTGGCATTTAAGTCCCTTTTTCTCCTTCCAACAAGCCAAATTTGAAATTTGAAAAGGCCAACTAATCTCATTTATTGGCACATTGACCAAAACTTGCACATCCTCCATCCACTCACATTTGGACAAGTGGCTCCTTCCTCTTGGTTGAATCTTTGTCCCACATTCACCCATTTTGCATATTTCTCCATCCTATCATTCTATAAATTGGAGGTCTCATTCCTCATTTGAGCACACACAATCTTCATGCAAAGTTACTCTCTTCATATTGAGAGCTAATTTTTCCCATTATCATTTGCATCATCGATTTTTCAAGGGTTGGGAAAGGGTCACTTTTCACAACAAAGTGACACCAATCCAATATGGGATAGATATACTTCATGTTTTTCTTTATATGCTTTTAGTTATCTTGTTATTGGATTGCATTTTAAAACATGTTGGATTATCTCATATGGATGTTGAATATTTCCTTTGTTGCTAATGACGTGTGTTAGAATTTTAGCCATTTGTAGGTCTAGCATCCACAGTTTCAACCTCCTTATAACAAACTGTTAATTGCCTTTGTTTTGTTGTTTGTATGAGAAGAAAATATATTTATTAAGTTGTATTGTCGAAAGAGCCATTGCGGTCTTGGTTTGGTATCAGACTATGGTAAAAATCATCACCCTCAGATTTGTTCTATAGTAGATTTGAGGGTTTTAAAACTGTTGTGCTGTGGAATTTGGAAGTCATTTTACATGGATATTTTGCACAGATGATTTGTCCATAATATTGAATACCAAGCACTAAAGCTCGAATTTCCAATAAATTCTATGGTGTTATACACATTTTGGATAGATTATGTTTGAAGTTTCCACTAGAATTTTTGTCAGCCTAGCCATGAATTGGATTTTCCACTAGAATTTTTGTCAGCCTAGCCGTGAATTGGATTTTACGGTGCCAGAGATGTGTCAGCCGATGATGACTTGAGTGGGTTTTTTTATGGCATGTGGAGCTTCGTATTTATGTGGGTTGGAGGTGGTTGAGGTGGTGGCCTTGGTATGCGAAAGCTGAATAGTAAGTGTTTTCTTGTGCAAGGGTTAATCATCCTGTCATTGTTGTACGAAAGTGGCAGACAAAATGAATGCAATATTCAATGTTGCAGTGTGGGGAAGTATAATTTTATTAAGTTGTATTGTGGAAAGAGCCATTGTGGTGTTGGTATGATAGCAGACTATTGTTAAAATCGTCGCCTTTAGCCTCATTTTTTACCAAATTGGAGGGTTTTAAAGCTGTTGTGCTGTAGAATTTGTAAGTCATTTTACATGGGTATTTTGAATAAATGATTAATTTATTGTTCATTTGCTTGAAGTTTCCATTGGTGTTTTTGTCATCCCAGTTGTGAATTGGATTTTTTGGTGCCGAAGATGTCCCAGCTGGGGGGGACTTGATTGGTTTTTTTTGTGGCGATGTAGAGCTTGGTAATTACATGGGTTGGCGGTGGTGGAGTTGGTGTCCTCAATACGTGGAAGCTGAATGGTTGTGTATAGTATTTAGTAACAAAAATAAGTGTTATTCTAATACCTCTCATACAATTACTCTATTTTTCTTCAATATATATGTGTATATGTATCTGTCTATGTTTCAAAGCATTGATTTTCACATACAGTTAGATTCCTTTTCCTATTTTTTTTTGTTGCAATATTTTTTTAAAAACAAAGAATGCTGATAAATAATTGTAGAAGATAGAATTTGTCTATAATGTTTATAAATATAGGAAAAGGAGAATATACATGAGGTCTTGTTTCAAAGTGAAAGAAATTTCATAGATGAAATACACATATATCATTAAAAGGAAGACATTAAACAAATAGAAAAGGTTTTGCTTCAAAACATACAATGTATTCAAATAAGTTTACAAACATACCTGATTTTGGTATGTATTGGAACATATCTAGTCATGTAGAAAGAAAAGGGGTGAATGTATAACTTTGGTATGTATTGGAGGATATCTAGGCCTACAGAAAGAAAAGGGGTGAATGTATAAGTTAGTAAAATATAAATTTATAAAACAAACCTTGATTATGGTTATAGCTATGGCTATCTTGTAGGCATGAATTGTTCCACAGATGGCCTTCATATCTCCTTCTCCATCTATTCTTGCATCAATCCCACCATCATATTACTACAAAGCAACATTTTATTTCAATCTATCAAAATATATATATTTGTGGTTAGATGTGTACGGAATGGAAAAAAACACAGTATTAAAATAACTTACAACAACAATAGGGGGAGGAGACAATGCATATTGCAAAACAAAACACTTGTTGAAGCATCCAATCTACCAACCAATGGAGGTGCATGGAAGGTTTTTACCATTCTGTACATGTTGATTGAGGTAACCAACTCCACCACCGCCAACCTATGTGGTCAACAATGTCCACCATTGTTGTGAGCAGGCTCGGGTAAGCCCTCACAATTTGCATAGAGTGTTATCATATATTAAGCAAAAAATGCAATGTACAAAAGATTATATAGCTCAAAAGAGAATTCTATAGATCAACATTATACATATACATATACATATACATATACATATACATATACATATACACATACACATACATATACATACATGTATGTATACATACATACACATGTACATATACATATACATATACATATACATATACATATACATACACATATACTTATTGGCCTTCATTTACTGTTTATAGTTATCTTTGTGCATCGTTGGAATTATACTCATTACCATATAAGCAATTGTAGTTAAATCTTCTTTCTTTCATAAAAAAAATATGGTTAGGGTTAGTAATTTTTTCACCTCTTCTATTCTCCATGTACTTGGCACTAAATATTATAGAGAAATAGAGAAGACTTGCCTGTAGTTTTTGATGACGATGTGGAGCTTACCTCTTCAACAAAGGGTATTACTAAATTTTTCTCATTGGTCAATAAGAATTGCAAAAAAATTATGAATTTAGAATTGAGAAGGCAATTGTTAGATAGTAAATATCTTTTTGACAGTTGTTTTACAGTTTTCCTATTTGTCTATAATATTTAGTGCCAACTAATGTAGCTTGAATTTTGAATTGACAAGCGAACTGTTATATAGATTGGTTCAGGAACGATATAATTTTAGCTTTATCTTACTTTTATATTTATTAGACCTAGATGCACATCTATATTTAACCTTTCTTGTCTCGGCTAATCAATCAATTAGTAGACTATTATATAATTATTTTAAGATACATATGCATAGAAATACATGAAAGACTTGAAGTTATGGATTAAATAATATTTATGAAAAATATGGAAGATTAAAGGATTGTCCTCTTTTAAAGAGTTATTAGTCATGTCTTTAATTACTAATATTCAATAAAAAATTATTCTTTAAAAAAATGTCAGTCCATAACTTTAGGTAAGGGATACTTTTCCCAATGCTTATGTGACAGTAGATAATTTATTACTTTGATGTTATTTATTGTCATTTTTTAAATTTAAATATCAGTTATGATGGTCAAAGTAATTATACACAAACATATAACAAAATATATATGTATCCATATGGATATAAATGTATATCTATGGATGATCACAAGAGAAATAACATGGTTTGAACATTGCAATATATAAAATATATATACAAGTATTGTACAGATTTCTTCGTTGACCATTTTTAGTATTTGACTATTGTTATATGTTTGCAATTGAAGATAATATTGCTATTCAATGATTACAAAGGGAAGAAGTGAATTTAGAATATGCATAGAAGAACTAAAAATTCCACCATACAATAGGAATGAAGAATCATAATGATAGTGCAGAATAAAAACAATCTAGGCACCATGTTAAAATCAAAAGGATGGGACATCAATGAATGTACAAATATATATATGCAAACATAGGAATAAATTATGTTTATATTTGTAAAACAAAAGTCTTAGAATCCCATAGTGAGCATTAAAAAGGGAAGACTAGGAGAAATGTTGGAAAGTGCAAAAGAGTAGTCAAAGCGTAGGCTCACTAGTGGAGCCTTTTTCTGGAGTAGGGGTAGACATATTTACTATGTCTGAAAGCAACAGTTTACACTTTGCTTCGAAATCAACTTTTGTTGCTTTCACAATCGTTGTTTTAAGCTGGTCCTCAATTGTATCTGTTCTAATCAAGACAGTAAAGATTTATGGTTTACAAACAAGGCCTTTAATAACAACAACATGATCTATTGTAGACACAGAGCTATCTTGCAACATTTAGAGCTCTTTTGCTGGAATTTGCAGTAAACTAGTAGCGGCTTCATCAAAAGCCATAGACCAAAGGATGGTTGAATGGTCTTGCAACTTTAACTGTAGAAGATAGTGATAGTTGCATTCCTTAATTTCCATCTAGCAATGATCACAAAACCAAACATCAACATGGGGTTGCATGCATTTTATTTTGTATTCTTTCTCGTTAACCAACAAAAGGCAAGTAGGATAACAAAAAGACTTAGTTTTTGAAATTTGAATGGTTGCTTTAAAAATGGCTTCATTAGTTTCTAGCAACCCAAGGCAGTTGTTCAAGATGAATGCAATATTAACTTTATCATTTGAAGGATGTAGCCTATGAGGTGCAGAAGAAGATGAAACCATTTGTTCTACTTTGATTGGGCCCTTGGATCTAAGGGTGTTTTCCTCAATAATAGAAGGGTTAATGTCAAGGATTGTTGTTGTTGATGTGTTGATAACTTTACCATTAAATTAGCCTACGCGGCCACCACGTATAGCAACTATGACTATATCACCAGAAAGATACATCCACTCCAAGGCATCACATTTTTCTTGCCAACTTGGGCCCCACAAATTAACATCAATGAAAGAAGCAGGAATATCATATAGTTTAATAGTTCGCAAGATTGTTTCAGTTCCATTTTTCCTACGAATAGTTGATATGTACCCAACATGGACTACAATGCCAATAATATCAACAAAGCTATTATCACTATAATTGTTTATGTCACTAACTGGCACAAAATCAAAGGTTTTGTTTGGCACAAAAATCTCATCTTCACACTATTTAATTGTTGATTTTTCATCCAAAACAATTTCAAGGTTACTATTTAATTTATTGAATTTTTTATTTGCTTCCTTCACCAATCCTCTTGATATTAAATAAGTTGCACCCACCTCAACTCAATCATAATGTAGTTCAACAATATCATCGAAACAAGTAGCACATATTTCTGTCCCCTCCATATCTATAATGTCAAAACTAAAAAGTTGGCCATCACCTTTTTGTTTGTGGAAATGGTACATCTTTATAATATGTGTTACACACCCTTTCACTATCCAAACATTTTGATAAATGTTCAAAGCTTTAATAGGGCTGACATTTGCAGGGTTGTTTTATTTTTTAGGGGATAGTTGCAGACCAAATTTAGGGGTCCCTTTAGAAGGAGAAGACAAGTCTAACCCCAACATTTTCTCTTCTTTCTGCTTGAATAGATACCTAAGGGTGCCAATGATTTGAAAATAATACATAATCACAACTAAGTTGAATATGATTAAGACCCTGCAAAAGAAGCAAAGTAATATATTTGAGACATTATATTAGGCACATACATAGGAGAAAGAGAATTTTTTAAAATAGACAAGAAACAATGAAACCCACATTGAATCATGGAAATTCCTATAGACGTAGTCTCTTAAACATACAAGGGACCCTATTTTCAAGGCACCTTTAAATCATTGCATTTGGAAGGCAGGGTTCCTATTTGCATATGGTGTCCATCAAAAAAGGCAACCTTGTATCGAGCTCAACTTTCCCTTCATCATTGCCAAATTTTTTGAAGGATAGAAGCTGAAGGACTGGAGAGGGAACAACATCTCCAACATTGATGGAATGAATTGCAAATGAATTCAAAGTTGGTTGTTTCTTTACAGCCTCCAAAGACAAGTTCAATCAAGGAAAATGCACATCATCACACCAAATGGATAAAACGATTAAGGAAAACAAAGGATGCCAAGAGATATTTTTATGTGTTCTAAAAGATCAATGCATATGTACTTCCACATCTATATGCTTTACTAGGGCCAACCATCTATGTATACACCTAAACACAAATAAAACTAGAGACATAAATAGTAAAGTGTATGTGGTCTATATTTTTGTATTTGAGAATCCTAAAATTAAAGGATCTGAAAGGAAATGTTCAAGTTTATTACAGGAGAGGAAGGAAACAATAACAAAAAATTTGTAGTAGGTATAAGGAAAAGTAAATAGAGACATACAAAATTAGGATCTGGAGGATGGTGGATGGTACCCTCAAAGCTAGACTCTATAGCAGGGCTTGTGGGGGGTGTCACCAAATCAATTGTGGGGGGCTCTAGAGATCCATCCACAAAGCTCGATTCCGTAGACAAAGTTTTGGGACCTTTTAGAGGGAGGAAAGGTTATAATTATAGTTGACTGATTGGCACCTCTATTTCATAATAAAAATAACATATTAATGTATTACAACATCCAATGGCAACTAGTAGACAACTTAGAAATATTAATAATCTAGAGCAACCATTTTACTATTTTGATTAAATGAAAATGACTATAACCATTCCACTTTTAATAATGTTGAAATAGTAGGAGATACAACAAAAAAATTAAGAATGATAAATGCAAATGTATATATCCCTATATGTATTTGTTTATTTTTGAGGTTGCTTATATATGTATGCATGTAATTTTTTACTATATCTCTATAAATACCTATATGCAGACATTTGTATATGTTGCTACCTACTACCTTCATCTTTTTTTAATGCAAACAATAGAATATACAACAACAAGAATAAAAATGATTTACATATATGCATTGAATTTTCCCTTTGTGTACACATTTTAAAAAACACATATAACCAGATATATATATCCATATGTACTTTTGGTGGGGGGTTTGTAAGGACTATTTATAACAACATGGAGTTTCCTAATTATGTGGCTTGGCAGTCATGGAGTTGGTTGCCTCAATATATGAAAGTAAAATGGTATGTGCTTTCTCACATGAAAGTTAATGAATCCTAGCACTATTGTAGCATGGCGTTGGAGGAATTAAATGCAATATTCAATATTGCAGTATGGGGAAGTATACTCTAAAATGTGTGAGAAAAGATAGCGATCAAGTTGCATTGTCGAAAGAGGCATTGTGGTCCTTTGGTATTTTTTACTCTTTCTGAATCAAAGTCTACATAAATTCGAATAAAGATACCATATAGATCTTATTTGATATAAATGTGTATATATAAATTACTGTTAGATTGTCAAACAAGCCACACTGCTCTTGGTTTGTATACATGGATATATATATCTACATATATGTACATTTTAAAATATGAAATGGGGAATTCAATGCACACACACACACACATATATATATTTGTGTGTGCGTGTGTATGTATCTGTCTATGTAAAAGTTGCAAGCAACCCAAACACATATATTAATGCCATGGTTGCAATTTCTAGTAGTGTACAAAATTTTAGAATTTACAAAATCTAAACCATGGCAATCAACACTTTGTTACAGGGAGCTTGAAATAGATGAGGTACAAAAAATATAATGAAACATATTGATAGACGACATATAACATGTTCCATCCAAACAAAATAACCACAGAAAAAATTATAGAATTCTAAAAATTTAGAATAATGCTTGTTACAAGAACAATACAATAATCTGTTACAGGAAGCTTCAAACTCAATTCAAATAGTTGAGTAAAAAGGAACATCATGAAACATATTGATAGAAGACATTAAAATTTCCATCCAAACAAATTGACCACAACAAAAATTTTAGAATTTTAAAAATTGAAAAAAATCCTTGTTACAAGAACAATAGAATAATCTATTACAGGTAGCTTCAATCAGATGAGTGGATAAGAATATCATGAAACATATTGATACTCAAATAGATCAGGGAAAAAGAATATCATGAAACATATTGATACAAGACAACCAAGCCATGTAACAGTTTCCTTGTCAATTCTAAATTCATAATTTTTTTTCAATCCTTATTGACCAATGAGCAACATTTAGGAACATCCTTTGTTGAAGAGGTAAGCTCCACATCATCATTAAAAATCTTGGGCAAGTCTTCTCTATTTCTCTATAATATTTAGTGCCAAGTAATGTAGCTCAAATTCCCAATTAAATCTATGGCCTGATAGCCATTTTGGACAAAATATTTCCACCCATTGCATTTACAAGTTCTATTTAATGTGGGTTTAGTGCCAAAGAATCAAGGAAAACTTTAGTGGTGAATCTAAAGCCAATTAGAAAATTCTAGGAATTGGTCAAGTCTAAATTGGTGAATTTCTCCCACCCAACAGGGTGTCCAAATCACCCAAATTTTATGAACTATAGGTCCAATGCATGTCCATTCACCAATGAGTTTTTTATGAGGCATATTTAAGCAACAAATTTGCCATTGTCAAACTACATGTTTCAATTGAACCGACTAATATTTTCACCTAGAATCCTGAAAGAATTTAATAAAACACCTACACATTCGCCAATACTATTAAAACAACATTGTATCAGGACCCATTTTTCCAATTAAAATTTACAAATAGTTTCTTGTGAAGACCATTTCCCAAATTAAAATTTATGAATAGTTGCTCATGAGGACCTATTTCTCCAATAACATTAAAAAATAATTACATTTGAGGGAGCATTTCACCTTGAAACTTACAACGTATCATTGTATAAGCATGCAGGATTCACCAAATTTAAAATATACCATTTAAAAATCTCATGGAATTCTCCAAATATGGAATCATGGATTGATATAAATACAATTGAAAGTGTCATTTATTCTTACACATTTTGTTCGGTTTTGAGGTTCTACTTCTCGATTTAGAAGTCAGCGAAAGACGAAAACATAGACTTAAAAGGTGAGTGATCATTTCTTCATAGTGTTATTAGTTATAATAATAAGTTTTCTTTATCTCTTTTCCATTCTTGCTTCAACAAAGTGAACCTTAGAACAAAACTCTGAAGTTTCAATGTTTTCAAAACCTCTGACCCACCGAGTAGAAAGATGACTAGGAAAGACTTGCAAGTCAACAAAGTGAACCATCAACCAAGTTGGGGAATCAGGAAGTTATGAAAATTTAGAACTTTGCGACAAGGTTATAAAACTCTGAGGACTAGCGACTACGATTAGGAAAAGCCAAAAAAATTATATTGTATTCAATGGTATTGAATTTGATATGTGATTCTGCATGATTTTAAAGAACAACACTTATCACACTACTTATAATTCCTATTGCATTTCCATTCACATAGTTTTTGATAAATAACTAAAAGGAATATTATTAATCCATTCCTTGAACAAAAGCTAACAGTTCAACATCCATAACTTATAAGTTATAAGCTAACAGAAGCTAACAGTTCAACATAAATAACTTATAAAGGCATCCACTCAACTTAAACAATAAAAGATTAAACTACCAAATCACCTAAATTATATTGAGAAATCCTTATGCATCCATCACTATAAAATATTTATTCACAGATAAACATTCCACAACAATGAAACTATCCAAAAATATATCATTCCAATAATAGACAATTGATTGGAAAATATAGAGTGTTTTTTTGTCTTGATAGTAGTTTCTTGAAGACAACCATTTTAGAAATTAAAATAAAAAGTCTTTGAAGTATCAAGAGAGCCAAATTAAAGAAAATAACATAAAAACTAAAAACTAAACAACGGTCCCACTCCCAACACTAACTCCTTCGCTTTCAATTATTTATGCCTCCTTCTCCTTCAGTAACGCCTCTTGTGCCTTTACTCTTTTCCTGTATTCCCAGTACTTGGTGACAATTGCGGTGATGTTTTTTCTTCTTGGAGTTGTAGTAATATATAACCTGGATCTCCATGTGACCAAAGCCTTTTTAGACTCAACCAACATCTGAGATCTTTTCTCTTCTCCACATTTATAAGTCCTCAGGTGGATCTCCATTCCACTAAGTTTCAAGAAGGACTCCCATGTCATTGTAGCAAGATCAACTATTTCTTTCTTGAATATCTCTCTAAACTTCAGAGAGATCTCTCTTATATCTAGAATGTTTTCATCAAACTCATCAGTAATTTCCACTCCCAGAATATGACAATCTTTTTTAACTTCCACCAACATTTCATAATATTGATCAAGTGTATTATTAATTTCCTTCACCAGATTATCATACATATTCAATTTCCATTCCAATGAAATGGACTAGAAAGGGTCTAGCTCCTTAGGATTATTCACAATTTTCTCACCAATTAATATCTTCAAATCCATAGAGTTCAATTCTTTCATTTCCTAAGAGAGCACATAGAGACTAGTTTGATATTTTCTGAGTTGTTGAAGCTCTGTTACTAACTCCTCCCTCTTCTTAACAACTCGAGTGTAAAAGAGCACATATTTATTCAGAAGGAAGATAACCTCTTGGGATATTTTAGTGATCCCCTCACAAGCAGCTTTGGAATAGCTCAAATTCTTTTTAATTTTCTCTATGGTGAGCACATCGAAGCCCTCTACTTGAGAACTTGAGGCTTCATCAGATGTAGGATGAGTGGCCATGGATGAAATAAAGTTACTCAATGTGAGGACTTTAGATTCCAATTTTATATTTTCTTTCCTCTGTTCTTTCACTCTTTTAATCAAGGTATTCACTGAATAATTGGCATGGTACACAACACTGTCCAGTGTTGGAGGCCCCATATCAACATGTGTGACTTTGTAGTCCACCTCCATTATTTCATCTTCATTTAAATCCTTCACAAGCTCAACAATTTCTAACATTTGATTTCTAGAAGTAGCATCAGTCACCATCCTTGACATATTCTTGGCTTTCTTAGGTTTTGAAGAGATTTAAATTAACTTTGAAACTGTATCCACTCAAACTATCATTGTAGGAATATGCTTTCTCTTCTTCTCCACTACTTTTTTCAGCCATCCTGGGGAGGCTACTACCATACTAGAATCTTCATTTCCACTAATAGTTTCTTTAGGAGAGTTAGGAGTGATAGGTGGATTATCAACCAGAGGCGAAGAAGAGGGAAATTCAGACAAAGGAGGAAAGATATTATCTTTAGCGATCTGTTTAAAGATAGCTTCAGAATCTGTAGCCACAAATTTTTCTTGATTGGTCTTCTTCTTAGGGGTAGGAGAAAGCACAATGTATTGTTCATAGATTCTCTTCAACTTGACTGTTTCTTCTGGCCTATCACCATCACCTCCTAACTGAGAATTTGCACTAGAGGACCTCACTGAGGGTTTCCTCGATGATACAATTACACTAGATGCTTGTGTAGACCCCTATTCATTCTTTTGTGATGACTTAGTGTAACACCCCGCCATGCAACCCTAGAGGAAGGTGCAATTAACTACTCAAACATACTAATTTTTTATTTTTTAAAGTACAATTAACATGCAAGTTCACTACCCATTGCCAACAACCTCTAAGGTTACGAGACTGAGATTACTTTAAAAACCAAACAAGAAACATGAATTGAAACCATAACATTTAATTAATAAAGGAATTAAGAACACATACATTCCATAAATGATAAATTACATGTCAAAGAATAAGAGATATCACATGCTTTTAAATAACAATAGTTTAATAAGAAGATTAAAACTCTCATTCCCCAAATGAGGTAAATCCAATAAGCATGGTTACATAATACATCTTCCACCTTGATAAAAAATGAGGGGTAATTGATTACAAGATTCAACTACAATGAATAAAGCATAAAATGAAACTGGATCTCACGAGCTCTCTAATTGGAAATCTCATCCACACGAACAAGAAGAAAACCCAACAGAGTAAGGTGCACATTCCACCCAACCAAGTGATACCCGAAGGCTCACCCCCCATGCTAGGAGATAGTAATAATAAATCCTATACAAGACCATCAACCTCTAGACACAGGATAACTCACACTGACACAACCAATCACATGAACTATACCACCAGAAGAATAACACAAGTACAACTCTAACATCACTAACATAAGTCACATTACTTCCAGAAATAAATCAGATCGAGTATGTTAAGAAGACCATACACATAAAACCAAATACCAACCGTTGTCGTAGAAAGAGTGTCATCACATAGCTTGACATGGGATATCCTTTGGGAATCTTCATAGGCTTTGGCCCCCACTATGGGATATCCTGGTGGCCTCAATTGAATCCCGACCCCCATACTCACTCATGTGGAATCAAATACCTCTCGTAAAGACAAGATAGATGACCTTGCCATTCCAGGCCTTCGCACTCATCCCAAGCCTATACGAGCACTTGTGTCTATGAGTGAGACTCAATTATCTTGATTAATGTGAAATATTACCCAAACTTCTAAGTACATTGTTTTAGTTATCACTTGATTAAACCACCTCCGAAGGTTACCCATTTTACCTCTTTGGGCTCTGGTTCCTAATAGAAGCCACTCTTCTACTTGACAACATACCAAACAAAACCAATCACCAAGGGTGCCAAAGTGCATACAAACTAGATTAACAATCACTCCAACTTTAGGAGGCAACATATAATGAAACTCACTCCAAACAATTGGAGGCAACAAAACACGTAATCCACTCCTTCCAAAGGAGGCACAAACCACATAAACCACTCCTAATCCAAAGGAGGCATAAATCACATAAACCACTCCTAATCCAAAGGAGGCACAAATCACATAATCCACTCCTAATCCAAAGGAGGCACAAATCATCCCCGTTCACAAAAATTGGGTAAAACAACAGGATACAACTATAGGCACTACCCAAGGCAATACAAAGGTTGACTAACATAATACAACAAACCCAAATAGTTAAAACCCTTTTGGAAGGCTTAAAAACCCTTCTAATCAAATTCCCCAAAGCGAAAATAGAAGAAGTGTACATTCAAGAAGGGCGATCAAACATGAATTAAATCTATATTTGGATTTCCTAAATCCACTTCCTTCATTAACATTCAGTAATTTATTACCTTAATAAAACTAATTTAATAACGTCTCTTTTAGACAAAAGATAAACTTTAACTAGATATTTAATTCCCTAATTGCTCTTAAATGATAATAACATTTACTTCTATGATCCAGAGCCTATCATTTAAAAATAACTATTGGTCCTTTGTGAAATAAATCATTTTGAAATAAATTAATCTCGCTATTAAACACATTACATTTAAATCCAATATTTGTCCTTTCAAATATATTATTGTAAAATAAAATCAATATCTTGACTATGAACACAATATTTTAAATTCCTCGATTACACATTTCATGAAAATAACTAATCTTATCATACATTTGTTTGCAACCAATAAGAACTATAAATAATTAATAATTGCTTTCTTAAAAAAATCATTTCATTTAAAGCAAATAACCATTTCTCTTAAAATCATTACCTTATTAAGTAACTATTTAAGCATTTGACAAACAATAATAAATTAAATCTAAGGGTCTACCTTAGTTTCTTGATAATATTTAAATATAAAAATCTCATTTCCCCAATAGAATCTTTTCATTATTAAATAAATATTTGTGCATAGACATGCATCTCTATTAATTAAATATTCATTTAACAAGAATATGTTTCTATATAAATTTAACATCCATTTCTCATATTTAAATATTCATATATTAAACCACGTGCATATTATCCATTTTCCTTGATTACACAAAATGATCAAACTCAATTTTTGAATAATAAAAAAAATTAATCTTTTTACATCTAATGAAATAATCTTAAATTGATTATATTTAAATATATAATTATATTTTCAATTTAACTTCCATCTCATTAAAATAACTCAAATATTTTCCAATTATTTAAAATATATAATATATATTATATATATAATATGCATATTATATATATAAATAATAATAAAAATTTATTTAAATAATAATATAATATATATATTATATATAATACATATATATTATATAGATATAATATAAAATAAAATAAAAACAAATAACATAAAATAAGAAAAAGCGATTTTTATTACCCACGGGCCCCCAAAAGGGAGGAGGACGCAACCTATGGCTGTGCCCAACCTCCCTTAGTGGAGGTGGCACTGCCTGTGGCAGTGCTTCCCCCACACACAGTGTGGGGAGCGCTGCCACAACAACGCCCTCCATTGGGGTGGCTGTGTGCAGCCACAACTGCCCCCCTCCCCCCCAAACACCATAAAAAGTAATTTTATATTTTTATATTTTTTTTCTCTTAAAAAAAAAATAGAGCACATAAAATCCTCTATTCTGGTAATTTCCAGAACATGATTTTTGTGTCAAAATTTTAACAAGAAAAACGAAAGAACTTCCCAAGATAAAACAAACCCAAAAATGAATGAATGAAATATATGTATATTCATATATATATATATACTGAATATATACCTAAAATCTCTATTTTACAGTTAAATTGAACCAATTTTCTATAGAAAATTTACAATAGAAATAATTTTCAAGCACAATTTCATGATATAAATTTTTGGAAATTCCAAATCCAACAAAGAGGTTTCTAATTTTTTCTTTTTATTTCTATTTTAGTTTCCTATTGTTAAACTTGAGAATTTCAATTGAAAGAGTTTGTTTTTTCCCCAAGAATCTAAATTCTTTCATGATTTTTACAAGATTTTCAGATTTGTTTCCAAGCAAGTTTTCAAAATTGAAAATTCTAACTTTCAATTCATTAAAACAAGAAAGAACCTGTTTGAAGCTTGAAGAAGAAATCTGGTGTTGAGCTGCAATTTCCAATTTTCCAAAGTTCCTCCAAAGACTCACTCCAAATCCAAAATGCATCCCAAAAAAGAAAGCCTTCATTTCTTTTTAACAACAATATTTTTCTCCAAAATCAAAATATCTCCACTCTCAACAATTTTCCCCAAATTTAGTCATCCTTTCCCAAACTATCCCACAACCACCATAGTTATTTCCCCTCTATCCATTTTGAGGATATTTTGTTTTTTTTAAAATCTAAAATCAAATTTCTTTTCAACATGACTTTATTACTTTAAAAAAAAAAAATTCTATTTCAAAATGAATTTAAAGCTTTTAATAATTTCTTTTCAAAAAGAATTTACACTTTTAAAATTTTCTTTTCAAAAGAATTTAACACTTTGAATTCCAAAATGGATAACTTAATTCATTTCAATATAATTAATTTAATTAATCAATAAAATAAATCTAATCCAAAATTAGATTATTTTATTAATTAAATTAAATTAATTAATAAATTAAATAACATTTCTAACATTATAACTAGATTTATTTAATAAACAACTTAAATACATAAAGCCATTTATTTACCTTTTCCAACTTGCAATTAAATAAAATCAAGGAGAGATGAACAACATAGAACCAACTTAACCCGACTAAAAACCGACGACACACTACGACTAGGGTGATGACTTGGCATGAAAAACCTAGCTACTATCTCCCAATTGAATATCATTGGCCAATGGACACACTCAAACCTGTGAAACCAGGTGGAGTTGATGTCCTGTACCTGTGGACCTGAAACAAAGAGTATATCAAACATGCATACATATAACATGATAAAACACATCGTGAAGAGGAAATCTCAGAATCGCATGGCGCTCGCAAGCGAGTGGTGCAATCCCATCCCCTTCACCAATAAATATTACTAAATGACAAATCTAACATCAATAATATAATCAAAAGCATAAAGCATCATTAATTCAAATATCTGCTAAGCTAATCCAAAGCATAACATGAAACATAACATCCATAAAGTGCATCATCTCAACACAGAATAACGTCCACATCACTCTAAAGCTAGCGATCATAAGACAATAACAATTATCAATGTCTATCATAGTAAATGTATTGTCTAACACATATACAAATATAAACACATAATAGTAACAACTGGAGGGGCACGACATCCTCCCCCTAGGGTTAGACTTACTCTTGGAAGCCTGTGAACACAAATAGGTAACACATACACAAATTTACATGCTATACAATTGTCTATATAATGCATTTTCCCAATAGGAAGGATATCAGTGCATTGCGCACTACACTGAGGATCCTATCCTTTCCACTAGTTTTTTGCACCATTGGACCTACACCACCTCACAACAACTTCTGGGTAGACAAGAGAGATCAACCCAAAAGGAAAACATAAACAAACGAATAAAACATCTAGGTCAACGTAATGGCTCATAGTGCCCAAAGTATAAACCTACGCAACTAATAGCTTAATGGGTTCCACATTATCCCAGAGTACCTAGTGTTTAAACCAGGGCTCTGATACCATGTGTAACGCCCCACCACACAACCCTAGAGGAAGTTGCAATTAACTACTCAAACGTACTAATTTTTATTTTTTTAAAGTACAATTAACATGCAAGTTCACTACCCATTGCCAACAACCTCTAAGGTTACAAGATTGAGATTACTTTAAAACCCAAACAAGAAACATGAATTGAAACCATAACATTTAATTACTTAAGGAATTCAGAACACATACATTCCATACATAATAAATTACATCAAAGAATAAGAGATATCACATGATTTCAAATAACAATAGTTTAAAATAATATTACAACTCTCATTCCTGGAATGAGGTAAATTCGATAAGCATGGTTACATAATACATCTTCCACCTCAATAACAAATGAGGGGTAATTGATTACAAGATTCAACTACAATGAATAAAGCATAAAATGAAACTGGATCTCACGAGCTCTCCAACTGGAAATCTTGTCCACACAAATAAGAAGAAAACCCAATGGAGTAAGGTGCACATTCCACCCAACCAAGTGATACCCGAAGGCTGACCCCCCGTGCTAGGAGATAGTAACAAAGAATCTTATGCAAGACCATCAACCTCTAGACACAGGTAACTCACACTGACACAACCAATCACATGAACCATACCACCAGAAGAATAACACAAGTACAACTCTAACATCACTGACATAAGTCACATTGCTTCCAAAAATAAAATAAATTATGTATGTTAAGAAGATCATACACATAAAACCAAATACCAACTATTATCGTAGAAAGAGTGTCATCACACAGCTTGACATGGGATATCCTCTGGGAATCTTCATAGACTCCAGCCCCCACTATGGGATATCCTGGTGGCCTCAATCAAATCCTGACCCCCATACTCACTCCTGCAGAATCAAATACCTCTCGTAAAGACAAGATAGATGACCTTGCCATTCCAGGCCTTCCCACTCATCCCAAGCCTATACGAGCACTTGTGTCTATGAGTGAGGCTCAATTATCTTGATTAATGTGAAATACTACCCAAACTTCTAAGTACATTGTTTTAGTTATCACTTGATTAAACCACCTTTGAAGGTTACCCAGTTTACCTTTTTGGGCTCTGATGCCTAACAGAAGCCACTCTTCTACTTGAAAACATACCAAACAAAACCAATCACCAAGGGTGCCAAAGTGCATACAAACTAGATAAACAATTACTCCAACTCTAGGAGGCAACATATAATGAAACTCACTCCAAAAAATTGGAGGTAACAAAACACATAATCCACTCCTTCCAAAGGAGGCACAAACCACATAAACCACAATTAATCTAAAGGAGGCACAAATCACATAAACCACTCCTAATCCAAAGGAGGCACAAATCACATAATCCACTCCTAATCCAAAGGAGGCACAAACCATCCCCGTTCGTGAAAACCGGGTAAAACAATTGATAGGATACAACTATACGCACTACCCAAGGAAATACAAAGGTTGACCAACATAATACAACCCCAAATAGTTAAACCCCTTATGGAAGACTTAACAACCCTTCTAATCAAATTCCCGAAAGTGAAAACAGAAGAAGTGTACATTCAAGATGGGCGATCAAACATGAATTAAATCTATATTTGGATTTCCTAAATTCACTTCCTTCATTAACATTCAGTAATTTATTGCCTTAATAAAACTAATTTAATAACTTCTCTTTCAGAAAAAAGATAAAATTTAACTAGATATTTAATTTCCTAATTGCTCTTAAATGATAATAACATTTACTTCTATGATCCAAAACCTATCATTTAAAAATAACTATTGGTCCTATGCAAAATAAATCATTTTAAAATCAATTAATCTTGCTATTAAACACATTACATTTAAATCCAATATTTGTCCTTTCAAATATATTATTTTAAAATAAAATCAATATCTTGACTATGAACACAATATTTTAAATTCCTCGATTACACATTTCATGAAAATAACTAATCTTATCGTACATTCATTTGCAACCAATAATAACTATAAATAATTAATAATCGCTTTCTTAAAAATTTCATTTCATTTAAAGCAAATAACCATTTCTCTTAAAATCATTACCTTATTAAGTAACTATTTAAGCATTTGACAAACAATAATAAATTAAATATAAGGGTCTACCTTAGTTTCCCGATAATATTTAAATATAAAAATCTCATTTCCCCAATAGAATCTTTTCATTATTAAATAAATATTTGTGCATAGACATGCATCTCTATTAATTAAATATTCATTTAACTAAGAATGTGTTTCTATATAAATTTAACATCCATTTCTCATATTTAAATATTCATATATTAAACCACATGCATATTATCCATTTTCCTTCATTACACAAAATGATCAAACTCAGTGTTTGAATAATTAAAAAAAAATTATTATAAAAAAAATCAATCTTTTTACATCTAATGAAATAATCTTAAATTGATTATATTTAAATATATAATTATCTTTTCAATTTAACTTCCATCTCATTAAAATAACTCAAATATTTTCCAATTATTTAAAATATATAATATATGCATATTATATATAATATATATATATATATATATTATATAAATGATAATAAAAATTATTTAAATAATAATATAATATATATATTATATATATAATATATAAATATTATATATAATTCATATATATTATATATATTAAAAAAAAAACAAATAACATAAAATAAAAAAAAGTAATTTTTATTACCCACGGGCCCCCAAAAGGGAGGAGGACGCAGCCTATGGCTGCACCCAGCCTCCCTTAGTGGAGGCGGTGCTACCCGTGGTAGTGGTTCCCCCACACACAGTGTGGGGAGCGTTGCCACAATAGCACCCTCCACTAGGGTGGTTGTGTGCAGCCACAGTTGTGCCCCCCCAAACACCAGAAAAAAATATTTTATATTTTTATATTTTTTTCCTCTTTTTTTTTAATAAAACAAAGCACATAAAATCCTCTATTCTTTTAATTTCCAGAACTTGATTTTTGTGCCAAAATTTTAACAGGAAAAACAAAAGAACTTCCCAAGATAAAACATACCCAAAAATGAATGAATGAAATATATGTATATTCATATATATATATTGAATATATACATAAAATCTCTATTTTACAGTCAAATTGAATCAATCTTCTACAGAAAATTTACAATAGAAATAGTTTTCAAGCACAATTTCACGATATAAATTTATGGAAATTCCAAATCCAGTAGAGAGATTTCTAATCTTTTCTTTTTATTTCTATTCAGTTTCCTATTGTTAAACTTGAGAATTTCAATTGAAAGAGTTTGTTTTTTCCCCAAGAATCTAAATTCTTTTATGATTTCTACAGGGTTTTCAAATTTGTTTCCAAGCAAGTTTTCAAAATTGAAAATCCTAAATTTCAATTCATTAAAACAAGAAAGAACCTGTTTGAAGCTTGAAGAAGAAATCTGGTGTTGAGCTACAATTTCAAATTTTCCAAAGTTCCTCCAAAGACTCACTCCAAATCCAAAATGCATCCCAAACAAGAAAGCCTTCATTTCTTTTTAACAACAATATTTTTCTCCAAAATCAAAATATATCCACTCTCAACAATTTTCCCCAAATTTAGTCATCCTTTCCCAAACTATCCCACAACCACCATAGTTATTTCCCCTCTATCCATTTTGAGGATATTTTATTTTTTTAAAAATCTAAAATCAAATTTCTTTTCAACATGACTTTATTAATTTCTTTTTTTTTAAATTTCTATTTCAAAATGAATTTAAAGCTTTTAATAATTTCTTTTCAAAAAGAACTTACACTTTTAAAATTTTCTTTTCAAACGAATTTAACACTTTTAATTCCAAAATGGATAACTTAATTCATTTCAACATAATTAATTTAATTAATCAATAAAATAAATCTAATCCAAGATTAGATTATTTTATTAATTAATAAATTAAATAACATTTCTAACATTATAACTAGATTTATTTAATAAACAACTTAAATACATAAAGCCATTTATTTACCTTTTCTAACTTGCAATTAAATAAATTCGAGGAGTGATGACTTGGCATGGAAAACCTAGCTACTATCTCCCAATCGAATACCGTTGGCCAATGGACACACTCAAACCTGTGAAACTAGCTGGAGTCAGTGCCCTGTACCTGTCAACCTGCAAACAAAGAGTATATCGAACATGCATACATGTAACATGATAAAACACACCGTGAAGAGGAAATCTCAGAATCGCAGAGCGCTTACAAGAAGTGGTGCAATCCCATCCCCTTCACCAATACAGTATTACTAACTAACAAATCTAACATCAATAATATAATCAAAAGCATAAAGCATCATTAATTCAAATATCTACTAATCTAATCCAAAGCATAACATGAAACATAACATCCATAAAGTGCATCATCTCAACAAAGAATAACGTCCACATCGTTCTAAAGCCAACGATCATAAGACAATAACAATTATCAAGGTCTATCATAGTAAAGGTACTGTCTAACACATATACAAATCTAAACACATAATAGTAACAACTGGAGGGGCACTACACTTAGGCTCCTAAATAGGACCAACAACTTTCTACCATTTCCCATCCAACCTGTCCCTGGTTCTTTTAAGCACCAGGGTAGCACACACCCTCATATCTGAAATTTCACTTTGGCTCCAATCAACCCTAGGGTGGGATTTATCAGGAATTTTTTCATATGTAGGATCTATGATTGTTGAATCCTCAGCAACATTTTCAGGAATGTGAAATGAAAAACCAAAATCTTGTATCTATTTTTGCGTTAGCCTCATATAATGTCTTCTCAAAACTTCTTTCTCATTAACACAATCTTCCATAAATCTTTGATAGATGGGTGATGTCGATATAATCTCCCTCCATAGAGATTATGCTTCACAAAACCCTTACTCTCAAAATTAGCTCTCATAGATAGATTTTGGAGGTTATATTCCTTGAGAATTCCTTCAGCTCCCCTGGCCATTTGGTTTGTTTTGCACACAAAAGAAGGGGTCTCCAATTGGAAGACATACCCTCATTTCCCCATGTTCATATACTTAATATTAACCATAGCCATTTGTTGAAAAACTTCCATAAATATTAGTAAATCTTCAGGATACTGATGTAATTTAAATGGGGCTTTCTCAAAATGCCATATTGTTAGATAGGAAAACTTATCAAATTGGATATAAAAACTCCCAAAGTTTGATACAAGAGAAACCGATTCAAGGGAAAGGTGCATTTCTAGATTTCCATCTAGCTTCCTCACGACCTCCATTAAAAATACATCATTAACACGACAAAAATCACCCATTCCAAATTATTTAGTGAGCTGAGGAAAGCATTTATACACAGGCATATCAGAAGCTGGGGTTCCTTGCAGCTCCAACCTAGGCCAAAAGGACCTCTGACTACCTATAATGTACATTAGGGGAGAACACATATAGAAAGTAGCACTCTTATGGAAATCAATTAATTGCTCATTCAAATGGAAGTAAATAACTTCATCCCAGTCAATGAAAATTTTCTCATCATAGACTATCAAGATAAATCGATACATCCAATCTACAAATAACTCAAATTGTGCATTCTCAACAACCCAGTGAAATAAAGAAATAGCATCTAAAATTTCTCCCTTAAAATGCAATCTTTTGAGTTTACTTAGCAGTTGCGACTTACCTTTCTTTTTAGACTTCAACTAGGTTTTGGCCATGGAGTTCTTACACTAGTCCTTATTTGCTTTGAAAAATTCACCTACCACTACAACATACATGTCTTCTATAGGTTCCCTTTTTGGAATCCCCAATGCGCAGGAAACAACTTCAAGAGAATTTTTGCAATTACAGTTTCATCTGCAACTTTAATTTCATGTGTCTACGGAATGTACCTTTTTGTACATGCACTTATCAAGTCCATACTCAACACAACTTCTGGAAACCCTCCAACTTGAGCTAGCCCAATTTCTAAGAGTTTTATATCCATCTCAGACTTGTCGTACCTCTCCAAGCGTGCCCAAAATTTGTCTAACTTAAAAGTTCTGAGCACCATATCCCTTACGTTGACCCAACATTCACTCTACATGAGCACAAATTTGGGGAGAAAAAATGTTTGTACATGAGATTCTGAGAAGTATTGGCCTTGGCAAAGAATGAGAATGCAGGCTAAAAGTCTAAGTAAAAAGAATTTTTGCACTTGAGAAGTACTGGCCTTGGCAAAGAATGAGAATGTAGGCTAAATGTCTGAGTAAAACTTCACCACCCACTTATGCCATTATTTTTGATAGGATGTGCTTTAAATGCGGAACTCAATTTCATTCCTCGAAAAGATAGACTTTAAACCTGCATGCTTTTGGAAATTCTTGAAAAGACAACTCAAGTTTATTTTGTACATAACATTCAATGAGATGTCAGATGACGACACCTTTGAAAGGCAAGATAAGTCAATCATGTCATGTGGTTGCTGAAACTTGGAACCTCAAAACCAAAGTATGAAGTGTCAAATTTTTTGAAACCTCTGACCCATCGACTAAATCCACACATTGTAACTCAAAGGTTACGTATGCATGAACTTAAGTTACTTAACAAAGTGAACCAAGTTGGGGAATCAGGTAGTTATGAAAATTTAGAACTCCACGACAATGCGACATGTCACATGGTTATAAAAATCAGAGGACTAGTGACTAAGCTTTCTTTGCTCCCTTATCTTGAGTCTACAACCATACATCAAATGTTGATCGAATGGTTGAGTAATTTATGATATAAATAATAAACATGTGTTTTAAAGTTTTTTAATTTTTAACCATTAATGTGCTTGGATTGACATGAAGGCCTTTATAAAATTAATTACAATGTCACATTAATAGCACAACCATTAATAGCACTAAGCACAGTAACACTTAATGTTGCAATTGCAAAGGACTTAATAAAAGCAATTACAATGTCACATTACTAGCACAACCATTAATAGCACAGTAACACTTAACATTGCAAAGGACTTAATAAAAGGAATTACAATGTCAAATTAATAGCACAACCATTTATTTTATTACAACTGAATTACAATGTCACATTATTACATAGTACAAATACAAGTGTAAGCGCAAGCGCCAAGCTTCTATTAGATCACTAGTGAAAACGTAAATGTAATACATGTGTGTCTGAAAATAAATGGGACTTGTCGGGTCAACCATGCACTTTGAAAATAAATGCATGGGAATTTTGGGATCAACCATGGTGTCTGAAAATAAATGCATGGGGAAAGGCAAGCTAATCAAACCAGGGAAATGGGAGCTATGAAGATACAAAATGTACTTCTCCCCTTTGAAAATCAGAGTCATGCAGAAGATGAGGGGTTGTAAAACTGCTCCCATCTTCTACTTGTAGCTTCCATGCACTGGGAGAGCACTTATATCCATCAGAGCTCCTCATCCTGGCTTAAAACCTGTTTGAGAAGTCAAGTGAACCAAATCAACTTCTTTCCAATTCTGCCCATTCTGAACTTGAAGGAAATTGGTCTTTTACTCTGTAACTACATAACTGTAGGTAGGAGAATTTAGAGTATCCCCAATAATGCCACATCATCTTCTTCCTGAATCCTATTCCTGATTATCCCTACAAAATGAAAACCCTTATGACAATTCAAACATTGCACTCAATAGTAAAGCCTTTAGCCTTCAACAAATGATTTCAATTTTCACTTGTTCTCACTATCCTTATTTATGGGCAACATTGTAACGCCCGCCGTGCAAACCCCAGAGAACACACACATAACGCAAACAATTTTTTTTTTAAATAATAAAAGTAACATGTAACAACATTAAACCAAAATCACATAGCATAACACATAACATTAATACACTTGGTTCTCTGGGGCACGCGAGGTTACATTGCAACCACAAAACAAAATAAAGATAACGAAACAACATAACCATTTAATTTATGAAAACCATATACAATGATACAACTGATAGCCATGATGCGAGTATGATAACATCGCATAATTACATCCATGATAAATCTTTTAACAAGATCCAAATCAAACCTAACTATTACATCATTGAAATAATATTACATTACAATTTTCTTTGATACATGAATTACATTGAATTTCCCAACATGGGGATTGATACAAGAATAATGAATATGAAGTACAACTGATCACTGGAACATCTGCACTGCGAAAAGCTAAGAAGACAAGACGCTGATGGGGAACCCAACGGGTGCGGAGCACGTTCCACCCAACCATGTGAATTACAAGTAACTCACCCCCCATGCTCAGAGGTGACGAGGAAGTGAACCCGACCATGAATGTCAACTGACTCAACAACAACATGATACAAAACAAGTACAACCCAAGCATACGATGAACAACCAAAAACGTTCACAGATCACATGACAAGTTAAAACCAAGAAACTCATCACAATAACATGAAGTACTATCAATAACAATCATTAAACAAATTCCCAAGAATTCAAAGAAACATCATAAGAGATAACATCCAGAGGCAACAACACAAAGCACAAGGGTGTCAAGTGGAGAGTGTCATCGCATAGCTCTCATGGGATTTCCTGGCCCTTCCTCCAACTGAGGCGCCGACACCCATCTACGGATATCCTGGCCCTTCCTCCTAACTGAGGCGCCGACACCATAGGGTAGCTAATGCGGAGCCAATAGTCTCTCGTGAAGATGAGACTATGACTATGCCGACCACGGCCTTCTCAGTCTATCACTAGTCTAAGGTAGCCCTAATGCATAGCCGAGGAATCCAATGTTTTATTATCTTATGTTTTTAAACTATCCAACCCCCTAAATCTATTGATTAGGTTATCACTTGTTTAGCTTACTCATTCGTGGGTTATCCTGAGCCCTTCCTCATCTTGAGGCGCCGGCGCCCACGAAGAGCCACTCTCCCCCCTATGACCCCTAACATATCTCAAAGCAGGAAAGGGTTGGACTAACACATATAAATCATAAAACCAAAATCCAACACACGAGGCATTACCCATCTCGTGACTGCACATAATCAACAACATTGCAAACCCGTCCAACCCTTCCTAACGTAACCCCAAAAATGCTCAAAAGCATAAACAAGTAAATACATTTTAAAATCACAAGCCTCTGGGACAAGATTTTCACAGATCAAAACGGTTCCCACATCGACAACACTAAACAAAGAAAACTACAACATGAAAAGAAAACTCACATAACATAAACAAGGTTGCACCCATACGTTTGACTCCAATCCGGTTTATGTAATTAAATACGATTGTTTCAACAAGGTTTACCATCACAATTAAAGACTAAAATCTTGTCTGAATATTTACTTAATCAAAATAATAATTAAACATTGCCCAATTAAATTATATAAAACAAATTATCTAAATAGAACCAAAATTAAACATTTAAACCCAAACTAAAATTTACATTATTTTATTTTTATTCAAATTTACACTGCATATATATATATATATATATATATATATATATAAATATAATTATAAAACTAATTGCCTATAAATGTATTTTTCTGTCTGAACTGCACGTACATATATATATATATATATATATATATATATAACGAATTAAAATTTAAATACTCATATTTAAAACGAATTAAAATTTAAATATACATATAAACGAATTAAGATTTTTCTTTTTTTGTTTAAAAAAATCGAATTTTAAATATCGATTAAAAAAAAATAGAAAAGGACGAATAAATGTAAGGTTGTACCTTACCTTTGCGTAGGGTAGAGGACTGCCTACGACAGTCCTCGTGACTGCTGCGCACGACAGTCTGTAGGACTGCCGCGCACAGCAGTCCGCAGACTGCTGTGGGCAGTCCTTTCTGCCGGAGTGGGGAGGGGACGGGGTATGCCCCTTTCCCTTCCCCCAAAACAAAAAACAAATTTAATATTTATAAAAACTTTTTCTTTAAATTCGACTCATAATTACTTTTATTTTTATTTTTTATTTTTTAAAAAAACGAATTCGATTTATTTAATACGTATATATATATTTTAAAGAACTCACAGAAGTTTTGACGACGTACGATTCGACTTATAAACAATACGAAAACTACATTCCTTTATAACTATATAAAAATATAAATACAAGAATATATAACTACTATAAAATAACTGTCTCAGAACAAATACATATACAATATAAATAAATAAATGTAAATATATATATCAATAGAATACTATAGGATCAATACAGATTTTGACACAACCAACTAATTCATTAATAAGGAAGGTAAAGACATATTTTCCAAAACAAAGAAAAAGATAAAGAAATTGGGTATTTTCAAACAAAGATTCCACAGCACAACTTTCTGTTTCGTTTCCAATTCACTTATTTTCTAAAAGGAATAACTTCAAGGATGAGCCACTTATTTATTTATTTTCTTTTTCTCAGAGGAATCAGTTAAATCTAAATCTCTAAAAGGTTTCTTTCACAAGCACAGATTGATTTAAGACACAACTCTTATTTCTATTACAGATTCAAACACAGTCAAAGGAAGAGAGTGGAACCTGGAGTCCTGCGCTCCTTTGAGAATCTGAAGAAGCTGGTTCCTGACGGCCTTTACGAAGAGCCCTCCTCCTTGCTTCGAATCTCCTCTGAGTCACCGTGCTCAAATCTCGAACCCGATCCTTTCTTCAGAAGACTCCAAAATAACTAGTAATAGATTTCCAAACCCTTTCTCCAACTCTCTTCAAATTAGCAAAAGATCCCAAAAACCCCTATTCTCTTCAGATTCAAAATACATAATAACTTGTGCCCTCCCTCAATCCCTAATCTCTTCTGTCTAAAAAAAAACTTCCAAAATTCTTAATTAATTAAAAGATAATATCCCTCTTTTCTCAAAAACTCTAAAAATCAAGAATAAAAGAAACCCATTCTTTAAAAGCCAGCTTTTTAATTAGATCTGTATTCTCATTGGTTCAAACAATCCCTTCATTCTTTTATTTATTTTATTGTTTTAATTTCTATTTTTGCAACTTTTCTTGCACAACACATTACTTATTTAATTTAAATAAATTATTTTAATAATTATCCTCCACCAGATAATTAATTAAAATAATTAAAACACCTTTAATATATAATTCCCATTTAATTGTAATATGTGGTTTTCAAAATGATTAAATCATTTAAATATTCGAATATAATTTAAATCTAACATTAAAACAACTAATTACTTCCATCATCAAAATCGATTACACCACAACAAATAACGTACCAACATTAAAATAAACAATTATTATCCACATTCAATTAACTAAATCACAACCTATTAAATACTCACATTAATAAAATACGACATACACAACACAAACCACAATGACGACAATTACAGAAATGTACAATACCAATCAACAAGACAACCTGACATCATGGGACGGGAGGACTTCATCGTCACTTCTGTATCAACATTTATCCATTGGGCTATTTGTGCTCGCCCTGTCCTGCCGAAGCAGGTGGAATCGAGACTTATACCTGCAAATCCTGCATACAAATGAAACATGTGCATACTATATATATATCGAAGCATTAAATTCACTACATTGTGAGAAGGAATTAACAGGGTCGCGAATGAGTGATGCTATGTTGTATACTATAACCAATCAATTGATTAAATCATTGCATTCGAATATAATTTAAATCTAACCAAAACAATGTCATCATCAAAATCTACACCACAACGTAACGTACCAACATTGGAATACAACATCAATCAAATGTCTAACTATCCAACTCAAATCACATATCATCATCGTCACAAGTGAAGCAATACAATCCGCATTGACTCGCGAATGAGTGATGCTATGTTGTCCTTCATCACACCTATTCTAACAATTATACTATAACCAATCAATTGATATTTCTAACTAACAATCATCACATAACATAATTCATTAAATCATTGCATCATAATATAATTCTGAAAATCAACTAACATCTAACCAACCACAATGTCATACGCAATAATCAAACCCTCAAATGCATAAACGTAATCACCAACAGTCTACTAATGGAATACAACATCATCAAATGTCTAACTATCCAACTCAAACAATATCATCATCGTCACAAGTAGCAAACAACTGCATTGAAAAATACTAAATCCTACCAGTAAGAGGAGGGGTATTACAAACATTGCCGCCAATAGTGCCACTACTAGCCTGGTCCCTGTGTACACCTCACATGTGTCATGTGTGAGGTTAGGTATACCATATAATCATGATTCATGAATCATAATCACAATTCGCACAAACCAAGAAACATACTTAAATTTTAATCAATTCATCTAACTTAAGCCTTCAATTTATTTAAATGTTTAATTTGATTGACGTCTTGATTCTAACAACCTCGCTACATGCTAAATGTACCTCAAGTTGACAAGTAACAAGCTGTCAATTGTCAAAATTTCTAGTGCCATTGAAAGTTCAAACGATATGAAATCATTACAAATCTTGTTTCACTAGCCATTTAGTCCTGCATTGGTAGCAAATTCTAAATTGTTGATCATTGTAAATCTAACGGTTAAATGGTAATTCTGGAGGTTTAAGTTCACAATACTAGCGCTCTGTTCATTTTATTCTAGAATAAAACTACAACCATACATCAAATGTTCATCAAACGGTTGAGTAATTTATGAATTATGATATTAATAATAAACGTGTGTTTTAAACTTTAATGCACTAGGATTGACATCAAGGCCAAGGGGTCGGTAACTTAACATTTTAAAGGAGTTAATAAAATGAATAATGATACTGGGAACTAGGGGAGAAGGTCAATGACAAATTAAAAATCAATAACATTTTGGTAAACCCTAAGAAGAGTGACAACTTTTAGTGTTTATAATGTTTTTTTGTCAATTTAATGGCAACTTTCTTTTTTCATTTGTATTGCCTTATGTTTTACTTTTAAATCTACATTCAATTATTTCATAAATAGATAATACTTAATTTCTCAAAGGAAAAAAAAACTGATTTGAATAGAATCATAGACATTGAACTCATAAAATAACTCTTTGATGGAAAGTTTCTTTTTTCATTTGTATTGCTTTATGTTTTACTTTTAAATCTGCATGCAATTATTTCATAAATAGATAATACTTAATTTCTCAAAGGAAAAAAAATTGATTTGAATAGATTCATAGACATTGAACTCAGAAAATATCTCCTTGATGACAACTTTCCTTTTTCATTTGTATTGCTTTATGTTTTACTTTTAAATCTACATGCAATTATTTCATAAATAGATAATACTTAATTTCTCAAAGGAAAAAAAACTAATTTGAATAGATTCATAGAAATTGAACTCAAAAAATAACTCTTTACTGTAAACTTATAACCATTTATTTTATTACAACTAAAATACAATGTCACAATATTACTATCACTAACCCTATTTAATAATTTATGGGCTACTAGTACTGCTACCAGCTTGATTCGTGCAAACCAAAAAACCAACTTAGTCAATTTTTCTATCTTAAGCCTTACATGTACAATTAAAATGTTCAATTTGATTGATGTCTGGCTACATGAAAATTGTACCTCAATCTAACAAGCTATCAAAATCACCAGACTTCAGTCAGCACTACCAGTGCCACTCAAATGATATGAAATCATTACAAATCTTGTTTGATTAAAGCTATGAGCTATCCAATCAATCACTTCGGATGTTCAAAAGATTGAGAATTTCAATTAAATGAAATGTAATACGTCGAGGCATTGAAAAGAGAGAAATGATCCTTGATCTCACCACGTGTTTGCATCTAACAGTTCTAGTGTTATTTTGAAGGTTTCAATTCGCAAGTCTATTGCTTTAGAGATTTACTTCCAAAATTCAACTACATCCGTCCATCAAAAATTCATCGAATGGTCATGGTTATATTGATTTTCCTTTACATGATTTTTCTAAAATGTTCTTAAGTTTTTAAGCCTTGGTCCTACGTTCTTCGTAGGTGGTCCCTCCTTTAAAACAAACTTTTTGCATGTGCATATTTTTTCCACTTAAGTTCTTCTATCACTCATCGTCAAAATCCAACCCATCAGGTTTATTACCATGATGATGAGCCTTGATCTCCCCATGTGTCTGCATCTAAGGGTTCTAGTGTAATTCTAGAGGTTTCAATTAACAAATCTAGTGCTTGAGAGATATACTTCTGGAATGCAACTATAGCCGTCCATTGAAAATTCATCGAATAGTCGTGGTACATAATGTCGCGTGGTCATTGAAACTTGGAACCTTAGAACCAAAGTCTAAATTTTTGAAGTTTTCAAAACCTACGACCTACTGAATACAAAGATGACCAAGAAAGACTTGCAACTAAGGTTAGGAAAAGCACCAAAACCTCAACTTTGGTGAATTAAGATAGGAAAGGTGGCAAGGATGGTGCATTTATGCAGTGAAGATCACCGAAATATTTTAGCAAGTGGACATGATTGGAGGATCGATGGGTAATTAAGATCGGTATGTGTGGAGTTTGGAAAATTATTACATCTCGGCCCTCGATTAGTGAAGTTAGATTGACAATTCATCAAACAGTCGTGGTTAGATTGGTTTGCACTAACACTTCACCACTGCATTTTTTTTTGTTTGATCGGTGATAATAGTTTATTTTATTAAATATAAAACAAAAGTTACATATACTTTAGATTTATCTTCATCCATCAACTACCAAAAAATTTGATTAACTAGCATAGTTTCCAACTTATCAAATTATCCCTAATCATACCCACTTGAAATCTACCTTTCCAACCATTGTTCGTGCCCCAAGGTGTTTTACAATTATAATGCAAATCCAGGCATAACCCCCAAAAAACAAAATCACAGACAAGATTTAGTACAGTAATCTATTTTTTTTAAAACTTGTACTACTCAGATGCCTTCGATGAATTACCCATCTCCAACAACACTATATCCATTAACGACTTCATCTTCTTCCTTGGACGCAGACCCTGCTTTCCACAGATCTCTGCTTTGGTCATGCCTTTGTGATTCTCTATGACCTCCTCAACCTCCATTAGCTTGATGCATATTTTGAGTGCTTGCCACCTATGCTTCGCACATTCTCACCACAGAGCTTTGGTGTGTCTTGATGGCCACCTGATAAAGAGTTGATTTAAATCTATGAGCTTCGAGCCTCCACCATCCATGCCTTCAACCTTAACGAACCTCACTCCTAGTATCACCCATTCCATAATTCCTTCCATATCCTCTAAAAAATCTTTATGAACTAGATTTTTCATGACTTTCCTCACTACATCCACCAGCTCTCCTAAGTCCAGACCCCAAGCCATGACCAATAAATAAATATCCATATTGGTCCTGTATCTGTGCTTTAATTTTTCAAAGCAATTACCCAAAATAAATTGAACTGCTTGCACCACATGCACATCCTTGAAGAGAAATAAACCCACAGTTGCTTCACAGACGCTTTGCCAACGAAAGGGTCCAACTTCCTCCGTGATGTCAAGGTGAAACTAGCCTCCATTGTTTCTTTGGTTCACTGGCTTCCAGACAACCACCCATCGCTGACTGGCTACATGAGATGTGTGTCTTTAATGTTGGGTTAAGTGAAGCCCAAATTAGCAAGTTTCTCTCACAGATTCAAAACAATTGCCTTCCTTGTAATGACTTTTAATTAACATGTGTTTGCTAATTTAGAAGTTGTCTGTTTCGATGGATTTTTCCAATTATTGGAGTTGAGAATTTTTTATAAATATAGCTGCTAGTTGAATACGTAATTTAATTGAGAATTAATAAAAGAGATAATCCTTGAAAGTGGATGTAGCCATCATCTCAATTTGCCAGCCATCTCCATTAATGCCGATTCCCGAATGTACGTCCAACACCGGTAAAAAACCTTCGTCAATGCTTCACTTCTTACCAGAACTTTCACACCTCCTTTGCTTACTAAACAATCATTTCTTCTTGCATTAAATGCATTGAAGAAAATTCCTCCAAATTAATGCCACTAAATGCTTGAATTTTTTTTATTGGTTTGATATTATGTTTAATTTGCCAATGTTTTTTTCTTAATCATTTGAAAATAGGTTTAATTCGCTAATGAACTTTATTTTCTAGTTTGAAAAAAAATTATAATCACCAACAAAATTATTTTTTTAGGTTTGAAAGTAGGTTTAATTCACCAATCGAAATATTTTATTGGTTTGAAAATAGATTTTAATTGCCAATGGAAAAATTTTAGTGGTTTAAAAAAAATTGCATTTCGCGAGGATTTTCCATAGACTTCTAGTGATTATAAAAGATTCACCAATGGACATATTTTTTTTTCATGAAAAAATGAAAAAAATTGCCACTAAAATTAATATTTTTATTGGGAAGTATATAAGACTCGCTAGGATTTTACACCTTCACTGGGGGGGGGGGGTTTCTTAAAGTTTTCCCTACAAAGAATGTAGCTCAAATTTTCAATTCACAAACCAACTCTTACATACATTGCTTCAATTGTTTTAATATGTTTAATGTGGGTTCTCGATTACTTGTGATTAACCTCTGATTCTTATGCAAAATATGATAATGAACAGTCTATCGTGGGGAACCAAAAAAGAAGTATCATGAAGAACAATTTGTTATTGGGAACTTGAAAGAGAGCTGGAGGCAACAATTTTTACAATAGTTTTCTATCAAACCAACACCACAATGGCTCATTCGACAATGCAACCTAATCAATATATTTTCTCACACATTTCATAGTATACTTTCCCACACACACATACACACACAGATATATATATATATATATGCATGTATATATATATATATGTATGTATATATATATATGTATGTATATATATATATATATGTATTTATATATATATATGTATGTATATATATATATATATGTATATATATATGTATGTATATATATGTATGTATATATATACATACATATATATATACATATATTCTAAATTGGAGCTGCATTATTTGACACTAAATATTATGGACTGTGCCATCAAAAAAAGTGCCCTTTGCTTGGCATGGGAATAATTCATAATAATTGGACTTAATGAGGCCTTGATTTAGGTGTTGTGAGGAATTTTATGCATCCACACTAGGTCTTGGACCATTGAAAATTAAATAAAATGCATTTAATGTCTTGTGAAGGTGATGTGAAGTGTTGTACGACATTTCTACATTCTTCTAGACTCTTTTTATTACAATTCACCTAAACATCACCTTTTTATTCATCAACAAGTCCTATTTTGAAGTGTTGTAAAGTATTTTAACAAGCTTTCATGCTTTTATAGGCACATCTTCATTATTTATCCCTTTTTCATGCTTTATTTCACCCCTTTATGCTTAATTAAGTGTATGTTTGAGTATTATCCCAACAAACAACATTAAATACAACATAATTCGCAACACATATTTTTAGGTCCTAAGTGGGACCCATTCACCATGGGTGGAGAATGAGTCCCCCTTGGCCCCAAACTCAAAATATTTTAAATTTCCTTTCGGGTTTTTATTCAAAATTACTTGATGTCAGCCTGTGATGAGGTATTAACGAGATACTAAGGTACAAGGTTGTATAAATAAGTTTTTTTATCCTCATTTCACACCTTCTAATCTTTCATTCATCTATTCATCCATTAACTCAATTCATATCCATTCTTCATCATTCATCTATCAAGCAAGTTAGGGCTTTCACATTGCAAGTCATCAATTTAGCTTCGTAAGACATCAAAGGGAAGATTCTACATGTTACATTGTAGACTTTCAAGATCAATCATCATGGAAAGGTAATCTATTCCATTATTTCATGTTTCATTCTATTATTTCATCATTTTGGTTCAATTACCTAAATGGGATTTGACCATGACAAACCCCCATGCCTTAATAATCAATATTTCTCTTTCTCTTCTTGTGTGTTTGCAGATTTAGGTCCTTTGGAAGCTTGGAAATCATTGAATATCAAGTTGCAAGGTTGTTAAAGTCATCTCTTCATTCAACAAGTCAAAGAATCAACAAAAAGTCATTTTTAGACTTGAATCCGACATTTTCAGAAGAGGACACTTGTAGGAAGCAAAAGTGCAGATCTAGCTCCACAGAATCTACTCCTGAATTTGTAGATTCCTATAGATTGACTAATTCACAACCCATGGCAAATGAGTCTAATTTTTAGGACTGAAAATTGGTTTTGTCAGAATTCAGCTCCCGACAATCAGAAACCTGTTTCCTGGACTTTTCATCAGAACCAGGACTAATTTGCCATGCATGGAAAATCAGTCCTAGTGGCCATTAATAGTGACTTTTGGAATATCCCAAAACTTTCTAGCAATAGTAATTTGCCTCCAGGTGCACTCTAATTAGTCTCATCAATTTTTGTTTTCATTTCTTTAAGTTTCTAGTTCATGTTTGCAATCAACATTGTGTTTTCTATCATCTTGCATTAGGTTAGTTTACATTCATTTATTTTCATTTGTAAGCATTTAGACACATCTACACACACTTCACATCAATATTCCATCCATCCTCACACTAATCTTGAGTGAAACATTGTGATTTTTTGGACCCATCTTTCTCCCTTTTAGGTGAAAAACCCTAGAAGTGATAGAAAGAGAGTAGGTCCCAAATCCTTTGTTTCATGGAAAAATAGGTAAATTGTAAAAGAACTATTAGGAAAACACTAGAGAACCACATGAAAATGAGAGATGATTGAAACCAAACATTAAATATAAATTTTAAACATGAGGAAATAATATCATAAAACATATTCATACAACATAAGAAATCTATGTAACAGTTGGCTTATCAATTCTAAATTGAAGCCACATTATCTGGCACTAAATATTATAGACGAATAGGGAAATTATAAAAATACTATTAAAAAAACATACATACATACATACATACATACATACATATATACATGTATACATACATACATACATACATACATATATATATGTATATACATATATATATATATGTATATACATATATATATATGTATATACATATACACATATACACATTGTAGTACCCCTCCGTTTATGCTATGCTTTCTGTTGATACTTTCTCATATTGTTAGACTTATGTTGTTTTGTTGGATACTTGGATCGCTGATTTTGAGCGATGATGGATTATTGTGTGACATGATGATACTATGTGTGATGTTTATTGCTTTCAGACTTGATTTGTTTTAGTGTAGATGTTTACTTTCAGTTGTTTATGGATATGCACATGCTTATGATGGACTAACAATATTTATTGAGTCAGTTTTCTGTGAGTGTATTGGTGTGGAGAACAGATCGCATCACTCGCTTGCGAGTGCCCTGTGATATCTGTAATTTTCTCCGCACGGTGTGCCTATTTTATGCTTTATATATATATATACATGCATGTACAATGTTTGCTTGGTTGCAGGATTTATAGGTACATGACACCGACTCCACCTGTGTAATCAGGTCTGAACGTGTCAAGACTCAACAGAATTGTTGAATGGGAGATAGTAGTTAGGTTTATCCTAGTCCAATCTCTAACCTTAGTATTAGTACATTGTCAGTTTTCAGTTTGGGTCATAGGTTGTTTTGTAATGTGTTCTGTTGGTTAAATCGTTTTCGAAAAGGTAAATGTTGGTTATTTTTAATGTTAATTATTGTGTTTTATTTATTGTTATTAATTAATATTTAAATATGATTGAAATTTATTTATTTAATAATTTAATACATTAGTTAGTTTAATTAGTTAAATAGATGGTCTTTAAAAGGATCTAACTATTTAATTAAATAAATAAATTAATTAGATTAAATTATTAAGTGCATAAATTATATTGTGTTTAAATAGATTAGAAAATTAGAAAATAAATTAAAATATATTATGCATGTAAATTAAATTGTGTTTGGAAAATTGATTTTTGGTGTTTAAATTAGAAAAAAATAAAATTAATTAAGTTGCATGTGTTTTGAAAGAAAATTGATTTCAAATTTTAAATTGAATAAATTAAAATACATGCAAAATTGAAATGGAAAAAACTGCCGAGAGGTGGAGAAGATATTTTCTCAACAACCTCTCGACATGTGTATGAGTGCCATAATTATTTTTTTTGGTTGTTAAAAATTTTCACGGAGGATATTGAGGATCTGGGTTTTGCACGGGGTTATTGAATTGCCTCGGGGAAATTTTCTGGGGGCTGGCAAAATATCTTTGACTGTGAAAAATCTTTGTTCTTAGAAGTTGTTATCTCTCTGTTGGGATTGTGATTCTTGGTGGAGGATCTTCCAAAGGATTCTTGGTGGATTGTTTAAGCTTTCATTGGATTTGGGTTCTTTGAAGAAAGATTTGGGAAGATTGCGTTCTATAGAAAAGAATTTCTCCAAAATTAAGATCTTTAATTCACAGGTATTCCTCTTTAAAAAGTTTGATTTCTTTTAGAAAAAAAAGAAAATGTTGAGAAAATGGTAGTTTAGTATTTCCTGTGTTTGATTTCTCGGGAATATTTGTAAAGATTAAAAAGTAGGATAAATCTATGAAGAGATTTAGATGAGAAAGAAAAGAAAATTCTTGCTGCCAAATATTAAGATCTCTGTGAAAATTATTTTCTTGCAATAGAAAACCTACAAATGAAATTACAAAACAATAGAGGGGTTTCATAATAAAATTGTTTGTTTGATTTGGAAATAAAGTTGGAAATCTATTTTATAAAAAAATATACTTTTGTTATTGATTTTCTGTATATATATATTATTATTAGAAAAAGTTGTGTTTGAAATTTGAATTGAAGAAGATATGGGATTTTTGTTTTTAAAAATAATACTTCCAGGGGAAATTATTTCATTGAAAACATATTGTACAGGAAATTATTTGTTAAAATTTCCTATTCTTTCTAATTTCTGTAGAAATTTTTTTTACCAGTAAATTACCTCTGTATTTAAATGTTCATATGGTAATTCTTTTTAATAATAATATATATATATTATTATTGCTGTGTAAATTATAGGAAATTATTGTTAATAAAAAAAAAGAAGTTTGATTTATTTTATTTTTAAGAATTCGGAGAATTCGCCGTACGGCGAATTTAATCCGAAATTATTTAAAAGAATGAAATTTGTTTTATTTATTTATTTACCAGTGCATGTTGGTGGCCAGCGGGGGAGGTTACCTCCCAGCCGCCACTCCCACAGTAGGGGGTGCGGCTGCTGTGAGGCAGCGCCCTCCACATATTTGTGGAGGAAGCGCTGCCCATCCTCCCGTGGGTGCTGCCGGGAGTGCAGTATAATAAAAAAAAAAGTATGATTTCTTTTAAGTTTGTTTTAATTAATATTTAATTTATGTGGATGTTAATTTATTATTTATATAATATGTATTATTAATATTTATTTTATATATAATATATATTTAATATATTATATATATTATATAATATTATAATATATATAATATAATTTTTTTTAATTGATTGTAATTTTATTTTTATGTAATTTATTAAGATGATTTTATAATATAATTAATAATATAAAACAATGATTTAAATAAAATTAATTATGTGTTTGTTTTATATTAGAATTTATTGCATGAGAATTTTATTATGGTTAGTTATTTCTCTTTATAGTTGGAATAAATGAGAATATTTAATATATTTATTTGTTAGTAAAATTGGGAAAATCAATTTAGAACAAAATGGTGCAATTTTCTTATGAATTAGTGAAGTTATTTCTAGTTATTTTTAATTGATTGATTGGATTTAGCGTATCCAAATGATAGATGACTTTTGCCTAAAATTGTTTTATTTCTTTTTGTTATTGGTCAAAATGGGGAAAGTCTCTATTGATTAAGTCTTCCAGACAAAAAGGGGTAAATGGGAATTTGTGATTGTTAAGACTAAATCTCTTGTATTTTCTAAGTATGTGTACATGATTTTGTTGGTGGTTGACACCTGGATTATGAGTTATGTTTTGTTATTCATTATAACGTATATAGGCTTTTATACTGATTCTGGTTATTTGTACACTTGTAAACCTTAGACAGAGAACATAGTCTTTCCCGTGTTATGTTTAGGGGAGTGGCTAATTGTAAGGGCCGTCACACAAAGTGGTGACAGGGTAACTTACAATTAGTTAACTAATCCAGTGATAATTAAATGACACATTAGATAGTGATTAAAATTTGTAACAAGATATGTATGCCTCGCTTATGACTTATAAGCTTCTACAGTTATGAGTATAAGTCGAGAAGGCCTGGAATGGCAAATCGATGTCTCGTTTGCTTAAGGGACATTCGATTCCGCAACTGTATGCAATAGGGGCCGGGTTTCGTAAGAGGTTTCTAGGGTAACCCATGGATTGGGGGCCAGAACCTAGGAAGAAACACCGGGGTAACCATTGCATTGTTGTGATGACACTCCACCTAGAATAACAATTAAACTTTGAGTTTGTGTTTCAAATCAATTGGAAAATCTGGAAGCAATGTAACCAATAGTGTGTATGTACTAGTGTCTAGGGTTAGTAGATTTGGTCTAGGTAGCCTTATTACTATCTCCTAGCACGGGGGGTGGACCTACGGGTACCACAAGGTTGGGTGGAACATGCACCTTACTCCGTTGGGTCCCCAGTATGTTCGTTGCATTGAGCGCTTCATGGATGGAGAGCTCGCACATGGATTCCTTCTATTTTTTCATCATTGTATATTGTAAAACTTGAAATGTAAAAACATCCCTCAAATGTATAAGAGGAGATCATTTGTAAAATTGTAACTGTTATTTGAATTATCTCATCAGATGGATGAGCAATGTAATATCTTATCAATGCAATGTATGGAAACGTATTTGTACCTTATTATATCTTTTATGAGAATTTAAATTATTATGCAATGTTTACTTTATGTTATGTTTTAATTGGGAGCAATGTGAAATACTTAAGTCGCTTATGGAAAACTTAAAGTAGTGTAACGCCGTTTAACCTAAGAATGTATGCAATTAAATAACATAATATTAATACTTTAAAAAAAAATTATTACACTTTTATATCACTTTTGCAACATTCTTAGGTTATTTAGATGGGGCATTACACACATGCTATTATATACATACACACACATATATATACATACATACATATATATATATACATACATATATATATATACATACATATATATATATATATATATGTATACATGTATATATATGTGTGTGTGTGTATCTATAAAACTCATAGATTTTGGAGCACAACAATTTTAAAACCCTCCAATCTGCTATAAAACATACATGAAGAAAGCGATTTGTCAAGTACTCTGTTATGAAACCAACACAACAATGCCTCTTTCAATAGTGCAACTTAATCAATATATTTTCTTGGACATTTCAGAGTATGCTTTCTAATACACATATATATATACACAGACATATATACATATGTATACATATATAGACACATATATATAATCTGTCCATATTTGGTGTTATACACATTTTGTACAGTTAGTTCCTTGGTATCTTTCTAATTGATTTAACTTCAAATCCTTACAAAGAGGATGGTGTAGATTGTGAACATTATGTGGAAATCAATGCTTTGAAACATACATAGATACATATACGCATATATATATTGAAGAAAAATAGAGAAATTGTATAACATGGATGAAAATAACACTTAATAGCCACTAAACTATTTGAACCATTGATTTTTCGGCTCACTAGGACTTCTCTAACTCTTCTAGGGTTTTTCACCTAAAAGGATAGAGGTAGGGCCAAATAAGCAAACTAGTTCATTCAAATTATGTTATGTGCAATGTTTTCTAAGCTAAATGAAGTAAAATAAATGTAATTGAGTGATCTAAATGATTAAATATGAATGCAAAAGTGAGATTTAACCTATGTTTGAAAACACAATGTGATATGAAAATAATGGAGTAAATGAAGAAAATATGTAGAACAGAGAGAAATACGCAGAAAGAGAGTGCACCTAGAAAATATTTGATGATTATGGAATGTTGTGGTGCTAGTTGAAACCACTGATTTTTCACAGTGGGACTCATTTGCCCAAGGTGGCGAATTAGTCCTCTTGGTGAAAAAGTGTCAGAAACAAGTTTCTGTCTGCCAGGATCCAGAATCTGACAAAATTCAAATTTTAATTCCTAAGGTGGGACTCATTCACCATTGATGGTGAATCATTCCTCTCCCAAATTTTTGAAAAATCAGGACAACTTTGCAACACTAGATCTGGAAATCATTGAATGTCAGGTTGCCGAAGTCAATTTTGCGGGAAATAGACAAGAAACCTTCTCCAAGCTTGAAATAGACTTGAGTTGAATTGAGGCACCTAGTTGACTTGTAAACCAATCTTCAACAGCAAAAACCTTGTTAAATCTACATACCTAGGTCTGCAAACACACATGCAATAGGGAAAAAATGGTTGAGGGTTAGCAAATAGGGGTTTGTCTTGTCAAACCCCAGCTTTGGTAATCAAACCCTTAATAAAACATTGAAAGGAAAGAGAATGATAAAATAATAACATGCAATAGCTATCAACTTACCAAACCCTTGATAATGCAAGTCTGAAGTAATGTCAATGGATGCTCCAAAGTGCTTGAATATTGCTTGAATGGATGTTGTAGAATGCTTGAATGCTTGAATATGATGTATGAATGTTGGGGAATTAAAGGGGATTATGGGAGATGTAAAATGAGGTGAAAATCACTTATTTATACATAATTTTTCCTTAGTTAACCGTTCATACCTCATCACAGGCCGACATCAAGTGATTTTGAATAAAAACTCGAAAGGAATTTTTTTTTTTTTAATTTTTTGAATTTGGAGCCAAGGGGGACTCATTCGCCACCCATGGCGAATGGGTCCCACCTAGGACCTAAAAATATGTGTCAAGAATTAAGTTGTATTTAATGTTGTTTGTCAGGATAATATTCAAAAATACACTTAATTAAGTCATATGAGGGAATAAAGGGACCAAATAAAGCATTGGAAAGGGATAAATAGTGAAGATGTGCCTAGAAAAGCGTGAAATCTTGTTACAAGACTTTACAACACTTCAAAATAGGACTTGTTGATGAATAAAAAGGTGATTTTTAGGTAAATTGTAATAAATAGAGTCTAGAAGAATGTAGAAATTTCTTACAACACTTTACAACACCTTCCCAAGATGTCATTATTTGAATTTTAGTATCTAAATATACATGTTCAAGCCATGTCACAACATAAAATCAAAGAAAAATAGATCAAACACTATGAAACAAGACTTAAAAGGCCATGAAAATGATAAGGGACCATTTTTCTATAGCACATTTATCCCCCACTTTAGTGAGAGCATGAACTTGCTTCAAAATCACACTAAAGTAGCCATGAACATCAAAAGGAGGGTTCAAATGCACTTACATTAGCAAGATGGAATGAAAACAATCAAAAGGGATGATCAAGCCCCCAAGATGAAGATTCCATAGAAAACTAGACATAAGAACAAAGGAACATTGAAATGAATTGGATGAAGCTTCGATCATTAGTCCAACTAGTTGTGGATTAGATCTAAGCTGATTGTTTGGAAAAGAGAATGTGTAATCACTCTAGGGTGACATAACTTAGGGTGGTTCATCGAGTGAGAAGGCCCAAATATACTCACTTTGGGGCCACAAAACTTCTTATTTTCCGTGGGGTGAGAAAGCCCAAAAAGGTAAGATACATAGGCTAGTTGGTATGAACTCACAAACACAAAAGTGGCTATGGGGAAAATTCATGCCGCTAGTTAGGCTTCCTGCTCAACCATATTAAAGTTACACTTGCCAATAACTTTAACAAGGTGCCACAAATAAAATGTCATGAACAAAAGGAAAGGTACCACAGGCACACAAGTTGCATTATGCAAGGTGGCATAAATGCAAAAATATTAAGTGTAAAATGTTCGAAGGAGTCTTGTTCAGTTCATGTAAGGTCAATCACTTAGGGGACATTGTGTCTAATGTCTCCACGAGAGGACCAATAAAAGAATAGTATATTCAAAACTTAGGGGATGCACTATGTCACATCAGGCCACCAAGAGGAATGTAATATGCTAAGATAGATCACACTTATGAAGGACATCACACCCAATGTCATCCACAAAGTGGAAAATGCATCACATAAACAAAAAGGCTACACTAAGAACCAAGAATCCAAATGAATTAATGGTAATGTATACCCCCCACTTTAAAGGAATTGTGACACATCATTTTGTGAGAAATTACTTTAAAGTAGTGAATGAAAGAAAAAGAAAAAAGAAAACAAGACATGAGAGCCAACTTGGAAAGCCCTATGCCAAGTCATATCTTTTGAAGTTAGGATGTGTCATGTGAAGGAAAATTAAAAACAAAGAGAGGGAGTTTCCCCCTAGAAAAGTGCACACCAAACACATAAGGAATCTATGGATTTGGGGTCAGTATGTTCATTGCTGCAATGTGTTTATGAAAGAGCTCAGAACTATCATCATTCCCCAAAGCACATAGAACTGGAAGGATGACACAAAGAGAGAAAAAACAAAGGAAAAATAAAGTCCATTTTGGGTCAACATGGAAGAGACATTGTGGTCTCAATGCTTGCATCATCCCCAAAAGGAAAACAAAAGCAAAAAGAAAATGAAAAGGTGAAAGAAAAGTGAAAAATATTTTGGGTCAACATGAAGGAGACATTTTAATCTTGATGACTTGCATCATCCCCAAAAGGAAAAAACAAGAGAAAAGAAAACGAAAAGGCAAAAGAAAAGTGAAAAATCTTTTGGGTCAACATGAAGGAAACATTTTGGTCTCAATGCCTTGCATCATCCCCAAAAGAAGAGCACAAAAAAAAATGAAAAAGAAAAGGAATTTTGGGTCAACATTGAAGAGACATATGGCGTATTTATGCTTTGTGTCATCCCCAAAAGGAAAACACAAAACAAAAGAAAAAAAGACAATGTACAACATATCGAAGAATAAAGGTATGAATAGAAGAAGTGTATGAAGAGAGAGAACATTAAACACACATTATGGGAGAACACGATAAACACATGAAAAGGAAAACAAAAACGAACAAGTAATGCAAATGCAATTCAACCATTAACTAAGTTATTGGTTTCTCAATCTTAAATGGTTAAGTGGAAAAGGAATAGCATAGTTAAGAGACATAGGAAAATGTAGTACAAAAACAAGGATAACAACTTCTTACCCACCCAAAAAGTGTAAAGGAAAGAATGGGCCGAGATAAGTGATGGGAACAGATCATGCAATAGTGAGAATAAGGAATTCTACAACTATAGCATGATGGATTTCTTGAATTGTTTTAAGGGATGACAGGGAAACAATCGGTATCAGTGAAGTGATACTTATCCAGTATGTCCTTCAATGTTTGACATTCTTCTGTTTGATGTCCAAGAATATGATGATATTTGTAAATGGTATGTTAGAGTCTTTTGGATGAATAACCAACCTATTCATAGGTGGTAAAAGTATAAGACCTTTGTTTAAAAGAAATTGAAGTCTCCTTTCACATTTAGGTGGAGGATGTGTAGGAAACTTGAGCTTCTTCAATTTGTATGGTCATTTTTGTTTGCTAGATTATCCTTGTTCATGAATAAAAGGAGGAAGGGGACCCATACAGATCCTAACATCCTTGTCATTAGAAGGAGAGAATGGTTGTTCACATGGAAGAATAATTTTTAAGTTAGGAGGAGCATCCAAGATCACTGTACTAGCATCCCAAAGTCTCCTAGGTTGAAAAGGATGTCTATTAGGATGAGAAGGATCTTGGTATCCTAATCTTGTTGTGTGTGCATTGGTGGACTATTGTTCAAGAAGATGATGGATGTCATGTTCATGTTTTGTGTCACAACCTTGTTTAATTAAGATAGTGAAGCCTTTACCATATATTTCTTCAAGGTTTATAGGAGTGTTTGTGACTTTGTGATCATAAAAGGGTTGTGAGTGAGTTTGTTTAGAGGAAATAGGTCCACTTGAGGGAGGAACCTTAGGCCCTTCATTGATTTCAGGATGTAAATAGGAAAAGTGATCAGGAGGTGCAATAGTAGGAAGATCTTGTGACTTCATGGAAGGATAAAAGGTTGCATTGGCTTCGAGGTTGTCAAGGCATTCATTGTATAACTTGTTCATGCTAGCATAATATTCTCCAATGATGTCTACATCATGAGGAGGAAAATAATGAGGAGTTTAAGGAGCATGTGTGCTTTCAAGGTCATTAGGGTCACAACCAAAGGCACAATTGGACATATCTACTAATGACTTTAATGAATTCCAAAACTTATTGAAAGAAAATGCCATGATGCAAACAAACTAAGATGCAATAAGTGCTAAAAAATAGAGAATCTGTAAATGAAAATAGAATGCAAAAACAAGAAAGTGTAATGCAGGAAAGTGCCAAAAAGATGCCAGAATTGTTGTTTAAAAAGTGCAGAGGGACTGATTCGCCCAGGGTGGCAAATGAGTCCCAATATGAATTATTTTTGTGTTTTTCAGAAATTTGAATGCGATTTTAGTGCTCTATAGAATGCAATCAAAGATGCAGAATGCAAAATTTTAGTTTTTTCAATGAGATGCAATGCAAAAAAGAAATCTAAATGAAGTTTTCACTAATGCAATATGAAAATGCCTAGAATGCAAGAAAAAAACAATGTCCTAATTGAAATGTTGATGCAAAAGTAATCTAGGATGCAATATGAAAATGAAATCAGAAATGCAAAGTGTTCAAAATGTCGGTTCATCAAAATGAACCGTAGATTTTTGGCTCATTAGGACTTCTCTAACTCTTCTAGGGTTTTTCACCTAAAATGAGAGAGGTAGGGCCAAAAATGAAAACTAGTTCATTCAAATTATTTTATCTACAATGTTTTGATAAAAGGGTTAAAATGGGTTTTACAGGGACCCGAAACCACAACGTTTACAAAATAGAAAAGAGGACACAAAATTCCAACCAAAAAGACCAGCTACCCGAGAAAATATCTACAGCAACCAAATGAAAAAGACCAAAAAGGTCAAACCAAAAGGAACATCAAAGTAAGCACCAGAAACCCCAGCCGTTAATTCAGAGTCTTGAGGACAGACTTCATCTCTGCCTCCAGATTCTGCATATCATTGACTTCCTTTTTAAAAATTTGAATCATCTTCAAAGTAGGGGGGACCTTGTGCTTCAAATTGGCTCTGGTTCTTTTGGAAATGCCCACATCTGTATCCTGGCTTTTGTCCTCTGTTTCCTCCAGATCCACCACCAGAGATCCCTGCTAGGATTTATCAAGCTTTTCAGTCATCATGTTAATGATAATGGCATTATGTCTTGCCATTCGGTTGTTTTGCTTAGCAATGGTATTGATGGTATTCCTTATGTTCTCAACCTTGGAGTCTATATTTCTGTTACTGTGATCCACATCTTTCTTTTCAATCTCTGTAATCTTAGCACCCAGCGCTTCAATCTTGCTTTGAAGGGCCCAATTTTTTATTTTCAACTCATTAATTTCAATGAAAGTCCATTCCAAGAGTTTGAAGTGGGAATCAAAATTGGTTTTGGCAAGGTTCAAAACATCTAGAGAGGGCTCTTTTCTAGTATTAGGACAAGTTTTCTCAGGGTTAGGAATAATAGGGGAGTCATCATTAGCATGTTTATCTGACAGAGGTTCAGCGTAAAGCTCAGTTTTGTTGGCATCAAACTCCTCCAACTCAGAGGATTCTTTAGAGTAGGAAATAAGGCTTTTGGCCTAGGGTTTCTTATCAATAGAATTGTTCTTAAGGGAGGGGCTATCAGGCTCAAGCTCAGCACGGTTTTACCAGAAAGGGGTGTAGGGTTTTTGTTCCCAGAAGGGAGAGTGTGCAAGCTAAGGACTTTTCTAGCCGGACTAGAGTTAGGCAAATACTTTGAGCCACTGGGCTCAGTGTCGTCACTCTTAGAATTAGGGATAGTTTCCAGGATAGCGGGGGTAGGAATTTTTTGGAAATGTTCAACAATCAACCTTATTAACCCAGTGTGTAGGATGGGGAATCTTTTAGGGTTTTTCTTATTATCCTCCAAGCTTTTCTTCAAGGAACAGAAAAGATAATAGGGGAAAGAGACCCTAACCTTGTAGCGAAAGTGGTTGAGAAGAGAAAAGTGGTAGCCTTAGACTCTGGTGAAGCGCTCGTCCATCGTAATGTACTCCATGATGACCCGCAGAACCTTTCTCCAAATGGCCTTTATGGTGTCTGCATCGAAGTAGCTATTTGCAATTTTAACTAGACTTAGCCTTTCTTTGTCCTTTTTAGGAAATCTAATCATAGCTTCATCAGAAAAATCCATGTCCCTGAAGAAATTCTTCCCTTCATTAGATAATCCCATAACATCAGTGATTAGATTTTTGCTGAGGTCCACATTCCTACCAAACAGGATCAAGTTTCCATTATTCCAATTTTTAATAAAGAGGTTCGTAGCCTCCTGGTTAGAGCCATGGAGCTTCTCCAGGAAAGGAAGCAACCCTCTGCTTTTAACCTTATTCCAAGCCTTGGCATTTTTCACATGTGTATCATAGTTGTTCAACTCAATTCACTTTCTGTCTCCGCCCATTTCAGCTGACACAGTGGGGTAGACCCAATCAAAAGCTTTACTAAAATTGGCCCCGCCAAATGTAAAAACCCACAAAGCGTGCGGAGCTTTCTTGCAGATTAAGCCGCTGGGCTCAGTCCCATGCACTCTAATGATTGTGATGTGAAAGATCCAACCTGTCCTCATTAAAGGGATAACGTGCCGCTTTTCCATGTGATTTATCATAATTTAATAGGGCACAAAAATTAGAGTTTAGATTGCTAATATTAAGCCAGGTGCGCACATCTTTACTCCTAACTCCTTCGTTAGCAAAAAAATCTACAACAGCATTGGCTTCTCTATAAGCATGTGATATTTTAACTTTATCAAATTTAGCCAAAGTCAATATGGCATCCTCAACCCATGATTTAATGGTCCACGAGGGGGGAGACTTGCCATAGAGGCAGTCAATTATGTTTTTGGAATCTCCTTCAAGCCATAGATTTTTAATGTTAAGACTTTGGGCTAAATTTATGATGTGAAAAGCTCCAGCAGCCTCCACCAGATGATTTGTTTGGGAACTAAGAGGAGAGGCCATCGCTCCAATGAAATTTCCAACTTTAGGAATCCCTTATAACTCCACCACAGCCCACCACCCCCGAATTACCTTTAGCCACACCATCAAAGTTAGCTTTGATACAACCGTTTGGTGGAAAAGACCAGTAAACACCCTCTCTATCCTTCTTGGCCTTCATTATGGTTCTAGACAATTCTAGACTTATGTTCCAATCCTTAGCAACAGTTAGGTCATAGAGCGAATGCTCCACTTTCATGGGCATGCTCTCCTTCTGAACCAAGACATTGAAAATTTCCTTCAAGAATCTGACAATTTTATCAAAGAAAATATCCACAGAGGCTTCTTTACCTCTATAAATTCTATTGTTGCGTTCTTTCCAGAGGCCCCAAGCAACATGAGGGAAGGATAAATCCCATAAAATCCTGAGCATAGGATTTCTTGTTGGGGCTTTCCATTGAGTGAAGAAGTCTTCAATAGATGAAGGGAAAACCCAAGGAAGGTGCCATAACCTGATGATATTTTCCCAGATAGAAGTAGCAAATGAGTAATGAAGGAATAAATGATGCAAAAATTCAGCCTCCATCTTACAAAGAAAGCATCTATTAGGAATTTGAAATCCGCGATTACACAGGTTATCAATCATGAGCACCTTTTTTTGGAGAAGGATCCAGAAGAAGATATTAATTTTAGGTATCAAATGTTTGAACCAAGCTTTAGACCAAAAGGGAGGACGGTCTAGAGAAGAAGTAATCCTGGCAAAAGCAAATGACACTGAAAAATTTCCAGAGGGTTCATCTATCCAAACTACACAATCATCCAACTACTCATAACTAAGTCTAACTTCCAGCAGAGAAGACTGGATAGGAGCCAAAGCCTGACTAACACTGCACAAGTCCACCCAATTACTATTCACTCTGTAATCTTTCACATAAGTTCCAAATCGTACCTTACAAATCTTTTCCCATTCACTGAAGGAGTTGATTTTTATAATGGGCTTCTTAAAAAGCCATCTGTCCTCCCAGAATCTAGTATGATAACCATTTCTCACTTGCCATCCAATACCATCATCCACAATCTTTTTTCCATTGATTATATTATTCCAGCATGTAGACCCTCTGGGAAGAAGGTGGGGATCCTTCTTTATAATGGAGGAGCAGTTGTTTTCTAAATATTTGCTAGCCAAAATATCAATCCACTCCCCAGAAGAAGAAGATATTCTCTAGATTTTTTTAGCTAAGAGGATTTTTTTGACTGTTCTGATTCTTCTTAAACCTAGTCCTCCGACCTTTTTAGGTCTACAAACTAGATTCCAGCCAATTAAGGGAAGTCTTTTTTTTTCCTCAACACTCGACCAAAGAAATCTTTTTTGAAAATTTTCAATGGCATCAACAAATTTAGCAGGAATCTTAAATAGGCTCAAGGCATAGATAGGTAGATTCTGGAGAGAGGCTTTGAGGAGCTGATGTTTTCTGGCTTGATTTAGTAGGGCTCCTTTCTAGCCCGCAAGCTTCTTGCTAAATCTTTCAACCAGCGAGAGCCAGAAAGACTTAGGAGGTTTCAAGCTTAAGGGTAGACCAAGGTAGGTGGCAGGAAAGGAATCCACCCTAAAACCCATAATTCTGGAAATTTTAGCTTGTTTATGATCCAGAGTGTTGAAGAAGAACAAAGATCTTTTTTGATTGTTGATTAGCTGTACTGAAACTCTCCCGTAATTGTCAAGCAATTGTTTTATAGTTTTTCCTTCAGACACCATGGGTTTACCCATAAGCATAGTGTCATCAATGAATTGTTGATAGGAACACACCAGATTGCTTGAGGAAGGTTTGAGACCAAAAAGAAATTTAAAGTTGACCAATTTTTTTAGATTCCTACCTAAAATTTTAGCCATACTAGTGAATAAGATAGGAGAGATAGGATCACCCTGCCTTAGACCTCTGGTGCTCTGGGAAAAAGAGGTGGGGGATTTGTTGACCATAATCGATATGGAAGCCATGGACACAAGTTGTTCCACCAATTGGATAACCCTACTACAAAAACCAAAAGCCTTTAAAATTTTAAATAAGAAAGTCCAGTCAACTCTATCATAGGCTTTTGAGATATCAAGCTTTAATAAAAAGCCTTCAGTCTTCAACTCAACTAAGGAGTGAATATTCTCATGTACCGTAACAATAGAGTCAAGAATTTGTCTACCAGGGACAAAGCCATTCTATTGAGGAGAAATCAAGGAAAGCAAAAAAGTTAAAAATCTAGAGGTTAAGCTTAGAGATGATTTTGTATAAAGAATTATAGAGACTTATAGGCCTAAAAGCCTCAAAATTATTAGCTCTAGGTTTCTTGGGGATAAGAATCAAGAAGGTAGCATTTAATTCTTTTAGAAGACTTTTGGATCCAAAAAATTCTTTAACAACATTTACCACATCTTCTTCAACAATCTCCCAGAGCCATTGAAAGAAAAATAAAGGGAAACCATCAGGACGCGAAGCTTTACTCCCATCAAAGGAAAAGACAACCCACTTGACTTCCTCATTGGTGGGGATAGTTGTCAAAAAAGAGTTGTTTTCCTGGTTGATAATTCTTGGTATAGCTTCAACTAACTGATCCTGCTCATTTTGGTTTATTTCATCACTTGCCGAGAGAAGATGTTTAAAGAAGGAGCTCACCTGCTTTCTAATATCCTCCTCCTCCTCATACCTAGTTCCATTCACTTCTATTTGAGATATTCTATTTACAGCTCTATGTTTTGATGCTGATAGATGGAAGTACCTATTGTTTCTGTCTTCTGCTGATAACCAAAGAGCTCTAGATCTTTGTCTCCAGAACTCCTCCTCCTTTCCAATTATGTCATACATCTTCATAAGGAGCTCATTCTCTTTTTCCTTATTTTCATTCAAATAACCCTCCTTCTGTATTTTAAATTGAACTTCTCCCAAGTCCATCTATAGATTAGACTTAATCCTAAAGATGTTCCCAAAAGATTCCTTTTTCCATTTTTTTAAATTACATTTCACTTCCCTTAACTTTTTTGCTACTATGAACATAGTAGTTCCTTGAATTCTTATATTCCACCATTTCCTTATTTCCTCTTTAAGAGTAGGATGAGAGATCCACATTTTTTTCAAATCTGAAAGGAATGTTCCTCTTTTTTATTGGATCCGCAGTGAAACTGATAGGAAAATGATCAGAACCAATTCTCGTAAGAGCTTTAAGGGAGTAGTAATAATCAAAATACCAATGACTAGAGATTAAAGATCTATCTAATCTAACCTATATGAGATCCAACCCCTTTCTACGATTAGACTAGGTAAAGGAAGCTCCATGTAGATCCAGATTAATCAGCCCTTGATTATCAATGAAATTCTGAAGATCCTCTTTACTCTCCAAATTGATATGGGATCCCCCAAATTTTTCTTCGTTCATTAAGGGTGTGTTAAAATCCCCCATAACAATCCATGTTTCTCTATCAAAAATCCTCCTAAAGGCAACTAATTCCAACCAAAAATATTTTCTCATTCCTTTTCCATTAGGAGCATATATATTCACTTGAATCTAGCTAAAGTTATCTCTTATATGTGTAAATCTAGTGGCTATATGATTCGTACCTTCCAAGATCAGGTCACCTTTGATCGTGTGGCTATTCCAAAAATTTGCAATGCCACCAGAAGTGCCATTCGAATTATTAGCCTAGTTACTGTAATATTGGAAAAGTTTCATCTTTTCAATTTTCTCCTTTGACATTTTAGTTTCCTGCATTAAAAGAATATCTAGCTTGTGATCTCTAACGAAATTGCAAAGAACATCCTGCTTGTGCAGGCTATTGAGTCCCTTGATATTCCAGGACATAATCTTCATTAAATACTAGGGGAGTTAAGACATTTCAGGATGGTTTTCTAAGATCCATCCGCAATATCCTGAAAACTATTTAGCTCTCTTTTCTTTTTTGAAGACTTTTTACCTCTTGAGTTCTTTACTGCTCCACAATCTACCTTGACTCTTGATCTGGTAGAAATGCCACTTGGGGTCTTCCATTGTTTGTTTTTTTCTATCTTCTTCTTTGATATATTCTCCTCTTTATCAGTCTCTTCTTAGCTATCCGTCTCTCTACTGGACTTCCAGTCCTTATCAGTTGTTATTCTTTTTTCCCAAGGTAAAGTGTCCATGTTACCATTCTCTTGATAAGACAAGACATTACTGGAAAGATCTGCTATGTGATCCAGATTTTCAAGGGAATCCTTAAACCTATCTGTGGAGTTGGGATCCATCAGGTACACTACTCCCTAAGGGGGAAGATTATCAGAAGATGGGGAGGGAAGAGGAATATTCAAAACTAAGGACAAGCCCTCACTAGGAATATCCTCCAAACTCAAGATCTCTTCGTTTCTATTAGAAGGGACTGTCATTTGGGATAAGGAAGTAGAAAGGTTCCGATCTCCTTCTCCAACTAAGGTATCCTCATCGGAATCCCTTTCCTTAGATGAAGACATTTTAACAAGATTCATGTAATGAGGATCATTAGGGATCTCACTTTTAGATTCTATGACCACTTCAATCTCTAGAGAGATACTCTGAATATTGGACTCTTTGTTTTCTAGTTCCTACTCTTTATTTTCCTTCCTTTCTTCTCCTGAATCGTTCTTTTTTTTCCATGCCTTTTTTCCAGGTTCTGCTGGTTTTTCTTTCTCTGAAGTGGCATTTAGAGGGCATTTTGTTGCCTAGTGACCAGATTTCCTACACTTGAAACAAGCAAACGGGATGGTTTCAAACTCTATATTCTGTACCCAAGAACCTAGTTTAGATTGGATCTCAATCGAAGATGGTAGATCTGCTTCCTGAGAGACTCCCACACATATCCTTGCAAAAACCAATCTCTTTCTAGCAGTTGTCATTGTGTCAATCGAAAGGAGCTCACCAAAGGAGCTTGCAATACCATGAAAGATGTCTTGAATCCAGTACTCCAGGGGTAGGCTTGGAAGTCTAACCCAAACTGGGACATTCTCAAAGATGGAGTTCGATAGATCCAAGTTGGAGGACCACTTCTTTAGAGCCAAGGAAGATTTCCCTATCACCTAAGGACCTCCACTTCTAACAGCCGTGATGTCCTCTCTACAAGTAAATTAAAATGCAAAAAAACCCTTTGGAAGAGCAGCAACTAAGAATTTCTTGCTAGTTCTCCATTTATTTTTAACAAACGCCCTGACCACTTCAATATTTGGTCTAGAGCCCATGAACTTCCCAACCCGAGTTCATTCCATTAAGGCTATATTATGGTCAATGAGTAGATCTGGAATAGAAATAGCAAACTTACCTCTAACTGGGGATGAGATATTTTGTACTAGAGGGAAAGATGATTTTCCATTAGGTTTTACCCCAAATAGAGAGGTCCAGGGTTTGCGATTGCCTCCAATGCCGCCTGTGGTCCCCACTCCCCCTTTAGCTTTCTCATTTTTACCGGTGGAGGATGCAGTAGGGTTAATCTTTGGATTATCCTTTCCCCCAGGTTCCACTTGTATTTTGTTTTTGGAGTCCACATCATCCTGGTCATCCTTACCTTGCTTCTGACTTGACTCCAACTCCTAGTTCGACTGTAGATTTTTTAATCTTGCTCCATTTCCTTTTCCATTGCTTTGAATTTTGAAATCCCTTTTCTCCCGCCCGTGTCTGTCTAAGCTAAATAAAGTAAAATAAATGCAATTGAGTGATCTAAATGATTAAATATGAATGCCAAAGTGAGATTTATGCTATGTTTGAAAACACACTGTGATATGCAAACAATGAAGTAAATGAAGAAAATATGAAGAACAAAGACAAATAGGCAGAAAGAGAGTGCACCTAGGTAATGTTTGATGATTCTGGAATGTTGTGGATGCTTGTTGAAATCACTAATTTTTCATAGTGGGACTCATTCGCCCAGGGTTGTGAATTAATCCTCCTCCTGGTGAAAAAGTGTCGAAAACAAGTTTCTATCTCTCGGGATCCAAAATCTGACAAAATTCATATTTTTAGTGCTAAGGTGGAACTCATTCACCACTAATGGTGCATCAATCCTCTCCCAAATTTTTGAAAAATTAGGAGACAACTCTACAACACCAAGTCTAGAAATCACTGAATGTTGGGTTGTCGAAGTCAGTTATGCAAGAAACGGACAAGAAACCTTCTCCAAGCTTGAAATAGACTTGAGTTGAATTGAAGCACCTAGTTGACTTGTAAAACAATCTTCAACACCAAAAATCTTGTCAAATTTGCATACCTAGGTCTTCAAACACACATGCAATAGGGGAAAAATGGTTGAGGGTTAGCAAATAGGGGTTTTCCTTGGTCAAGCCCCACTTTTGGTAATCAAACCCTTAATAAAACATTAAAAGGAAAGAGAATGATAAAATAATAAGATGCAATAGCTATCAATTTACCAAACCCTTGATAATGCAAGTTTGAAGTAATGCCAATGGGTGCTCCAAAGTGCTTGAATATTGCTTGAATTGATGTTGTAGAATGCTTGAATGCTTGAATATGATGTATGAATGTTGGAGAATTGTAGGGGATTATGGGAGATGTAAAATGAGGTGAAAATCACTTATTTATACACACTTGTGCCTTAGTTAACCGTTCATACTTCATCACAAGCTGACATCAAGTGATTTTGAATAAAAAGCTGAAAGGAATTTTTTTTAATTTTTTTTGAATTTGGAGCCAAGGGGGACTCATTCGCCACCCATGGTGAATGGGTCCCACCTAGGACCTAAAAATATGTGTTAAGAATTAAGTTGTATTTAATGTTGTTTGTGATGATAATATTTAAAAATACACTTAATTAAGTCATATGAGGGTAGAAAGGGACCAAATAAAGCATAAGAAAGGGATAAATAGTGAAGATGTGCCTAGAAAAGCATGAAATCTTGTTACAATACTTTACAACACTTCAAAATAGGACTTGTTGATGAATAAAAAGGTGATTTTTAGGTAAATTGTAATAAATAGAGTTTAGAAGAATGTAGAAATATCTTACAACACTTCACAACACCTTCACAAGATGTCGTTATTTGAATTTTAGTACCTAAATATGCATGTTCAAGCCATATCACAACATAAAATCAGAGCAAAATAGATCAAACAACATGAAACAAGAACTAAAAGGCCATGAAAATGGCAAGGGGCCATTTGTCTATGACACACTAATATAGAAAATATTTAATTAAATATATCTATGCATATGCAATGCATTTTCAATGGAGAGTGTAACAAATGAAATGCACGGTGCATCTTTTCCTTCTTAAAGAGTGTAATGTTGTCACTGCTTATGTATATGCATCGTTCCTTTCCTCATTGCACTCTCCTTCTCAAAGAGTTTCACTTTTTTGATTGCATATACATATATACATATACATATACATATACATATACATATACATATATGTATATACATATGCATATGCATATGTATATACATATATCCATACACATATCAAACAATGCTACAAATTGTACCAACAAAATCGTAGATCGAAGATTCAGTGTAATCGATGAACAAACTAACCATGCATTTGGAAAAGGCCCAAAAAAATTTCCCACAACAAAAAGGAAGCAAGTAACACACCTACTGGGCTTGCACCTGAGGGTTATCCAATAGCTTGGGGAGAGCTAGAGTCCATTATGGGCAACTAAAAAAACAATATCATGAAGAAGAGTTTGTTATGTTGAACTTCAAATAGATGCGGAAGGATGAATATCATGGAACATATTGATATAAGACATATAACATGTTCCATAGAAAAAAATAACCAAAATAATTAATACTTTATTATAAGTAGGTTCAAAGAGACCAGGGAAAAACAAATCCACAAAACATATTGGTACAAGATAAGCCGTCTATGATATAGTTGCAAATGATGTTAGGAAAAAACTTAAGCATAAATAACTAACAAATGAATGAGAAAAGAATATCATGGAAAAAACATGGAAAATAGAATAGTGCAATAACCTATACAAAATGCTATGAAACCAACACCACAATGGTTGTTTCAACAATGCAAATTAATAAAAGTACACTTTCCCACACTATGACATTCAATATTCCATTTACTTCGGTCGCACGCATTTACTTCATTCAACCTCACCACACAACAATGATAGAATGCATCAACCCTCATGCAAGAAAACACTTACCATTGAACTTCCAAGTATCGAGGACACCAAATCCATCATAGTAGCCAACAAAATTACCAAGCTCCATATCGCCACAAAAAATCCCAGTCAATCCATCACCGGGTGGGCATCTCCAACATCAAAAAATCCAATTCATGGCTAGGGTGGCAAAAATTTTGATGGAAACTTCAAACAAATAGCCTACCAGCTAGGGCATCTCTAGTGCTAGCTATCATTATTAAGTGTTTTTCTAATAGTTTTTTTGCAATTTCCCTATTTTTTCTATAATATTTAGTGGTAAATAATGTAGCTTGAATTTTCAAATGATGAGCTAACTGTCACATAGAATTTGTTGTTACACCTTGTCTAGACAACAATAGAATTTTTGGTAAGTAGGAATATGCTGCAAACACAAATCTATACATGCATTTCACAGATCTATTAGAAAAACACTTAAAAATGAAAGGAAAATGAGAGATGTTTGAAAAAACACATTAAATGGAACATTAAAATATGGAGAATAGAATAGGCAAAGTATGATAATGAACAGTTTGGTATAGGAAGCAGTGATAGTTCATGTGTATGTATGTATCTATGTTTCAAAGCATTTATTTTCACATGTAGTTCCCATTACATATATATAGCAGGGGTGTTAATTCAATTTGTCATTGTTGTACAATGGGGGAAAATGAAGTAAATGCAATACTGAGTGTTGCAATGTGGGAAAGTATACTTTGTTTAAGTTGTATCTATAATATTTAGTGGGAAATAGTGTAGCTTGAATTTTAAATTGACAAACCAACTGTCATGTAGAATTTGTTGTTACACCTTGTCTAGACATTGATAGAATTTCTAGTAAGCAGGAATATGCTGCAAACTCAAATCTATACATGCATTTCACTAACCTATTAGAAAAAAACTTAACAATTAGAGGAAAATGAGAGATGTTTGAAAATCCACATTAAATAGAACATTAAAATATGGGGAATAGAACAACCAAAGTATGATAATGAATACTTTGGTATAGGGAATTGGAAAAAAGAATATCATGAAGAACAGTTTGTTAAGGGGAAGTCAAACAATTGAGAAAAAAACAACACCATAAAACATATTGATAGAACATAAAAGTGAAATTGGAAAAGACCTATTAGGACAACACTTGAGAATTAGAGTAAAATGACAAATGTTCTCAAACCCACATTAAATAGAACTTTAAGATATGGAGAATAGAAGAGGAAAACTACGATAATGAACAGTTTGTTATGGAGAACTAAAAATAAGCATATCATGAAGAACAATTTATTGTGGGGAACTTGAAACAAACGAGGGAAAAATAATATAATGAAACATATTCATATAAGACACTACCATCCCACGTATTTAGTAAGCTCCACCTCCCATATAAACAAACTTGAGTAGTTTGTTCCATGGACCTTCAAGTAGATCAGGGAAGAAAGAATACCATGAAACATATTGATACAAGGTTCGAGCTATGTTCTTTGTTAATAAATATTAAACAAAAGTACATAAATTGTATAACAATCACTAGAATAACAATTATTTACTACAAGTTTTTTTACATTGGTAGTTTGCATAAATGATTTGTCTATAATATTTAATGCCAAGCAATGTAGCTCAAATCTACAATTAAGCCTATGGTGTTATAAAGATTTTGCATAGATTATTGCATCATATAACTATTGTTATAACCTAAAGAAAATATCATGAATAAAATATGGAGAATAGTAGGGGAAAACTACGAAAATCAATAGTTTCTTATGGGGAAGCAGGAAAAAGAATCCCATGAAGAACAACCTGTCACGGGGATCTCCAAAGACATAAGGAAAAAAGAATATCATGAAACATATTGATACAAGATAGATGAACAAAAAGCCACATTAAATAGAACTCCTAAAGCCAATAGGTAGCAATAATCTATGCAAAATTAGTGTAACCCCACACACTTAATTGAAAATTGAACCTATTACCTAGTGTAAATGATGATTTTGGTTTTCCCTCACAATACTTTGCTCCTCCTAAGGTATTTCACCTAAAAGGAGAAAGGGGATTGGATGGGGTCCAAAATGCAAAGGTTTACACTCAAGATTAATGAAAATGAGATGTATTATGCCTAAGTAAGATTTTTTAATGCTTTGATCTGGAATTGAAATGATCTAATGATGCAAAACTTAGAAAATGTAAAGTGCTGGAAATCACAATGTGATATGTAGAAATACCTAAAAATGCAACTAAATAAAGAAATGACAGAACAAAATGAAAGAGGTCCACGTGGAATCTGAAGCTTGATGTTGGGATATTCTAGAATCCTAAAAAATTGACTGAAAATGTTGACTGAGACACTTCCGCTAGATGGGGTGACTTAGTCAAAATTTTGGGAAACTTTGTTGGAACAAGAATCTGCTAAATGGGTATCCAGAAATATCAAAATGAGTTTTCAAGCTTGGAAGCATGACTAGTCTGCCACTAGTGGTGACTTAGTCCTCTTGCAAATTTAAGGAACTTCGGGAAATAATCTTGTAGCCTCAGGTCTACACATTCTTTTCTGATAGGTGTCCGCACTTGATTCTATAGAAAACTGGGTAGAAAGTCTCTCCAAGCATGAACTAGGGTTGTATTGACTTGATTGACTTTTTAGAATTGTTGACCACCTTTCAACACCTAATTGCTTGATAAATCTGCATACAAAAGTCTGCAAACACACATGCAAAAGGGGAAAAATGGTTGAGGGTTAGTGAATAGGGGTTTGCCTTGGTCAAACCCCACTTTGGTAATCAAACCCTAAACAATGAAGTGGAATGAAAAGAGTATGATAAATAGATAACATGCAAATTTCATAAACTTACAACACCTTTGATGCTCAAAATATGAAGATATGCAATGAATTGCTCCAATAGATTGACTTGATAATGCTTGTATGCTTGAGAATTAGGAGAATTTATGTGTGGAGATGTAAAATGAGGGGAAAATCCCTTGTTTATACTTGATTTTATTAAAATTTCCTAAAAGCAACACATCACAGGTTGACCTCAAGAGTTAGAGGACAAATTCCTGCTAGAAATTTAAAATTATTTTGAGTTTTGTGCCAAAAAGGACTAAGTCGCCCCTATTGGCGACTTAGTCCCACTTAAGCAATTTAAGTGGGTGTCGGGAATTTTGGGGCTTCAAAAGTTGTCCAATGGGAATATTCTAAAAAATACACTTGAAAACAGTTGGGAAGTACATTAAAGGGTCAAATAAAGCATAAGAAAGGTGTAAATAGTGAAATTAAGCCTAGAAAAGTGTGAAATCTTGTTACAAGACTTTACAACACTTTAAAATAGGACTTAATAAGTGATGAAAAGGTGATTTTTTAGGTGAATTGTAATGAATAGAGTCTAGAAAAGTGTAGAAATATTTTACAATACTTCACAACACCTTCACAAGATGCCATAATTTGAATTTTAAGGACCTATTGTAAATGTTTAAGCCACATTGAAACATTAAATGAAAGAAAAATTAAGCCAAAGTACATTAGAAAGACTCAAGTTAGCCTAAAAATGCCAACTATACATTTTTTGGTGACACATTAAGCCCCCAGTTTAGTGAGAGGATGAACTTCCTTCAAACTCTCGCTAAAGTAGCCCAACATGCATATCGGGAGGGATCTTGATGTACTTATGTTGGTAAGATGAAACAACAATAATCAAGAGGGATAATCAAGCCCCCAGGATTAAGATCTCATGGAAAACCAAAAATAAGAACAAAGGGAACACATGTGATGAAGAAAAGAAATGAAAGCTTCGATCATCTATCTAGCTCATTGTGGATTAGATCTAAGATGGTTGTTTTAAATGAGAGATATGTACTCTCTCTGGACCGACGAAACTTATGGTTGTCCATCGAGTGAGAAGTCCCAAGTATACTCACTCTGGGGCCACAAAACTTCTAGTTGTCTGTGGGGTGAGAAAGCCCAAAAGGGGAGATACATATGCCAATTGGTATGCACTCACAAACACATAGGTGGCTATAGGGAAAGTTGTGTTGCTGAGTGGGCTTCCCGCTCAACCATTTCAAAGTTATACCTCATGACAACTTTAATAAGGTGCCACAAAGATAATGTTGGTTCGTGCTTCATGAGACAAGTAAAGCTTCGTATGCTTGGAACTCATGAACAAAGAGAAAGGTACCACAGACATGCAAGTTGTGTTATGCAAGGTGGTAAAAATATAAAATACAAAAATATAAAATACAAAATATTTTCAAAAGAGTCTTGATAATTTCATGCAAGGTTTGTCATTTAGGGAACATTGTGTCTAATGTCTCCAAGAGAGGACCAATCAAATAACAGTATATTCACAACTTAGGGGATGTAGTGCATCACATTAGACCACTAAGAAGAGTGTAATATGCTAAGATAGATCATACTAATGAAGGACATCAAACCCAATGTCACCTAAAAATTGAAATGCTCATCGTATGAAGTGACAAGGCTACACTCAGAACCAAGAATACAAATGAAATGATGCCAATGTATTCCCCCCACTTTAAAGGAATTCCTACACATCGTTCTGTGAGCAATTACTTTAAAGTAGCGAAGGAAAGAAAATGTAAAAGAGAAAACAAGACATGAGAGCCAACTTGGAAAGCCCCTATGCCAAGTCATATGTTTCTAAGTTAGGCTGCTTCATGTAAACAAAATAGAGAACAAAAGAAAAGGAGGTTGCACTCCAAAAAGGAACACACCAAACACATAAGGGATCTATGGATTTGGGGTTAGTATGCACATTGCTGCAATGTTTTTTTTAAAGAATTTAGAACTGTCATCATTCCCCAAAGCACATAGAACTCGAAGAATGACACAAAGAGAGCCAAAAAAAAAAAAAAAAAGTTAGTTTTGGGTCAACATGGAAGAGACATTGTGGTTTAAATGCTTTGCATCATTCCCAAAAGAAAAAAAAACAAGCGAAAAGAAAAATGAAAAGGAAAATATTTTGGGTCAACATGAAGGAGACATTTTGGTCTCAATGCCTTGCGTCATCCCCAAAAGGAAAAACACAAGAAAAAGACAAAGTAAAAAGGAAAAGGACTTTTTGGGTCAACATGGAAGAGACATAGGGCATCTCAACACTTTGCATCATCCCCAAAAGGAAAATACAAAAGGAAAAATGAAAAAGGAAAAGGACATTTTGGGTCAACATGGAAGAGACATAGGGCGTCTCAACACTTTGCGTCATCCCCAAAAGGAAAACAAAAAAAGAAAAAAGAAAAAAGAAAATGCACAACGTATAGAAGAATAGAGGTACAAATAGAAGAAGTGTACAAAGAGAGAGAACATCAAATGCACAGTATGGGGGAACACAATACACACATAAAATCAAATGAAAATGTAAAAGGATCTAGTAATACAAATTTAATTCAACCATTAACTGAGTTAGTGGCATCGCAACCTTAGGTGGGATAAGTGGAAGGTGAATAATGCAGTTAAGAGATAAGAAGCAATGCATTACTAGGACAAGGCTAACAACTTCTTGCCCCTCACTGGATGTGAAGCAAGAATGAGCCAAGTGATGGGAGGGATCATCTAATAGTGAGAATGAAAAATTATACAACTATGACATGATAAAAGGTGTTTGGTTTAAGAAATGATGGGAAAGTAGTCAGTATCAGTGAACTATCATACTTGTTCAATATGTCATTCAATGTCTAACATTCTTTAGTGTGATGTCGAAGAACACAATGATATTTGCAAAATGGTATGTTAGATTCTATAGGATGGATGACCAACCTATTCATAGGTGGTAAGAGTATAAATTCTTTATTTAAAAGTAGTTGAAGTCTCCTTTCACATTTAGGTGGAGGATGAGTAGGAAACTTGAGCTTTTTCAATTTGTAAGGCTGTTTTCATTTGCTAGATCACCGTACCATCATCTCAAAGTCTCCAATATTCAAAAGGAGGCTTTTCAGCATGAAGAGGATCTTGATATCCTAATCCTATTGTGTTTTCTTCTTGTGGATTTTGTTCAAAAAGTTGATGAATGCTATGTTTTGTTGTTGTTGCACAACCTTATTTACTTAAAATAGTAAAGCCCTTGCCATAGGTTTCTTCAAGGTTAATGGGAGTATTTGTAACTATGTTATCATAAAATGGGTGAGGGTGTGGGTTTTTAGAGGAACTAGGTCCACCTGATGGAGGGAACTTAGGTCCTTCATTAATTTCTAGGTGAAGATAACCAAATGTATCAGGTGGTGCAATAGTAGGGAGGTTTTGGGACCTTGTGGATGGGTAAAAGGTTGCATTGGCATCAAGTTTATCAAGACATTCGTTTAAGAACTTGATCATGCTATCATCATCTTCTTCAATGATGTCTACATCATGAGGAGGACAATCATGAGGATTTGGAGGAGCATGAGGAAGCTCAAGATCATTAGGATCATAGCCGAAGGCACAATTGGACATGTCTACTAAGTATATGAAGGAATTGCAAAAATTATTAAAGGAAATTAGGTGCAAGAAACAACAAATCTGGAAAGTATGATAGGGTACAGTAACAAAAAACAAAAGTACAAAAAATACCCAGAAGTTACTAGAAAATATAGGGCAAAGTATGCAAAAGGACTTAGTCGCCCAAGGTGGCGATTTAGTCCCACTAGTGATTTTTTTTGTGTTTTTTAAAAAAATTTACATGCAATTCTATGTCTTTTAGATGCACAAATTTAGCTAGAGTGTGTGAATGTAGAGTTTTTGTGTTTTGTAATGTAAAAATAATGCAATAATGCAAGCTAAGTGAGCTTTTCACTAATGCAATGTTAAAACCCTAGGATTCAATTTAATCAATGCAAGATGTAATGCAAAATGAAACCTAGGATGCACTTGAAATCAGAAAGGAATATGTTCAAATGACAGGTTCACCAAAATGTAAATGATGATTTTGGTTTTCCCTCACAATACTTTTCTCCTCTTAGGGTATTTCACGTAAAAGGAGAAAGGGGATTGGATGGGGTTCAAAATGCAAAGGTTTACACTCAATATTAATGCAAATGAGATGTGTTATGCCTAATTAAGATGTTCTAATGCTTTGATCTGAAATTTAAATTATCTAATGACATAAAACTTAGAAAATGTAAAGTGCTAGAAAACACAATATGATATGCAAAAATACCTAAAATTGAAACCAAATGATGAAATAACAAAACAAAATTAAAGAGGTGCACCTAGAATTTGAAGCTTGATGTTGGAGGATTCTGGAATCCTAAAAAATTGACTAAAAATGTTGACTGGGACACTTTTGCTAGATGGGATGACTTAGTCCCAGTTTCAAGAAACTTTGCCAAAACAAGAATCTACTAAATGGGTATCTAGAAATGTCAAAATTAGTTTTTAGGCCTGGAAGCAAGACTAATCCACCACTAGTGGCAACTTAGTCCTAATTTTTTTGAGAAATTTAGGAAAAAATCTTGTAGCCTCAGGTCTACACTTTCTTTTTTGATAGGTTTCCGCACTTGATTCTACAAAAAATGGGGTAGAAAGTTTCTCCAAGCTTGAACGAGGGTTGTATTGACTTGATTGATAAATCTACATCCAAAAGTTTGCAAACACACATGCAAAAGGGGAAAAATGGTTGAGGGTTAGAGAATAGGGGTTTTCCTTAGTCACCCCACTTTGGTAATCAAACCCTAAACAATGAAATGAAATGAAAAGAGTATGATAAATAGATAACATGCAAATGTCATATTTTTAAACTTGCCACACCTTTGATGCTCAAAATCTGAAGATATGCAATGAAGTGCTCCAATAGATTGACTTGATAATGCTTGATTTGCTTGAATACTTGATGAATGCTTGTATGCTTGTTAATTAGGAGAATGTATGTGTGGAGATGTAAAATGAGGGGAAAATACCTTATTTATACTTGATTTTATTAAAATCTCCCGAAAGTAACACATCACAAGTCGAGCTCAAGGGTTAGAGGACAAATTCCCGCTAGAAATTTAAAATTATTTTGAGTATTGTGCCAAAAAGGACTAAGTCGCCCCTATTGGCGACTTAGTCCCACTTAAGCAAATTAAGTTGGTGTTGGGAATTTTGGGGCATTAAAAGTTGTCCAACGGGAATATTCTCAAAAACACACTTGAAAACGGTTGGTAAGTACATTAAGGGGTCAAATAAAGCACAAGAAAGGTGTAAATAGCGAAATTCAGCCTAGAAAAGTGTGAAATCTAGTTACAAGACTTTACAACACTTCAAAATAGGACTTAATAAGTGATGAAAAGGTTATTTTTAGGTGAATTGTAATTAATAGAGTCTAGAAAAGTGTAGAAATGTTTTACAACACTTCGCAACACCTTCACAAGATGCCATAATTTGAATTTTAAGGACCTAATGTGAATGTTTAAGCCATATTGCAACATTAAATCAAAGAAAAATCAAGCCAAAGTCCATTAGAAAGACTCAAGTGAGTGTAAACATGTCAACTATACATTTTTTGGTGACACACATGGCACTAAATATTATAGACAAATAGAGAAATTGTAAAAGAGCTAATAGAATAACACTTAATAGCCACTAAAATAATTTTATCTCCAATATTACTATGCTTTCATACTAACCCTCCGCACACACACACACACACACAAAGACACACACACACACACACATATGCAATTACTCCTATATTAATCTACAATTTCTCCTATGTTAATGGGTATAATGCCAAAGATGCACAAAGATAACTAAAACAATAAACTAAGGCTAATAAAATTAATAACCCTAACCATATTTTTTGATGGAAGAAAGAATATTTAACTAAAATTGCTCCTATGGTGACAGGTATAAAGCCAAAGATGCACAAAGATATCTAGAAACAATAAACGAGGGCCAAAAAAATTACTAACTATAACCATATGTTTTTGATGGAAAAAAAGATGATTTAACTATAATTTCTCCACCCATAAAGAGCAATAATCTCTTTGAAGTTTCCAAAATGGGTATAACACCAAACATACAAACTTATAAGAATAAGATATTAACAATAAATTAATCATCTATGCAAAATTTCCATGTAAAAAGACTTATAGATTCCGAAGAAGAATAATTTTTTAATTTGCTTATCACGATGTGGACCTTACCTCTTGAACAAAGAATGTTCCTAAACTTTTCTCATTGGTCAATAAGGATCTGGGAAGAATTATGAATTTTCCTTTGAACAAATCAAGAAACAAGAATATCATGAATAAAATATGCAGAATAAAAAAGACAAACTATGATAATCAGAAGTTTGTTATGAACAACTAGAAAAAAGAATATCATCAAGAATAGTTTGTTATGGGGAGCTTCAAACATGCGAGGAAAATGAATATGACAAAACATATTCATACAACATAGATGGACACAAAGCCACATTAAACAAAACTCCTAAACCCAATAGGTAGCAATAATCTATGAAAAATGAGTATAACCCCATACACTTCATTGAAAATTTGAGCTACATCACCTTGCACTAAATATTATAGACAAATAGATAAGCTGTAAAAGAGCTATTAGAATAACATTGAACATCCAAAAATTACTAACCCTAACCATATTTTTTTGATGAAAGAAAGAAGATTTAACTGCAATTTCTCCACCCATAAAGAGTGAGAATCTCTTTCAAGTCTCCAAAATGGGTACAACGCCAAAGATAGAAATATATAACAAGAATCCATTATCAATAAATTAATCATTTATGCAAAACACCCATGTAAAAATTAGTATAATGCCACATAATTCATTCAAAATTCTAGCTACATTACCTCAGACTAAATATTATAGACAAATAAAGAAATTGTAAAAGAGCTATTAGAATAACATTAAACAACCACCAAACTAATTTTATCTCCAATATGTTTATTCTTTCATACTAACCCTCTACATATATATATATATATATATATATATATATAATCACTCTTGTGTTAATCTGCAGTTGCTCCTATGTTAATCAGTGTAACAACAAAGATGCATAGAGATAACTAAAACAACAAACGAAGGGCGATAAAATTACTAACCCTAACCATATTTTTAAGGAAATAAAGAAGATTTAACTACAATTTCTCCTATGGTAATGGGTGCATCGCCAAAGATACACATAGATAACTACAAACAATAAACGAAAGATTCACATAGATAACTAAAACAATAAACAAAGGGCCAAAAAACAATTGCTCCTATGTTAATTTGCAATTGCTTCCATATTAACGGGTATAATGCCAAAAATGCACAAAAATAACTAAAAAAATAAACCAATGGCCAAAAAATTACTAACCCTAATAATATTTTTTGATGAAAGAAAGAAGACTTAACTGCAATTTCTCCATCCATACAGAGCAATAATTTCTTTCAAATCTCAAAAATGGGTATAACACCAAAGATAGAAACACATAACAAGAAGAAATGAAGAATAAATTAATCATCTATGCAAAATATCCATGCAAAATGACTTACCATACACATGCACATAGATAACTAAAACAACAAACCAACGGCAAAACAATTACTAACCCTAACCATATTTTTTGATGAAAGAAAGAATATTTAACTCCAATTTCTCCATACATACAGAGCAATAATCTCTTTCAAATCTTCAAAATGGGTATAACGCCAAAGATAGAAACATATAACAAGAAGACATGAACAATAAATTAATCATCTATGCAAAATACCCATGTAAAATGACTTATAGATTCTGGAGAACAACAGTTCGTCAATTTTTGGAATAGTCTACTATTAAACCAACCACAGAGCCGAAGGTGACAATTTTTACAATAGTCTGCTATGAAACCAACACCAAAATGACTATTTTGACAATACAACTTAAACAAAGTATACTTTCCCACACTGAAGCACTCAATATTGCATTTACTTCATTTTCCTACATTTACTTCGTCCACCCCCATCATACAACAACAACAAAATGAATGAACATTCCTGCGAGCAAACACTTACATTTCATCTTCTGTGTATTGAGGACACCAACTCCACCACCACCAACCCATGTAATTACCAAGCTCCACGTCGCCACAAAAAACTTTGTCAAGTTGTCATCGGTCGGAACATCTCTGACACTGGAAAATCCAATTCACGGCTGGGTTGACGAAAATTCTAACATAAACATCAAACAAAATAGTCTATCGGCTAATAAATTTAATTTTCTTATTTTATTTAATGCATGCCATTTGGTGAAGTATGGACGAAATACATTGCATGATAGCTTTTAACTTTGAATGTCCTTATTTTTGCATTTCTAATATATTGACGAATAGTTCAAGGGCACTATGATAGAGTTTAAGATAAAATATTCAAACATTAATATTAAGTATTTTTATCATAAATTTTATATTTATATAATTACAATTTTTTATAATCATTTGATTATTTTTTATTTAGTTTGATATTTATAATATCTTTATAATATTTAAAATTTTAAGATATAATATTTTTATATAATGTAATTGATTTTTATTAATATTATATTTTTATTAATATGATATTATATTATACAAGATCTTTTGATATTTTTAAAAATAAATGTTATAAATATTTGAGATAGATTTTTGTGAATATAACATTCATAATTATATCCTATATCATGGATTATTATTAATTTACCAATATGATATCAAGACAAGTATAATAGTTTCATATATAAGTGATTATTAAAAAAAAAAAATTATGGTAAAAGTGATAAAATTATTATACTAAATATATTATATAATAATATAAATTATATATAAATATTCAAATGTATTCTACATTCATGTTTAATTTATAAGATTAAAATTTGTTCTATTTTATTTTATTAAAAAAATAACATCAAACAAAAACATATATACTAGTTTATTTTTTATTTTAAATATTTAACACTAAACAAGATATTTACATTACATAACCAATAAAAATAAAAAAAATCATCACTACTAAACAAACAAAACAAAATAAAATAAAAGGAAAACTAAAATACAATAATTAACAAAAAAAAATACATTTAATTTTATTCACCTTCATTAAATTTACATATATTTTATTTCAACTCTACAAACCACTAATTACAATACTACAAAGGCAAGTACTCGCCACTATGTGGCACTTGTCCAAATATTACACATGATCTTTCATTAACCCTCTAGTACCTTTGTTCCTTCTAATATTCCACCCACATCTATGATAAAGTGTAATTTTCTTTGTTGATGGATTTCAAGTAAGTAAACATCTTCTAATTGGAAAGTCCAGGTCATCTGATGTGTTACCTCATCAAAATGGTTGAAGGAAAATGTTGAAGGAAATGATAGACAACCTGGCATTGGATTTAGTTTAAAAATGATTTCAAATAAGTAAATATCTTTTATTGGGCCAGTGGATCATGTGATGCCTTGCCTCGTCAAAATGGTTGAAGAAAAATGGCATTTGTGGATGAATTTGATTTTAATATTTAATATTGAAATTATTTTAAATAAAGACATTTCCTTTAAATATAAGGTTATATATTAATTGAAGGGTATTTTGAAAATAATTTAAGTAATAGAAAGGATTATGATCTCGATATAGTATGATTCTAGTATACATGTGGATATTATTAATGTATATATTTATTTTATAGAATAATTTTTGATAAATGTATTAAACAAGTTCTTATTAATTGACTAGTTTTTTAAGTGAATACCATATATTTTTATGTGAACTCTTTCTAGTGAGTTTTGGTTTTTGATTACTATAAGTAGATGGTCTTCCAAATATCATATTTTATTTTATTCCTAAAATTGACTGAAACAAACATACAACATAATTTAAATCTTTTTAAAATTATTTTCAAATGAAATCAATTCGTTTCTCTTTATATTGGTATGCAAGAATTTCAATTCTAACTATAATTAGAAAGATTTCCAATAAATAGAAAAACCATTACATTGATTTCATAACACCTAAAAATGAGAATACCTATCTAAAAGTAAATGAAGTTGCAATAGATAGAAAAAGTGAATGAAGAAAGAAAAATTACTCATGTTTCTTATAGAGCAATTGTTGGGATTATGAAGTATCATACATTTTTATAAAAAATAATTTATTGGTTAAAAAATAGATGTGCAGTTGGAAACACCTTAGTAGATGTGTATACAAAATATAAAAGCAAAGAAAAATTCTATGAACATTTTGAAATGATGCCTCAAACTGATGTGGCCTCACAAATGTCAATGATGACGGGTTCTTCAAAAACAAAGTGGATTTTACATTTTCATTTGAATTGGTGATATG